>OY735222.1:19361189-19516189 GCA_963457665.1 Thysanoteuthis rhombus
TATATATGTATATATATATGTATATATATATATATATATATATGTATATATGTATATATATATGTATATATGTATATATATATGTATATATATATATATATATGTATATATATATATATATATGTATATATATATATATATATGTATATATATGTATATATATATATATATATGTATATATATATATATATATGTATATATATATATATATATGTGTGTGTGTTTGTCTACGAATACATACATGTATGTGTGTATATGAAAACATAATTCCTGTCCTTGGACTGGCAATATGAAATTGTAAATTAAATTCCATAAACTTGATTATTTTGGATAATATAAAAGTATTCAATTTAATGTCTCACTGACACATTTGACTCTCAGTTTCATTGCTCATAGTATTGGGTTACTGACATGAAACTGCATTTATTTTCAAATCAACAAAAATCCACAATGTCAACCATTTTTATGCAAATCTTCCTTTCTGTGGATTTTCATAATATTTCAGTATCTATTATATTCATTATATCATTCATATTTCATCATTGTTATTTATCCATATGGAATAATTATTTTGTTTATTTGTTTACTATTTGTTAGTTGAGTATTATTACTATTATTATAAATCTGATTATAATATATTCAAATCTGTCATTATTTGCTTATAATTTATTTATCATATAAATCAAATTTACTCCCGTATATGATTCATCTTGATTCTTTTTTATTATTTACTGAAATTTTGTTAGTTTTGTTTACTTATTTATTTTTATTATAAATTTAATTATTCCATTGTCATCATTAGTATATTTAGGCAATTCCAAATTTATTATTATCTATATATTTTTCATTTTAAAGTTATTACTATTTCATTATTTTTTGATACTCAATAAGTTTAAAGACCAGTAGTGGTGGCTTTCGATGGAATTCGAGTCACTGCAAGTCTCCTTAATACTCCCGCACTTATCTCCGTTATTTGCCCGCTCCCAAGATGGACTGCTTTACAGGGTTAAAAGGCTCCAACCGATCTGCAATTTACCCATAGCCAAAGGGGGGGGAGGAGAGGAAAGGATTCATGCATTTCCCATTGATTGTTTGGCCACTTGTACCTTCCATGTGCTCATAAAAGCCTTGATTTTACTCAGAATATAAAAACATATCCATCCATGCACGCAAGAGTAAAACTCTAACATGACCCCAAGAAACCAACCAGCTTTTCCTTTCCAACCGAAAATACACACTCATGTATCAAAACAATTTTCCTGATTTCACTGCTTGCCTTCTGCCCTGTAAAATAACGCTCTATTCCTACCTTTTGTTAAAAAAAAAAGCCGAACTAGGGGCGGATCCAGGATATTTAGCTGGGATGGAGGATCCAGATTTAAAAGAAATATATCTGCATTTTTTTTTTCTCACTGCTTCCGTCTAATTAACCAACAGATATAATAATGTTTCAAGGTTATTAAATGATCACTTGCAATTATCCAGGTTTTTCATTCACAAAATTTCTCCATCTGGATCAGTCGTTACCAAACTTATTCTCTCATTGAACCCTTATCCAAAGATCGCAGAATACATACCTATATCTTACTTAGAAAAATTATTTTTAGAGAGAATTTATCCATATAAAAAAAAATATATAATCAATGAAACATTAAATTACTCGTCACCTAACTTATTATTTTGAAAATGATGAGCACCATCTTTTTATAAAACAAATTTTTATTAAATTTTATCAAAAGATACCTTGTCTCATGGAAGCCCAGAATTTTTATTTTTTGAACCCTGGGGTTCCGTGGAACACGCTTTGGGAAACACCAATCCTGATTTATTAAAAAGAAATTTTTTGTACTTTGCCCATAACAGGGAGTTGGGGATGTTGGACCCTCTGGAACCCCTAGATCGGTACCTGCCCACCTTCTGCTATTTACTGATTCTATCGGAGCACAAATGATTGACTTCATAGATCCATTCCTGACTTTCTCTTTCCATCCTGGAAGCTTATAGTACTTCATCAAAAGTTGACCTAGGACTGGGTCACCCTGACCTAGTTTTGAATGCATGAAGTTCTGAGCTCTGCCACTAGTAGGCACCTTGTTTCTTTTCCCAAGCAGGCGTAGCTCTCCGAGGCAGGCTACCAGCAAGGAAGAGGGTTACCTGTCCTAAGAGAGCAGCGAGCAACTGGCTCACATGGTACTCAGCAAGATACCTGTGCAGCATAGACTAAGGCCGTAGAAAAGGAGAGAGACTGTGGTAGAGAGAGAGAGAGAAAGAGAGAGAGAGCAGTAACAAGGAATTATAAGTGGTGGAAAAGGAGAGAGTGAGGGAATGAAGGAGAGAGAGTGAGCAATAACAGAATTAAAGACACTGGAAAAGAAGAGAGACAGAATAGGACAGTGAGGGAGTGAAGGAGAGAGAGAGAGAAGTAACAAGGAATGAAAAGTAGTGGAAAAGGAGAGACAGGGAGAAAAGGAGAGAGTGAGGGAATGAAGGAGAGAGAGTGAGAGAACAGTTACGGAATTAAAGACACTAGAAAAGAAGAGAAACAGAGTAGGACAGTGAGGGAGTGAAGGAAAGATAAAGAGAGGGAGAGAGAAAGTAGTGAGAAAGAATTAAAAAGAGAAAAATAGAGATGTCGGAAAGAAATGGTGGGAGAAGTGTTATGGTTAACGGAGGAGGGTGTCGGCTGTTTGGGGGTGACTCGCCCAGCCCAGCTGATGCATGCTAGCATACTCACACATCATGTATTTATGAAGCGGATTGGTACGTGTGTTTTGAGCTCGGGCATGTAGACAGACAGATAAAAAGACTCCGGCTCTCGAGGTTGCTTAGATGCATAGGAAAATAAAAAAAGTGTGGCATTATAGGCATATTTACATGCAAGAATAAACTAATGAACAAATATATACACCTCCATTTATAGGATGGAATTAGCGAGGGTGTTTACATTTTGATTATATCGACATATGTGTACATGTATAAATAAGCTGTATTTACGTATATATATAATGTGTATTTTGGCTTTATTTACCACTGTGTTCATGTACTGAGGAAGTCTTCTATTATAATCGAGGATAGTGTTATCAAACGGTTATTGTTATCAAAATCAGTCAGTTCCAAACATCTTATTTAAAATGAATAAAAAATCATAATCAATTTTTATAAAGATATCTTTTTAAAATGTTATAATGCAAAGTTGTTTATAACCATGGATTCAAAAACATACCAATGAAATCATGATAATGAATGTACATTGTACTAATTTTGATATCCTTTGTTAATGTTATCAGCATGTTATTATTATCATCTATAGACCCTGTGTCATAAATGGGTGTGTTTATATATTTTGATTTTAATTGATATTCGTATAAAATTTAGAGGAAAATGTATTTTAAAAGCCAAGATGCATTCATTTATAAGTAAGTATAGATCTATGCTTTTGTACACTTACTTCTGTGTGTGTATATATATATATATATATATATATATATATATATATATATATATATATATATATATATATATATATATGTATATACTAGTATGTGTGCATGAGTAAGTATTATAATAGTTTTTTTTTATTTCAAATATATTTCAATTGATCATAAAACAAAATTTTGTCATTGATAAATATCATTCGTCATTCTTAATGAATTTTCAATTTCCTTTTACATTTACTTTGAAAGCCATGGATGACTTTTAGGATGTAGCTATATATATATATATATATATATATATATATATATATATATATATATATATATATATTTTCTATACCAATGTAGATATAGATACATCAATATTGGTATAGAATATTCTATGATATTATTATTTGCCTTTCAAGTAATTTTCCCAGAAAAAGGTTCCAAAACATGGCTTGGGATTTTGGGGACTGGGAGGGGCTTGGCTCCTTGAAGATCCTCCTCCAACATTTAGTGAGATTTGTCAGTAGAAATGCTGTGGCTGAACAACTATTTATATCTACATTGGTGCCACCCATATATATATGATACAAAAATGGGTGCTTGCTGCCACTTTTCTAGGGAAGGGCAAAATGATGTATTCCAGGAGGGTTGGGTAAGAAGAACATGGGGAAGTGGGCAAGAAGATATATCCAGGTATTGGATATCAGGTAAAAGACTTGAGAGTACCTTAGCTGTGACTGTTCATAGTGACTCATTGATCCCCAGCCTAAGGTTCAACCTTTCCTGATCCTGGGTTGGGGAATGCCCCATTCGCTCCTTCCAGTGATGCCCATGCATAGCCAGCAACCAGCCAGACCAACTTGAAAACTGAAGAAACTTATGTTGACAATTTTTGATATTATTTATTTACATTGTTTTTCTATGAGTAGTACATATCAAATGGAGATGAGAAGTGCCATTTAGTTGAAGAGATTCTTGTAATAAGATTGTCATTGCCAAGGACTCTGCTAATCCGTGAAATTAAAACCATACCAGCAAAATATCAAATGTATGGAATTGTAAGAGTTCTCTTTCAATTCACTTGTGCCACAGAGGAATGCAATTTTCAAATTGGTGTACATCTCGGGTTTTTGAAAATAGATACTTGATGATTCTATTGAAGACTCATGCAAAATAATAAGCTTCATTTGTTGACAAAAGTTAGGGAAATTTATCAGAGATGGAAAAAAGTGACACAGTAATTCATCATCATCATCATCATCATCATCATCCTTTTAGCGTCCGTCGTTGGACATAGACCTTCTCCAGGATTTGCCACACTTCCCTAGCATGGGCGTCAGTATTTCCTGAACTTGTCTAGTTCGTCTCTCCATCTAACACTTTGTTGGCCTCGGTTGCGTATGTGGTCTCGGTGGATCCATATTAAAAAGACTAATAATGAGGGAAGGAGACAGTTAAATGTAGAAAGGTTTATGAAATCAAGATGTAGCTTGAGAGGCAATTCTTTATATCTTCAATGTAAGCTTTTATACAGTATATAGAACTGTACAATATAAGATTATCTATTATAATTGATCCACTGTATCCACCAATAGTAGTGAAGTGTTCTATACTTTTTTTTTTTTTTACACAAGTGAGTGTCTGTGTCTGTGTACGTGTTGTGTGTTCCAGGCTCCTGGCCATATCATTTTGTCTACAGACTTTAAAACTGGCCTCAGTACTTCCCAAGGCCCCTTCTAAAAATGCTGATTTTATTTTGGGAGAAAAAAAGCTTTTTTGAACTTTTTGGGGCCATATTCTGATGGGTTTAGTCAAGATGGGAAGATTGGTGGTTAAAATTGGTATGACCAATATCAGAATTGAGATTATTTCAAAGAATATTGATATTCTTGGACGTAACTGTCTTTTCACTTAAGATGTTCCGTGCATTTGCTTTCTTCCCGAGAAGAAATTTTTTCTAACACCGATGGAGGTCTGAATTTGGAATTCATGGCTGAGTCCTCTGGTCAGCATTTTCTTATCAGGGCATTTTGAGTAATGAATGTCAATATCCACTCTATATATGTTGTTCCATATTGTATAAATTTCCAGTAGGTCAGCACATCTTCTTTTGTATTCCCGGATTAAGCTGTTTTAATCTTTCCATGTAAGATATGTCTCCTGGTCTTAGAATGTTCTTGGTGGCTCCCTTCCGTACACTGTCTGATTTGACAAAGAAAAGAATTTGAGAACCAGTTGTTTCTAAAAAATGGTTACAAAGTTTGTTTACATTTGTCAATATCAGGCGCAGTTGTTACCTAAAAGTTAATTAATTATTTTGATGATTAAGAATGAATGTTGTAACAGAGTTTACAATGAAGTTCCTAAAATTTTACTTTGGATGGTGCTTTATTTCAAGCATCCGAAATATTCGGAAACAAAATTTGTTACTAAGTTACAAGCTGATGACTACGTACACTCAACTCATAAAACAAACGATTTTTTTTATGGAAAAAAATTATCTCATAACCACGAGATATATCATTTGATGTTTTTAGAAATATTCGTGTTGTATTATAGCTTCCTCAAAGGAAGACAAGTTGTTTTACAAAGGCCAAGAACACATGGCTGAATACAGGAAGCTTGTAGCCTCCCTAATGGATGATTGTTTCATCAGATCCTTGGACCAGTGTTTGCCAAAGTGAGTTCTATGGCACCCCAGGATCCTGTAAAAAAAAATCCTGTCATTTTGTGTCTTTTAATGAAATTTAATAATCACATTTGATTCTTGGTGACTCCCTTCAAGAATCTGAGCTGAATATAGAGGTTGAAATCTGCAATGATATTAAAAATCATCTCTGCAGCCTATTAGAATCTCTGATTATTTCCAAAATTCTGAGAGCAAAGATAATTATTAGGTTCAAAATCCATTCAAAGTCAAAAGAAAGCCAAAGACTCTTGGCAATGAAAAATAAAAGTTTAATTGACATTACTTCAGATATTCACTTAAAGGTTAGATTTGGAGAAGTTTCAGTAACACTTTTCTTTGTTAAATATTTGATGAATGCGTGGATTTTTCAAAATGGGCAATTTGAGTTCTATTACTGTTTGCAATAACATATTGGTGTGAATCTGACTTTTCTAAATATGTTGGCACAAAAACTAAATATCGTGACAGATTGGACTACCAAATATGCAAATTTTATTATCCTATACTTAACCGAATTTCCAGTGGATACTGGATTCCAAGAAGCAGTAACATTCTTTGTATTAAATAGCTTTTAACAAAAAATTCTCATAACGATTACAAATTCATGACAAATAAAAATAGAATTGCTTTATTGTTCTAATGTTACATTTATCATATGTTTTTTATATGAATAAATTTTTGTTTCATTTAATGTGTCATCAAAATTTAAGTGACGACGGGGCTTACCTGTAGAATATAGGTATGGGCTCTACGGTTTTTTAAAAATCGTATAAATCCACAAAAAATGTGTTGCATAGTTTTTTCAGTTCTCAGGGAGGTCGATATATTCATCTGACTTTTCACTTTCTCTCATCTTCACCCTATGGTCTGCTCGGACAGTGAAATCCTCTGTCTGGTATGATCTTTTCTCTTTCTTTGTGGGAACTAGGGTTATTTTCATCCATTACTGATTTCAGGGTTGTAGCTGGAGATTTGGGGGGCCTACGGGGCTTGGCTCTTTGAGAGGCCCCTTCAAACATTTAGTGAGACTTGTTGTTGTATTATGTTAGTAGAAATGCAGTACCGGGGAAGGAGGCATTTAAAAAATTCTGCCCCATTCTGTCAATCATACCCTGCCTATTTTAATTGTGCACATTTTCTGAAAGAATATAAGAAGCAAAATGTTCTTCAAATTTCCTTTCTGTAAAGTTTGGTATATACAGTGCTTTTTCTAATCTTGTGCTTGTGAAAGAGCATTTTTATATTCTGCTTTTTATGCACCTCCAGCAGTCAGCTAAAATCTTATTCTTACTGTGAGTGGATACCCATTATCTGATATGCACAAGTAATCTTGTATGAACTGTCATCTTAGTTCGGTATCTTTTCGAGCCACTGGAAGACTTACGTCCTTTTTGAAGCCGAGTGTACCATTTGCTGAACCCATGAAGCAATTGACCAAAATCATGCTTCTACTCTTAGAAAATAGACTAAAAGTTGTGATGGAAAGAACTTTGTTCTGTGTCGAATCAGTTGGAAAGCTTCTTAGAAAATCTGTCACAGAGAATTCAACTAAAAGCTGTTGCTAACCGCATTTTATACTCATACAGTAATATCTTGAATAGTACAGTTTTGATTAATGCTGATTTAGATGTAGTACACTGAAGGCATTGCTGTACAAATTGATAAAACTAAGTATAAGCTGGAAAAAAAAAACACATTAAACTCCAAGACCTTGAACAGTGTAGTTTTAAACATTGCGGAAAATTTGGGTTTCAATTAACCACACTAATCAAGGTATACCTATATTGTTTTCTCTTATTTCCTAATGGGAACATTATATGAGGTGAAATTTATTTCCCAAACATTTATATAAGTAATCGGAACAAACAAGTTGATCTAGTGTTAATCAAGTATTGTTGTGGATGAGTAATCATATTTGAGGTGAATTTAATTTTTCGATTTTCTTTTAAAGTCTAGAATAATCTCTTATGTATTATCTATCTATCTATCTTTGTACATAAGATAATAATCTTCCTATCTGAACAAAGTTTACTTGATTTGATTAATATTACTGAAAACAATGATTTTTTTTTGGAAAGAAAATTTTAGTATGAATTAACCATCTTAATCAAGGTGCACCTGAATTCTCATCTCTAACCAACTGCTTTTGTCTCTTGTTACGCTGACATATCGAACCATTACTTGATGTTTTCTTATGTTTTTTTTTTTTGTTTTTGTTTTTTTTTTTGAATGTTGGAAAGGTCAATTATTTCAAATCTACTTATATAATGAAAGTGGAATTTTTTCCTGTTTCTCAGTTCATAACAGTGGACTCTTCCACTTGATGGTGACAATTTTGCCATTAATATCTCCTACCTATCATTTGAAATGATGTACTCTTCCACCGGAACTAGTTTGATAGTTTCATTTCTTGTAGAAAAAAAAATCGCTGTACAGAAATTCAAATATAACTAGTACTTCACTAAATATGACACATCAGCTGATCTTACCAACTGAGCTACAAAAATCTTTAAAACAACAGCTGGTATGCATAGCCATGCTTCACTGAGGCCTTAGGGACATGTTTTAGTCTCACCGAGAACTCCTCTTTTATTCGCGATCTGCGTTGTTTACTCACTGATGTAGAATGACAGCTTCAGTAGTTGCGCTGGAAGGTAACTAAAATTGAGAAGAAAGGAAATACTCTTCAAAAATCAATATATTCACACTTCATCAATATTTACTTAATGATCAAGATGGAGTGATTTCATATATCATCTACTTCCAACAGAAAAGCGTTTGATAGTAACTTTTTGAGAAAATAACTTTTTTTTCTGTTAATCTGAATTTCCCTGTTGTTTCTCACTAAGAAACCATTTTTTTTGTTTTTGTTAGATGCTATAAAGAGGTGGAGTTGTCTCTTAGAAGTCACCCCCAAGGGTGTACAACAACCAGGGACGAAATTTCAGTTTCTTTTGCCAGCATCAGCTTCACGATCCTTGCAAATCTCATACTTAACGAGTTATTATGACCAACCCCTTGATAGGATGAAAGTCCACCACAGGGATACTTCCACCCTGATTACACAGCTTAGAGTGTACTCAATTAGCTGGTGAGGGCATAGGAAAATTTGTTCCAATGAAGAGTTTTTCACACTGGGAATCAAACCTTTGACCTTCTGCATATAAGGCAGACATGCTAACCATCACATTATCCAAGTGGACTTTGTTAGATGCTGTGCCAGTGTTTTATCTTATTATCTCCCATCAAGGTTGAACATGGGGGGGGTGACAGATTTTTCTCTGCTACAGCCTAGGCTGGTAAGGTAGTTATGGGAGAATGGTTTTCCCAAGTACTCACTCACTCACTCACTCTCTTCTCTATCAACTTTTCTGGCATGCCATCGACAAGATATTTTGTCAAGATATCTAATGATTGGGCTGAGTGGAGGGAAAAGTGGATTCATGCCTTTCCAAAGGGCTTTAGTTCAAAGTGCACATAAGCAACCTCAGCTGAAATTTGAACTCTGTTTGCCAGTTTTGTTTGATATGCCATTGCACCATTCCTCAACCAGTGCTAGTGTCTTACTGATAAGCAAACAATACAGTTAGTCCGTCATTGAATGTGCCCTCATTTGACCCAACACAAAGGAATCTAAAAACAAACATGTATGATTAAATGATGAGTTTATGTGATGTTTGGCTTATTTAAAATTCAGTAAAAAAAAAAAATGGGGAAAAAAAACCCATCTAATCTTCCTGTCAAGAGGAATTCATGCCTGTGTTACTCGTTATGACAAGACGTTAAATAATTCATTGCTGACAGAATCGGATTAATATATATTTTGACAAGTGACGAGAACTTATCAAATATACACAAAGGTATTTTTTCTTCCCAGTGTTCTTATTTTCTGTTCTTAGGCTTCAGAGTTTGTTTTTATTCATTACAGAATTGAAACTTGGCCTGTCTTACACAGAGATTATGTTAAACAGCCATGTTCTTCAAATTTTGTAAAATGTCGCTGTGATAATAATTATTAAAATTTGTACACGCTGAGCTTTCATACCAGTGACTGATGACCTTCATCGAAGTTCAAGTGACCACAAAACTCTTAGAATTTTGCACACCTAATATATATGGGTGAATGAACATTCAATAGGAATGACACGCAGAGCAAGTCGTGTCTGTTGTTATACTTACTGATCCCTCATCATTCAAAATGCTTTTAGGGTAACTAATATAATTAAGCCCTGTTTCAAAAAATAAATGATTTGTAGTTTAAAATAATTTCAGCATACATTACCCTTAAAACCTAATATAAAATCACCAACTACAAGTATGGCATAAACTACATAATAAGAAAGGGGGGTGGCCTTTGATCAACACTACTGGGTTACCATGTTAATATAACTGTTTTGTTTTTAAAATACCCTAAACAGTTACATGGTAAACAACTGATGATCCTAACAAGAGACAATTCATAGATTGTACCATGATATCAAAATACTGGAGAAACAGGGAAAAAAAACTCTGGGAAAATTACATAGATTGAGAAATGGGTGACTGAAGTGACACAAAATCTATTGAAAAAGTTTTTAATGTTTAATGGTTAAAGCTCTCTAGACTATATGTATGCATATATATATATATATATATATATATATATATATATATATATATATATATATATATATATATATATATATATGTGTGTGTGTGTTTGTGTGTTAGTCTTATATATTCCCATATTATGTAAACTGGGGAAAATCATGAAAAAATGCAAATAATGATTATAAACCATTGTGCATCATACAATATTTATTGAATTGACATTTTTTGTCCAAATGATGGATTCTTACTGGTTCCCATAATTAAAGTAGTATCTGTATCCTTGTAAGATTCCTTTCCCTGAATACGATCCTTATCACGGCAAAAGATATATTTTCAATTATTCAATATTTAATTCGTATGGCAGAGATATTTCAGTAAATGTGCATTAGGTAACTTTGTTTTTGTTTCTTTTTTTTTTTTTTTCCATTATTGGTCCCTTATCTGATTTTTCAAGGAGGAAGGTGTTTCCATGGCTTCTCACAGGATTACAGGATCTTAACTGGATTCAAATCGTAGATCCGATCTATTTGGTTATAAGATGGTAGATGTTTAAGCAAAAATTCCTGAAAGTTAATCACATCTGGAAATTTTATGACAAATTCTTGTTGGTATAAATTCAATTTGTCGACTCTTAATATTCCAGACTTTTATCATTGAAATAATTTGCACTTGGAGAGTGAAGACAAACAGTAGAGAGCAAGAAACTTTCACACGGTAGGAAACAGAGATTGGATACTGCTGTTCCTTTATAATTCAAGAATTTATTAAATAATTGCAAATTCTTGGTGATCCAAAATGTGTGGCTGATTATTATTCTCTTTTTCCGGGGTTGTTTAGAAGGAAAAAGGCAAGAAAAAGCAGTGAATAAATTGTCATCTTTTTTAATATCTGATTGTCAGCCATTGTGGAAGTTAGAAAGGTGTAAAAATTTTCATTTGATTAATGATATGCATTCTTTTATTTCTTTGCATCGCGTGTTGGTTTTCGTTCAGATCTACAAGTAATAAATGGCTTATCTAGATTCTTTCTGCAAAATTCATTGATTTGGGAAGTCGATTTTTAGGTATACATTCCAAATAAAGATTATTACAGTGACTCTTATTGTATGGGACTAAAAATGATGGCGAAAAATAAATGCATGATAAAGATGAAAATTAGTGAATATAATCAGAATTAATCGCGATGGTAAGAAATTAAAGCCACGAATATCAATAATCTATCAAGAAAGTTAATGAAGGTGAAAATGTTTTCTAATTCCTGGCAAAACATACATCTGTTAATGAACAAAAAAATATTGAAAGAAAAATCAAGGTTTGATTCTCAGAGGTGAAAATAAGCAGCTGATGTATAGGTTTAGATTTAACTTGCGATATCTTGCAGGGGACTAATTTACAAAATGTCTCAGTGAAGGGAACCGGGAGGTTACAGCCAAGGTTTTGTTTAAATGTTGACATTTATGCAAATTTAACTAATCTTTTTTAATTTTCTTATTTTTTTTTTTTTCTTTTTGCAGTTGTAGTAAGACTGCCAAGAGAGAAAATGGTTCAGATTTTGAAGAAAATACCATATTTGGACCAGCTGTAGTAAATTTGATAGGAAAGGGAACCCACTCTGTATTTTACCATTTTTTGACTAGATGAAAAAAATGGAAATTCTGGCCGATCTTGATATCGGCCATTTCTATGTTGGAAATTTTGAATGGCTAAAACTGGCTAGTTTTTTCACCATTATTCAAATAACATTAATCTCAATCTAAAAATACCATTTTCTGGCCATCTTTTGGTTAAAACACAATAATGAAAGATAGAAGCCATTGATTTTTTTTCTAGCTTTATTTTATTGTAAATCAAGAGTCAGTGTCTTAAAATGTTTTATTAGAATCAAATAAGCCGAGGACAATCATTCATGTGCATTATAAATATGACCCTTAGATAATTTTATTGGTTACTTTTGAAAATAAAATTCAAAGTTAATACAGAGGAAATAATATCTAGACAGTTACCTGGTAATTAGATCTAGTGCAATTTTTTTTTTTTTAATCTAGCCTCTTTTAGCCCTTTAAGATTGCCAGTATAAAAATGACCCACATCAAAATATAACATGATGCAAAAGATATCGAAAATTCTTTCAGACAGATGACCCTAGAAATTTCTGGATTAGCAATTAGCCTTTTTCTAAGAGCTGCCTCATTTTGAGTCGAACCGAAAGCCTCACCTACACCCTTAATCAAGGCATTTTGCTCTTCATGGTTTTGGTCTAGAGCCATTTCTGGGCAACAAAGTTTCCATTTTTATTAAATTCCTGAAACATGTCGATGGGTGTTCTCTAAAATTATCGTATCTCTCATATACACAGGAGGGATGGGCAGTTGGCTATGAAAGGAGTGATAAAATTTGGGGGGGGCAGGATCCATGTAGGATAACTTAGTCAAAATAGAAAGAAATATACAAAATCATAATAGAATCAAATAAGAGATCAATACTTCACAGAAATAATTGCATTTAAAGATCTTTAACATTATTCAGTACAGCGGAGGGACTCTTCTCTATGAAGGGTTTGCTTGGTAAACCTTCCTTTGCGTGCTATGATTATTCTAATATTACTTGGCCTTTCCTTTGAAATTCATCTGCAAATATTCTGTCAGAAAAAAAAATTTTGAATTTTCATATACTTTCCATATGACATCATCGGTCATATGACCAACACTTCCATTACTTATGTGCCACATACGATTGAGAACGAGGAATGAATATCTGATGTCATGAGCAAAACACTAATCTTATATTTCATTTCTTTCAAAGTTATAAGGAACTTTGTGATAAGCAAATCAGAAGCCTCCATTTCATAACACGGATGCCATTAGAAAACTGCTTACAAAAGCAAATTCCCCTCCCAAGATGTAGGCGGGGTTATGCGTACCCCCGGAGGGAATAGGGTTAAAACTCAGACCATGTAAAATCTAGATTGTTCAGTGAGTTAACAGCAAATGCAAGGAGAAATCGAAGAAAAAGTAACCAATTATTAGTAAGAGAAAAATGATTACAAAGATTCATTCTGATATTCAGTCACCTGATCGCTTATATAATGCAATTCAAGACAAATTGGCTCTGCAACATTCACTGCGGTTCATACGAGATTTCGCGCATTCACAGCAAATCAGCTGCTCACATGCATCTAATGGTTGTGACGATGTTGTCCAAATGGGAGACCGTTGATCATATTTTAACAAACAACTCCATTCAGGAGGACTTGGTATTTTTTAAACAGCGATGGAAGTGATTGTCCTCAAACAAATCCCGCCTGATAAACTGCTCTTTTTCTAGGCTAATACAGTGCATCTAGTGTAGGTGGAATACATTCTATTGTTCGGTCATCTTGTGGAAACAATATTTTTTCTGGCTTCATTCAAACCATCAACACCACACGGGCAACTGTACCTGGTAACAAATTTCTCAGTTCATCAGAGCAAGGGAGTGACGCTTCTTGAGACAGTTTGATGAACAATGGTGTGATCTCAGGTAGAACTTGCTTTGCTGAATACACGGTTTTCTTCCTTTTTCTGGAGAAGGTGAAAACAGTATCATAACTTTTGACCATATGAATGAATGGCAACGCACGACTTTTAGTTCCAATAATGTATGTTGAATCATGGATTGGGATACATCGGCATGATTTGCCAATACATACTGCACATACAGACTATCATTTTATCATTAGCCTATATCTTTTCTATATGTTCTACTTGAAGTACAAAAAGTTCTGATTTGTTTTCATTCGAGCGAAGAAAAGTATGCCAGTTGTTGGGTAAGACACCCTGAAGAGTAACTTTACCGCATACTCCTTCTCCACGTTTGTCTTGCGCAATTTTTCAAACTATTGGATAAATATTGGTCCGACACCATGTCCAGTCATTAGACATCTTCAAGTTGCTTCTGTAAATAGGGCAAGAAAATCATACTGATATAATCCTAAAATGTGTGTCAGTTGGATGGCTCAGGTGTATTTACAAGAGCTGGTTTCATCGTCACATCTTTGCCTTCAAAGCAAATCAAAATATCTACCTTGCTTTCCCGTTGAATGTATCCCATGCGGAAAAGGAAATGAAGGTGGATTGATTTTCATGGTAGAAAAAGTCATCACGGTCTCCATTTTTAACTGGACAAGCAATGAATAAATGGAAGAAGAAATAACAGTCACTTTTTCAAGCTACCAACTCGTGCAGGGCTTTTGATTCTTTGGTGCTTTCCATTGAACTGAAGAGTGGAATTTTGTTAAGCTGTATGTTACCTGTTATTGGCTTCATGCAATTAGCTAAATGCATATACTGTTTGTACCTTACCCGAAACATATGCTCAGTGAATACTTTTTCATAATTGCCTCTCATCCTTCGCATCTTTTGTGTCAGTTATTACTAGTTCTATACTGTCATCCAAGAAAGAAAGGATTACCTAATTTCTTTATAGCATCCACAAGTTCTTTAATGCCTTTTAAAAAATCTAATTGAACTCTAGGAACTTGTATGTGGTACCGATCATCACTTCATTTAATAGATAGAAAGATTGACTCATACTCTAGAATGACGCTAGAAATTTCTGACCTAGCGATCAGCCATCTTCTAAGAGCTGCCTCATTTTGAGTCAAGCCAAAAGCCTCACCCGTACCCTTCATCATTGTGGTTTTTGGTCTAGAGTCATTTCTGGACAACAAAGTACCCATTTTTATTAAATTCCTGTACCACGTCGATGGGTATTCTCTGAAATTAACATATCTCTTATATGTACAGGAAGGATGGGCAATCGGCTATGAAAGGAGTGATCTAATTTAGGGGTGGGGATTCATGAATGATAACTAAGTCAGAATTGAAAGAATTGTACATTCAGTCAGTCCGTTTTGAATATCAAAATGGCCATCCTAAAGTTCATAAAAAAAAGTCAGTACATCATATAGTTCTCCTAAATTTGAAATGAGACTTTTTTTTAAAAACAGTTGGCGTAAAAAGAGGCTCTGAGAAGCTGGACAAATGTAAATAATCTCAAGTTGTTCAAATTTCTTAGATGAAACATCATCATTATAAACTCTTGATTAGTCTTTATTTCATCTTATTTTTGTTGCCCATTTACAACCGATAGTCGTAATAATTCACATAACAGTCTTGTTGTTGTCAAGATGTCTAAGAGGAAGTATTGTCATTATTCAGTTTCGACTAGTTTCTCCTTAAGGAACCATCAACCAAAAATGTCCAAAAAACAGAAGCTCCTTTCAGTTTTCACTCCTCTCTACCTGTGTATGTACATGGAACGTCTATTGGTACACCAATTAACCTCTGAGGCTAAGAATAAGTGTTAGTGTTTCAAAAGTGTGGAAGTTGTACTAAACATATTTTTCATACTATAGCCTTAAAAATTTGCATTAGTAGACTACTACATACCTGACAATGTTGTTGTTTCGTTAAATTGTTCCTCTACCCAAGTTTTTGTGAAGGGCAGGGGAATTAATCTGCAATGGGAATTTATATCAAATTGATCAGTTTATACCAGCTTGTTTTGTTTTTTTTAAATCCCAACGTTTTTAGTGATCACTGCCCAACAAAAGGTGTAAGAAGTATCTTATTCATTGATCACCCGACACAGCATACTGCCAAAAGTCAATGGTCTCATAATAGTTTTTATTGAGTGACTAACCAGATCTGTCATTTCATTTTTTTAATACTTTTTATCTTAATGCTTTTATTGCAATGTTTTTACACTTTGCAACTATTAAGCAGGCCGCATAGATCATAAATAGAGAATTAGCCTCCAACAAGATTTGAATTAACATCCTAGCAACCTGTCTGACATGGACATCAACTAACTGAATAGGCCGCAGAGGCCAATTTGTCAACATAATTCAAATCTAGCCGTATAGCTGCAGTCTTTATTATCCAATTTTCTCAAGGCGATATTGTTGGTTTACACCTTGTTGTAGCTGACAGAATAGTCTCAAGTAGAAATTCTTAAATGGAGCATTGTTATTATCTGTTTTTGACTAATTTTACTTTTATCTTATTCTTCTTGTCGGATAGATAGAAGATGTGAGTTCAATTCTTGTCAGTGGCGGCTACTTTATTTCCAATCCATGTTGCTTATTCAACTGTCAGAAAATGTAAAAACCTGGACATTGTGTTAAAAAAAAAAGCAATGAATAAATCAAAGCTACTCTTATCCCATATTTAGCTAAAACTGGGGCACAGTGGATCATTAAAAAATAACTGCTGGTAGAAGCTAATTCTATTATTATACATATGGGTAAAAAATGAAGAAAGATCACTCTATTCATAGTGAAATAGATTATGTGGAGATGAGAAAGTTGATATTCAAGTTGGCAACTGGCAGGCATGTGTTTATACAAAAATTATTTCTGATCCACTGTACCCCAGCCCTATTTCTCAGTGAATCATCCCCTGGGGAACAGTGAATCAACATAAGACTGAATGATTAAAAGAAGTCCCAACTACCATTCTATTAAAGTATTGTTGAACTGATGTGTTACAAAAAGTGATCACAAAAATCTCTCTAAAAATTATTGGCAAAAAGTTAGGCACACGAGAGGAAACATCTAATGCAAGATCACATTCATGTCTCAAGTCACAAAAGCAATTTAAGAGAGAAAGAAGTATACGAAAGTAAAACCGAAATGTGTTTTTAGTTTCCTAGTAAACTTCTTGAAAGGAATAGACAGGATCAATTTTGATTTTAAGAATTGAAGTATCTCAGTCTCAGAACTGACCCACTGTGCCCAACACATACCATTGAGAAAGATGACCTTCAACATCATCAGTCTTTCATCGTCCATCATTGAATAAAGACCTCCCCCAGGATTTCCTAGATCTTTCTATGATGGCCTTTGTGGAGCCTATACTTTCTGAACTGGTCTAGTTTGTCTCTCTATCTTGTATTCTGCTGGCTTTGGTTATGCATGTATTCTCTTAGGATCCATGCTCTAAGTCATGATGTCCATCAGTTGTCTGCCATTCTGGCAACATGACCAGCCCTTTGCCATTTAAGTTTTCTAATGGATTCTATGATATCCCTGATTCCTGTTTTCTCTGACTCTTGTTTTATCCCTGATGTACTGTGCTGTCTTGTGATCTCTCCATGAGCATGATTCTTTCATGTGCAGGTTGCATGTTCCACAGTTTGAGGGTCAATCTTTCGGATAGGTTCAATGTTTAAGCTTTATAGGTAACTATTGGAAGGATGCATTGATTGTATACTCTCCTTTGGGAGAACAAGAAAATCCCATGAGTCCCAAAGAGGAGAGTAAGATAACCTTTAATCTCTCTAAATAAGATGCACAGTGATTGCAGTTCGGACATATGAAATAATTCTAATACAATCTTAATTTTCCCTCATATTGCACAATTTGAAAATCGAATAGTTTTGGCTCTATAACGGAAGGAAGAGTATCTCTGAATATTACTTTTGGCTTGGAAATAGGTTCCTTAACTTGCACACTGTACAGCAATGCTCAAGCAGGCAAGTCTTTCACAAAATAGCATAGCAGGAGTGTTGACTTGTTAAAAGGAAATAGTAGCCACCATATTGCATTTTAGCAATCATAAAAAATTATACTGATCCACTGAGCTCCAGTCCTCCACCCCCGCCAATGTGTATGTGCGTGGATAGACAGATAAGCTAGAATTCATCAGGATGCAAATCCCTGAACTGAGTGTAATGCTTGGAAGTCTTTCAATGGAATCACTTCTCTATTTTGGTAAACACAAAGTACTTTAATGTAATATTTGTATCTAATTTTCTACTGCTGAAATTTGTGGAGTTCTTCAATTAAAAAAGGAAAGAAACAACATAAAAGTCCCATAACTCTTTGATGCTTCCTCGAGCAGATGCAAAGGGGTTTTTTTTTTTTTTTTTTGATAGGGGACTTTCCAAAAAGTAACTAATAATAACAGGAAGAGTACTCGTACCATTTGTGACAATTTTTTTCCATTTGTTTTTTTCTTTCCAGTCACTTAGTCTGATGAATAAGTCGTTAAAAAATTTAATATCCGGCATGCTCACCAATTAATATCTATTTTATGATTTTGCTTACAAACTTTATGAGTAGTGTTAATGTCCTCACAAAGCATTGCTTTTTATGTCCGATTTTTATGTTGAGTTTTTTTTTTTGGAGGGGTGGGGGGAGTCGTTTTATCAATATTTTTTAAATACATTTTTTTTGCATTTTTTATTTTGGTTCAATTTTCATTTTTTTCACAATCTGGTTTTGTAAATTCCAATTATTATTTTTATTGTTTGCATTTGAAAGATTTTAATTTTGCCGGCTGATTCCTCTGTTAAAACACGATTTTGATAACAAACAAAATAAAAACAGAAAATATGGAATTCTTAATTAAATATTGTAAAATATATCCAAGTTTAGCCTCTACCATCTCCTATTTTGAAACCACAAAATTGGAGTAAAAAAGCAACAACAAAAGACAGGATAGTCAGTCAGTACTTGGACTTTCTTTGAAGAAAGGTTTGCTATAATTCCATTGTAAGTCACAGAAGCCATCTTTCTTTTTTGTTTTTTGTGTGCTTTTTTTAAAGTTTTTTTGTTTTCAATTTCCATATTGGTAAATGTGTTTTATTTAAAATTATTTCAGCATCGACCAGATCCAAGGTCACCCAGTCAGGATCAAACTCACTATACAATAGTAATGGCCTGCTTGACTAATTAGAAAAACGAGTTGAGAGTCAAAAGGGCGGTGGGAAGCAAATAATCCGAGGAACAAAAAGGATTTTAACAAAATATTTTTTTTTATTACTGGATAAAATAAGGATCCTAAGAAAGCAATGGTCGACTGGACAAAACCTCAAACAAGTCTGGTTAATCACTCAACAGAAAAAGTTATATGCCAACGTCTTTTCGCAGTTTGTGATCAATTCCAAAATTGGAAAAATGGGTGATCAGTGAATGAGTTACTTCTGTCATCTTTTGTTGGGCAGTGATCACTAAAACAGTCCGATTTAAAAAAAAAAACAACACAAACACTGCTTGACACAAAATAAGGGGCCAATTTAGCATAAACTCACACTGCAAATTGAACCCTCCTCAAAAAACCTATTTTGGGGAGGAAGTTTCAAAAGACAAAAATAAAGATTTTTCCCAGACATAAATGTTCAAATTTTCAGCGATCTAGCTCCATTATTGTGGCTTGTATGCATGATGCATAGCCAGTCAGACTCACTTGAAAACTGAAGAAATCTATATTTTCTAATAACCCTTGAGAAATTAAGAATGTAAAAAGAAATGCGGAGCTAATCACAAAAATCAGGGATTTTTACCAAAAGAGAAGTTTTCCTACCCTAACCGTACTTTCCACCATCTCCTTCAAAGTCGTACTGAGAATTAAGTGTTAGGGTACAACTCACAAAGCGTAGTACTATGAGGTCCATACAACATTCAGTTCACATGTGCCAGTAGAATTTCCGTGTCCAATTCCTATGTAAACAAATGCAAAATGCAATGTTTCTTTTACCTGAGTGAATATTTTATTTAATTAATAAAAAAAACCTTATTTAACTTGCCATGGTATCAGTGTTCCTCTCCGATGATTTTAAACAATCAAATCTTTCTTGATATCAGCAGAAATTGAAAAGTTATTCACCCAAATGCTTATTGGCTCTTGTTCTTCTCTGTTAATCATCGTGGCATAACAGTGACAAGATACTTGGTCAAGATATCAAGCAATGAAACAGTACCAGGAGAATTGGATCCATAGCCACATTGATGAGCTAGTTTATGCTGTATCAACTGAAGTTCGAACTTGTTTCGCCAATTCTATCTTGTTTACCCCACCCAGAGCCTCATAGATCTCTACAATACCTTTGAATCCTTCCCTCTGCCTCTTACACACACGCAACTGACCCTACCCCTCTAAATTTGCATTCAACCCTAACCACTCTATTTCTTCTTTTCTCCACCATCAAGAGCAAAACAGGGATTTATCCCCAACCTCTAAACTCTAACCTTTCAAGAAAGTAAGGACAACTATTTAAGATACGTAATTACATATTAATCCCATTTGGAGGTCTTACCTTACCTAGACAGTTATTTATTAAGGACCTGTTTATTAGGGACTTATTTATAGGGAGCCGGCTCCTCACCTCATCTTTCTACTGGCCTCTTGTCTACTGTCAGTGCAAAATAACAAAGGATTTGTTAATGTTACCCGCTCAACCCACTCACCGTAATCCCTGTAACCAATTGACTCTTTACTAGTTGTTGAGTCAGAAAAAAATAGGTTAGAATCAAAAAATGAATAAAATCAAATAAAAAGAAAAATCTGGTATGTAATGCTCTTTATCCAATTAAGAATAAGAAGGCCGATTTACTTCCTGTTCTGAAAGACTAGCAATGTAACTTGGCATTACCCAGGATAACTTAGGTTAGCAGATTTGATTAGATTTGATTTGTAGTGCATGTAACATGTTCTTGAATTGGACACAAGAAATCAAAGACGTTGCAGAGAAATACGCTATTGAATCTTATATATATATATATATATATATATATATATATATATATATATATATATATATATATGTATACTGTGGCACTAAATCATTATCTGACTTCCCTGTCCCCAAGATAAACAGTTCTTCAAGTTTCTATCTTAGAATGAAAGCAAGAGACTAGTATAAATGTTGGGTTTTTCACGTATGAAATATCGTTTTTTCTTAATCGTACGATGAAGGATGTAAATAACAAAAAGAAGTAAGTATTAATCAAAATATGATCCATTTGAAGCACTAACGATTATCCAATGGGCTTGAAATGTAAAAATTCTTTAGGTTGAGGGGTTACAAATACTGTAAAAGCACGAATTATAGCTTCCCTGTTATTGGACATTTTCTCACGGGTATCCTCCCAATAGTCACTTTTGGAGCTGAAACATGGAACCTAACCAAGAGACAGATCCGCAAATTGAGAAATATGCAACGTGCACGTGAGAAAATTATGCTGGGCCTCACATGGAGAGACCACAAGACTGCACAGTACATCCGAGAAAAGACAAGAGTCAGGGACATCATAGAATCCATTAAAAAGCTCAAATGGCAGTGGACTGGCCATGTTGCACGAATGGCGGACAACCGATGGACATCGTGACTCACGACATGGATCCCCCGAGATCACATGCGCAACTGAAGTTGATAGAATATTAGATGGAGAGACGAGCTAGACAAATTCAGAAAGTACTAGCTCCGTGACGCCCGTGATTGATAAGTGTGGCGAATCCTGGGGAAGGTCTATGGCCAACAACGGACGTTGAAAAACTGATGATGATAATGATGATGATGAAGTTCAAAATGTTTGAAAAGATAATTATCTTTAGGAGACCTTTCAGGGGGTGGATACGGAAGACGCCGCAAGACTTCATATCCCAATAATCCAAGCTTAGACACCGTCAGCCGAGTGGTTTAGGGTTGTCACTGTCATGAAGAATTTGATTCATTTAATTTTGAACCCGTTTTCCCAACTTTTCAACCTTTCTTATTGCCTTGAGATGGCATGATATGGTCGCTCTTCAAGTCTCAAAATCTCCAGAAGGTGTTAGAACGGTTGACCATGAGTCGTTGACCACTGCATCCATATTTCCAGACATAAACATATCGAACCAACGCCGAATAGTTCGCTTTGTAGTATTATTCACTCTAGGTGCTTTGTCGACGTTTCCAGCTGTTTGGACAGCATAAAGTTCTAATTTGAAATTGGGCGTAATAATCAGTCCAACGTCTTGGGTAGGCACCATTGCAATGGAGGGCTTCAAAATCTCCAATGCTAACGAATCATATCCGTACCTCGAATAAATGAATCATCGTAACCCATGCGTGTACCAGAACCAATCATCTAAAAAAAATATAAAAACAATAGATATTTTATCTAAAATTATCTAAAAGATGAATACCAGCACAAGATTAAAGCATTGTTGGTGCAGAATCACCATAGAAATCAAAAAATAGTACTCATGAAAATTTTCAAGTTTGTTGCTCCCAAAATATGATCTGGAGCGTCCAGAGATGCGCACAGACGAGCAAAGAGAGAAGATTCTGTAGCCCACTTTGCTGGTTGGTTGGACGGACCATTCGTGGGACTACGATGATTCCATATTTCTATCAACATTGGATCTTTGAAAAATGGAATCACGTCAGTAAATCTCTGCATTATTCTCCATGATGTAACCAAAAAAAAACACATTTCAATTGTAACTATCTAACACAACATAAGTCACTTGTATTCAATAAATGCTTACTTTAAATCTGATTCCCATAGATATCGTTTTTTTTTTTTTATCTGCTGCAATATTTATACCTCGAAGGTTATTTTCTGGTTGTGAATTGTCCAAACCGGGTTGATACAATCCATGTTTCAGGTCAGCCCAGAATACAGAGCATTATTTCAACTGTTTTATTGTCTATGCAAGCTTAGCCTGGAATGAAATATTGTTTTATCATTGACAATAACTGTCAGAAAAAGACAAGAAAAGATACTGGTGAAAAAAAAATGAGTACGGATTATTTTTATTTTATTTTATTATGAACAACTGCCTTAACGCTCTGGGAAAATTATAGAGAAAACGCTGAGAAAGAAAGTAATCCATCAAACATATATATATATATATATATATATATATATATACGTGTGTGTGTCTATTTGTAGATACCTATAAATATACGTTTATAAACTATACATGCAGAGATGGACATATATGTGTGAATTTGTACGCACGAATACAGAAATAATTCATTCATGTACAAGTGCACACGTGTGTATGGTAGTCTCCATGTATGAACGTATGTGCAGATGCAAACATGGACTGTATATCAAAAGTACTGGTGACTAGTCAAAAGTAATACACATACAATATCAAATACGCGATACATGCACACCCAGGTTATAGATATATAGTATTACTACCGCCTTCTGACTGCCTGTTTCTCTATTATATATATATATATATATATATATATATATATATATATATATATATATATATATATATATATAGTACATGTGGTACAAATCAGGCTAGCAGTATAACATAATATGATAATGGTATATTAATAATATAAAGCCACTTCTGATTTGTTAGGGATTTATTTCATAGCGTGCTCGATACATACAACTTTATACTATTGAAGTTAAGTTGTTGTAGAGTTTCGCCTGATGAGGCACGGAGAGGGCAGAAACATGAGCTAGTTTGTGTAGCGAATCCACATTTTACTATATATATATATATATATATATATATATATATATATATATATATATATATATATACTAGGTGGACTTTCTCTCACACAGCAGGATGCCTCTAGCAGTTTTTATCAAATATTTTACCCACAAGCCATAGCTCTTGATAGTGGACTCTGGTTCCTCATGGAAACTTAAAATCCTAAAAACACATACTCACACAGCACACACCACTGAAGATGGGAATATATCCCAAAACATGTCTGGACCATTAACATCTACGGATAAATAAACCTTACCTCAAAACACTTTACTACCGAGTCTGTCTCACTCTTTACAGTCCATATATATATATATATATATATATATATATATATATATATATATATATATATATATATATATAATGTTCTGGAAAGCTTTACAGCTTTAAACACTGAACATTAAAATACTTTTTCAAAAGATTTTTGTGTCATTTCTCTCACTTATTTCGCAATATAATTCAATGCAATTTATATAATTTTCTTCAATCTTTCTTTCCCCCTATTTTACACATACTTTGTTATCATAGTACGGTGTATAAATTGTCTCTTATTGGGATCATCAACCGTTTCGGGGATTATATATATATATATATATACTTGCATGACTATACATATGTAATGTATCGTTTAACCATGTGTGCGCATACACATTTATCCGAGACTGTATGTGTGTATGGCATTTGGTCAATTCTTCGCCTGTAGATTAATTGCCGGTCATTTCGTTGTAGGGTCAATTTGTCAATAGGACAGTTCGTCACCAACTCCAAGAATTTTTCGAAAGTCTTAAAACGAATTAAAACTATACTTTGCTTCATAAGATTCTATTTTTTTTTTTTTTTTTTTGTATATAAATATTTATTTTTTCATCTGTAACTTTTTTCCTTTTTTTTCTTTCGTTTGCAATGGCTCTGTTGGTTGGTAGATTTCCTAAATATGTATAAAGTCTGGAGGCTTTATTGAAATATGCTAGATTGGTAAAAGATCAGTTGGCCGAATGAATGTTGTTCGAACCAACAAGCGCGAACGGACATAGCAGATTCAGGGGACGAATTGTCCGATAGACTAATTAACCTCACTATAAATTGATCGGCGACGAATTGTCCTAGCACTGTATGCATAAATAAACCTCAGAACATGCTAAGCAGATAATAAAATGTATTCATGGATCTCACCAATGAACACACACACACACACACACACAGATTCCGGATGTCTTGACTGTTTTAAGGACGGAAAACGGAATCGGCAAACCGGGTTCGAGTTCCGGCTGAAGATGTTTCTGATCATTGATTTCTAATATTTTTGGGAAAGGCTAGGGATCTGCTTTTCCTTGCACCCTCTCCTATTGTCTAATATCTTAACAAAAATGTCTCGTTACTTGTATGCCATGATGTTTGATGAGAAAGTGAGTGGTTGATTATGAAGCCCTCTGGCGAATCACTCTCCAATAACAACCTTACCTACCATGGCCGTTGCAAAAATCTATTAATTGCATAGTCAATCTTGACAGGGTTCAAAAAGAATATCTATGTATATAGATTAACATTTATACCCAAGAATAAAGCTCTCTCTCTCTCTCTCTCTCTCTCTCTCTCTCTCTCTCTTTCTCTCTATCTGATATATGTATATAGATAGATAGATATACTCTTCAGATTGGAATGCCGAAATCGAGTTTTTCTTTTTTTGTTTGACTTTGCTCTTAAAACTTGGTTTTTATTACAGTCATCAAGCACTCTTACTGATGATCTTGAAAAGATATCTCTACCAAAAAACTATATAACTGTTTACCCCTGGAGACACACTTCATATATATATATATATATATATATATATATATATATATATATATATATATATATATATGTGTGTGTGTGTGTGTGTGTGTGTGTATATATGTGTGTATGTGTATGAATATATATATTGATATAATGCAATATCCGATGTATTATGGGTTTGTTTCATAAAGTGCTGGATTCATTCAACATTAAACCTGAAGTTAATTTAGAGTAGAGCTTAAAATATAATGGAATGAGGATTCGCTACACAAACACGTTTTTGTCCTGCCCTTTTCTTAAGGCGAATCTGCTTGAAGAAACCCTAAAATAGCATAAACATAAACGTGTTTGTGTAGCGAACCCTCACTCCATTATATATATATATGTATATTGCGTTATATCATTTTGGAACTCTATTTGGAAAGATCTCTCGTTACTACACGCTGATTGTATAATTTGGCCTAGACAACGTAAATTGAATAAATAATTTTAAGAATAGGGCTGCAGCGGAAATCGAAACAGTGACCGATAGGATGATCACTTCAACGTAGTGTTACTCTTACCATTGAGCTAAACAGCCAACGATAATGCAGAGGCCCAAATAACTGCGCTAACTCCTAATTCTCATTTTGTTCATTCATTGTCTATATCTTCTGTATTTGTTTCTTTCAACGCGGACAATTACATTATTAAGAAATGGATGGATTATATATATATATATATATATATATATATATATATATATGAACAATCTCTTGAATCAATTACATAGTAAACAATTGATGATCCCAACAAGGGAAAATTTACCCAGTACCATAATAACAAGGTATACGTAAAAAATAAAATTACATTAACAGATATAGGGATATAAGTGACTGAAGTGATGCATTTCTCTGTGTGTGTGTGTGTGTGTGTGTGTTTGAAGCTGTAAATCTCTCTCTCTCATATATATATATATATATAGTACAGATCAGGTTAGCAGTGTAATATAAAGCAACGTCGGATATGTGATGGATATATTTCATAGAGTGCTCGATACATACTTTATACTTTATGCTCTGAAAGTTAAGTTGTTTTGGAGTAGAGCTGGAAATAAATAGAAGAATGTGTATTCGCTACACAAACTAGTTCATGTTTCTGCCCTCTCCGATCCTCATCAGGAGAGTCGCCTGAGGAGGCCCTGAGAGGGCAGAAACATGAATTAGTTTGTGTAGCGAATACACATTCTTCTATTTATATATATGGTGAATGTATCATTTGGCCTAAATAGAATAAACAATTGAAGGAAATGGCGTTGCTGCAGAAATCGAACCTGCGACCGATATGGTAACCAATTCAACATAGCGTTGATTTATATGTATATACATATACACATTTAGGCATGTAGGTATTTTACCATACCCATTCTTGTGTATATGTTGTCTGTTTGACAGATACATGAATGTACACAGAAATTACATAAGGCAACACACACACACACATACATTGGGGTGTACATTATGTGTGCCAATGCCCTCACAGATCTGCACGGCCAACTGTATCTACATAAAACAAGAACGTATTTCTCTGCGAGAAATAACAATATGTGTTTATAGGCGTATATCATTTAAATCAAAGAGCCAAGTTGGGTAGAAAGGATGAAGACGGGGTAGAAGGGAAACCGGTAGCAGAGCCTCACTAACCCATCGAAACCATCTGACAAGTGCTTACTTTCTATCCTAAATAATTTCGCCTTTGCCTTCGATCAGATAACGCCTGCTGAATCAATTCCTACAATTGTTACTTACGGCTTACGCCGGCTAACAAAAAAAAAATCAAATCGAAGAAAACCGTAGGGGTAAAAAAAAAACAGAAAAAAGCCGTTGATAAAAAACAAGAAAGAGAATTATGAGTGAATAAAAAGTGTACAAGTTTGACAGAAGGCTACAATGGTTATTCATGTGTTCCTCTTCACGATAAAAACGCAAGGAAGATGAGGTAAAAAGAAAAGAAAAAAACGTTAGAAAATAAAATGGTTATGCATATCGTTACATTGAGTGGATCATAAACAGTTCCAAGATGGCCGTTCGAGGTAACGCATCTGAGTCTTGCATTCAGACCTTGATGTGTATTTATACAGTGATAAAAGGAATAGTTATCTCAATGTTTTCTCGTGCAGTTTTTCACCTTCTTTTGCATGTTCCATAAATTGTGGCGGGCTAGTAAGGCCTCGGTAGCTCGTGGGTTAGATCTCCGAACTTGATGGAGATGGTAACGATGTGTACGGTTCAATCACCCATCAATCACAGAAATATCGTTGTACAGTCATCGGTTGAGCTTTGTTTTTAAGAGTTTAAATCTACTTACTGAAAAGTCGTGTTTGGGGCTGGGGCTTGGGGTCTGTGATGCAGAAGAGTATATGGAGAGTAATAGTGGTAAGAAGATTGGTACTTTAATTATCCAAGTGGGAAAATCTGCTTACCTTATGAATCTATATTCGAAATCCTGGATTTCGTTTAGGCTCACCTGGCACTTGCAATCTGTACGAAATATGCAACCACCAGATATCAGGTAGCAGATATATATATATATATATATATATATATATATATATATATATATATATATATATGTATATATATATATATATATATATATTTATATATATATATATATATATATATATATATATATATAAAGTGCGTGTGTGTGTCCACCACGAAAGTATGCAGCCATTTAATCTTAACGAGAAATCAGCCAATTTAGGGCAATGTCGGTTTAGTTCCTTTCAAATCATTCCTTTCGGGACATCACACACTCATTATAGCACCCCATCCACTGTTCAAAACAGCATGCAAATTCCTTTTTGGGGGATGGTCATCCACTGTCACATCACCTTCTTCTTAATCTCGACCACGATCTCAAATTTCATTCCTTTCAACTGCCGAAAACTAGAAGTTGCAGGGAGGCTAATCTTAACAGTAGGGATTGACAAACCTGGATGATGCGATATTTAGCAAAAAAAAAAAAAAAAAAAAAAAACAAACTCAGCGCATTTGAACTCCGGTAAAAGGTCTGGATTTCAAATGCTGATGTTCTAGGAAGGAACACACTCCATATTTGAAGTAGCACGGCATCCCTATCTGATTCAGCGTTGTCCTATATTACGCCAAGCTTGGTAAATATGTAAACCAAGGAGCGATATCATCGGGGGCAGGAATCAAAGAATGAAGATAATCTGTGATGCTTCTTGTTTGGTATTTTCGTTGGTCAGCCCCAAAAGCTAAAGGCCATAATTCCCTAGTACGGATGCCTAGAGGTTTCTCCATTTTCCTCTTTCCTTGTGTTTTTTCTCGTTGATCAGAAACCTAATTCATGGTGTTAGTTCGGTGTCAAATTTCAACACCAATTTGATCGCAGATCATTTCAACTTTTTTTTTCTGAACGGTTTGTCTTCGATGTTGTTTCAGCTGGGTTCAAGCTTCCTAAAATTGTTTTTTTACACCTTTGTTCGAAAAAGAGGCTAATGATGTCACAAGTTTGAGATTAGCAGTGTAAAACTTGGCATTTAGGGACACTTTCATTAGTCTCTACCAAACCAAAGAGTTCACAACCACAGGAAATTGATCTTTAAGTTTGTTTTCTTGGTAGGGACCAACGAAAAAGACCCAGCATTTTGGAGGGTATTTTTTTCGGAAAGGAAAAGAAAAGAAAATAGAAATTTCACCTTTTTTATTCTTTTTTCAAAGGCTTCCGTACTTGAAAATTATGGACGTTATCATTAGGTGGGCACTAATGAAAAAGATATTCCGAATGCTGATTATCAAAGCAAACACCCAGGGCCCCATTACTTGACAGACTGACATATCATAATCTTCCTAGTACCATTCCCTCCTATTTTAGCTTTATTCCATTGTAACCTATGTTCAGTAGATATCGAAAAAAGATTTGTAGGCGTCTCGCCTTGGGCTAATTTTTAGCGAACTAGTCGAGTGAACTGTTACTATTATGTTGTAGGTTTGAATCGCAATATATGCTCCATACGCTTAGGAGACACCTATCAGGAAAGATTGGTTGTATTGGCTATTTCTCCCAAATTTAGCTTTTTAAAGAGAAGTATAAGACATTTTAAATAGTCAAGTTTGGTAGCGCTGACACTGAACCAACTGAAAGACTATTTGAATAATTTAAAACCCCCACCCCCGAAAAGAAAGCCAAATCGCTGCCGGCTTGTTCGTTTCCCGCAATTACTGGCGTGAAACCCTGACAGAGTGACATGTGGGAACTTTAAATGTCCACAACGCTTACCCCCAAAATGGACATTCCCAGCTTGAGTCTTCAAAATGGTAACATGATCCCAGACCAATGGTTATTGATGGCCCCAGAGAATATGCTTCTTACTCTCCTCGCCTTATTCTTCTTCCTTTATTCATTTGACCTTTCTTTCTTTCTCCTTTTTCTTTTTTCTACAGACTTTTTCTTCTACTTTCTTCTCTCCACCACTCCCCTCTCCTTCTATTTTTGTTCTTTTTTTTTTCTCTCCATATTCTTTCAACTTCTTCCTTTTCTCCTTCCTTCCGGTCATCTCTTTCTTTCCCCTTCTTCACCCCCATATTTCCTTTTTCTCTTCTCCACGTCCCCACTTCCGCCTTCTGTTTATTCTTCCTTTCTTTCTTTCTTTCTCTTTTCCCAACAATCTATTTCTTTCCTCTTTCTATTTTCCCCTCGCCTTCTCCCGTGTCCTTCTCTTCATTCATGAAGCCTATCGTCTTCACTTTCTTTCCCAAACTTTCTTCTTCTTTTTCTTCTTCTTCAATATAAGACTTTGTGATTGTTTTAATGGAGTCAGTTTCCAGCTGATTCTCTCAACGTAAACAAAAACTCTTGCCCCAGGCTCAATTGTCACTTTTCAACTCAACTCAAATATGTCTTTCCTTCTTCACCTCTTTTGTCTTCGTAGAAGCCCGTCTGCAAGAAAAAATATGTCCAGTCCTGGCCTTTTTTTTTTTTTTTTTTTTGTAAATGCAGATAATTTGACTCTGATATAAGTGCACTTTTTTCAGGCCAAGCGTTGTCCCTAGTCATTTCTATTATGTTTGATTTCAATCTTATTACTCGTGTATTGGTCGATACCAGATTTTTGCCCCCGAAATTTGGTCTCCAAAACGTGGTCTTTATACGAGAATATACGGTCATTGTATCTTTTAATATTTTCTTTTGCACACTGTTATGATCTCTCTTTATCAGTCTCACTTCCTCTCTTTATCACTTCCTCTCTATTTCTATGCCACCAACTTCATTCCCTGCTCTCTCTCTCTCTCTCTCTCTCTCTCTCTCTCTCTCTGTACTTCTCTTATTCTTCTTTTTATCATATCTCCTCTCTCTTTCTTTTCACTCATTTTCTCTAGTTCCTTTTCTTCCTCTCTCTCTACTTTATTCCCCCCTTCTCTCTCTTATTATTATTTCCTCTCTTTTTCATTTTTCTTCTTATTTTCCTTCTCTTCTCTTTTTATTCTTTCTTTTTATTCCCTGCGGAACAATGCCCAGCGGACTATTCGAACTTTACTGCACCTATGCAAAACTAAACCAAATTGAATAGACATCTACTTGTATTACCTGTTATCGACCGGTTGTTAGCAAACATCTGCAAGTAAATATGAATCGTACTGAGACCTCAACTCCTGTGTCCTTGTACCAGACTAATCTAAGTAGCCATAACGCTCCGAATAAATACTGTATACACCTCGATGTCGATCTCGTGTATAGGTCGACCGTTGATTCATTTGATGTTAGTGACAATTAGATATCTTTCGTTTTTCAAGGCAAGGGTTGCTCCTCCTAGGGTGGGGAACATATAGTTTTTAAACTGGGGTCCGCAGACCCCTGGGGATCCATTTGATAATGTTGGGGGATTCGCAGCATTGTTCTCTCTGAACCTGACATTGCAAATCTTGTGACTGAGGGACAACATCAACCATTGCATAACTATCAAAAAGTATGATTATTGTACGCAGACCAGTACCTTACATTAGAACTCTAATAAATAATATCCATTTAGAATTAATATGATTTTGATGGTTAAAAACTTCTTATTGTAGTTAGTTATATGTAGGCTAAAAATTAAATGCTAAACACAGGGTTCCGCCAGAATACTCCCTTTATAGAATGGGCCCTTGAGTTTCCAAAGTTTCGTAAGCACTGTTCTAGACCATCAAGTGCAGCTTCCTTCCTCGAATAAAATTCTGAATTTCCTTTACAAAAATCAATGATTCATAGCATCGGCAATTATAAATGAAAAATAGACATTAATTTAATGTTTTGCCTGTAAAATTACATGGAAATAATGTACCAAGCAAAACTAAAAAGAATCATTAAAAGGTTAGTAAAAGTTTTCCTTTCTTTCAAGTAGTAGATACTAATTAAATTAGATTATTAATCAAATATTCAGAACTTCAGATTTTGCTGTAAGCGTACTAGAAATTCCTTGGGTGCGGCCTTGTTAGCAGACTATAAATTTCAACGTGGCCTTTAAACGTGGAAAGGTTCTCCTTCCCTGCTCTAGCCCTTCCCATTGTGTTTTAATTTCAACCTTACAAAAGTATTACTCACTTAGGTCGACCCCAAATATTTTACCTCGAAAATTGGTCTTTGAAACTCGACCTATACAAGAGCATATACGGTATCTATCCTTATCGTCAGAAAATAGATGTTAACAAAGGAGAAGTTTCTGTTTTGGGCGACCTTTCTCCAAAAGTCCTGTCAGATTTTTTTTTTTTTTTCAATTTTTATTATTCTCTCTATTTTTCTTTTTTTTTCATACCAATGTCTTTTTGACATATAATAGCAATTTGCATTGTATATGGCTTTGTTTTCATAACTTGCTTTTTTTTCTGACGGTGGTAATTATTGTCCGTTTTCTTTTTAACTCTGAAGGAGGTCTGACTTTTGTGTACGAGCAGCCCACCTGGATATGAGTCAGGGACTTACAATGATATATATTTATAGATGTTGACCTTAGGGTCCAAGGTTCAACCTGGGCGTTTTGCTACCTAGCATTTTTAAAAATAATATTTGTTTTTAAACCTTAGTAAGTACTTGGTTACCCCATTCACATCATACTGCCTCCGTTTAGTGTTTATTATTTATTTATGTTTTTTTTCTTTTTTACGTATACTTTTTTTTTTTTCGTTTGTATTTGTCGTTTTTGCTGACAGGTAGGGTTTACTGATGAAAAGATTGACGAGGTGAAAGAAATTAAAGCTAATTTGGGAAACCTGCATTTTTAAAGACACCGTATACAAGTATATACCCCGCTATTCGAATGTTCGCTTAACGCTACTTTTTCGCTTTTAAGAAGAAAAAAAAGGATGAAAAACGAAAAAAGCATCTAGTGTTTGGGCTTTTTTTTTGCGACGAGGCAGCGTGCACCCTCTTCTTCACTCTTTTATACCTCATTCCCTTGTACCTCCCACCTCCGACGTCGACGAGGACTCTGTCTAAACTCATCATCATCACCATTTTTAGTCTGGGAACTCTCAAAAGATTTTCCATGTAAATTAGTGGTAATTGCTTTTTTTACTTTACGCCATTTCGGAAACCAGTATACCGGTCTATAAGTCGATTTCGTGTTGAAATCCTGACCTTGAATTTAGGCCAAGAAATTATTGGACTAGCAAAGCTCCATATTTCATAGCGTGTAAAACAAATTCAATGAAGTTCTTTCTTAAAGAATTCCTACACCATGTAAACCGAGAGTCGGTCAAATCGAAGTTTGTCAAAGGGAGTTAGGTAAAAAAAAGTCATAACTTCACTTTCTGGCTAGTTAAACAAAAAATGTCATAGGAAATTTTTTCATGAAATAAGTAATAATAAAGTAAGCAATATTACTTATTCTATTACTATAAATAGAATAAATTAAACTATTACCTGTTTTAACAAAAAATTTCCTCTGATTATTTTTCCCAATTGGAAACCGATGTTATGACTGTCTTCCATGATTCTTTCTCCTTCTGAATTTTTTTTCCGGTCACCGACCTTGAGGCACCGAACGCCAAAGGCAGCCTGTTTACCGTTTATTATGACGCCAATTTACACTGAAACGGAAAAATATTTCCGCAAAGATATCCTATACCGTATTCGATGGATTATAAGACCCAAGGGCATATAAGCCCGCCCACTCACACGTTCTTAGCTGGGGATATTAAAAAAAAAATTATTGGATGATAGATCGGATGTTACTCCAACTTCATCCATGTTCGCTATTTGACCCAGTTCAAAAAAAAAAGTTCATTCTCCTTACGTTTATTTCTATTCTAATATCCCGGATGAAAAATGGTCCTTAGATGCCAGCAAATACACTATTTTCATTCAACCATTTGTTCAAGTCAATTTGGATATGATATTCCAGTGGTACAACATTTTAATTGGTGAAACTATGACTTGCTTCGAGCACATCCCAATGATGCACGAATAGAGAATGAAAAAAATAATCTCGGTGTTATTCGACATGAAACTGCCGAATTATTTCAATAACAAACGTGATAGAAAGAAAATGATTTAGTCACTCGGAATATTTCCCCCTCGGCATCTATATTCATTCATACCATCTTGGTAGCAAATTGTCGATTCCATTTGTAGAGGATAAAGGAATTGAAGCGAAAGTCTACAAGGGTTCTCTTTGGTCTCATGCACCATTTTCGATATAATAAACTTAAGTACCAGACAGATTCTGGAATTGTACGTCTGTAACACCCTTTAAGCCAGATTTAACGAAATTTTTGAAAAGAAGAAAAGAAAAAAAAGAAACTACTACTTTCTTAGAAAACTTAACGACATTTACTTTTTCTCCGAATTTATTTTGATATTTCCTTTGTTTTTTTTTGGGGGGGGGCACAATGTTACTTATTTCCTTCCTTTCCCATTTTTGAACCACTTCCCCATGAAATACACGCTATAAATTTCACTATTATGTATATTTTGCCTTTGAAGTCACCATCTCCTGAAAACAAGATTTCATGTGTTGGTTTTGACTGGACAATTAAATGTCAACCAATGTTGCCAATTTAGCACTTTTCTTGTCATTTCAGTGCGAAAATTCAATGTTTACCCCTATTCTAAACCACTTTTTAGTGTCAATTCTATTTTTATTCCAGCAGATTTCAAGCTATTTTCTAATCGTTTTAGCCGAATTAAGAAAAGTTAATAGCTATTTCAGCAGTTTTTACGCCTTTTCAAGATCGATTCAGCTCGAAAAAGACCTTTGAGTTGGCAACACTGATGTCAACATAATATTTGATGTAATGGCAAGTGCTCAGTCAAAATGAATATTTTACTGATTACATGTTTTGCAAATAAAATCCGAACAAGTATTTCAATTCAGAAGTTCTAAGTGCCAACTATCTATCTATCTTTCTGTCGTTTGTTGAATGGCTTTTTATTAGAGCTTTCAATTTCAATAGTTTCCGTTACAATATTAAAAATATAAATCATATTATTTCATAATAATATTAATACATAATAATATTAATACATAATAATATTAATACATAATAATATGAATACAATAATCAGGGGGGGGTAAAATAGACAGCCAGTCATCGGAATCTAATTTGATATTTGATATAATGTAGCAATACTTGATCCAAGAATGAATTTGAAAAAAATATCGTTGCATCAAAAGACCACAAGGTCCCACATGTAAACACCGACAAGCGTGCAATATTTGGTGTAAGAGTTTGTTTCAAGGCATAAAATCAGCCTCCGTTTAACTATAAAGTCCCTGTGACTAGATGTCTAAAAGCGGACCCCCTCTAGCTATGGGATGAGAGTTTGATTCTCACCATGGGCTTGCTCTTTGTTTTCCTATACATAACGCTGTTTAATCGTTGTGGTATGGTTACGGTCTGATTCAAAGTTGTGATAAAAGACAACTGAAAAGTTAGGATGGAGGTAAAAGCTATTCAAAAATTAATGATAATGTATTTTTTTACAATAAAATCCTATTGTTAGGACAGTGCATGTTTTATACATTGTGCAATTGAACATTGATTTCAGTACATATCTGATAACCCTTCATTGAAAGGACCAATAAATTCGTCGAAGGTTTCTAAAATTTGATCCCGATCGCAGAAATTCTTTCCTACAAGGAAGTGGTCGAGAATCTCGATCCGTTTCTTGTTGGCCAGAACCAACGAGTTTATTTTTTATATCAAAATCGATGTATTTTTTGCATGAGAATTTTTCGATGCCAAATTTAGTACTTGGATATTTTAAACAGTCTTTCATCTTGGCTTAATGTACTTATAATTTCTGTAATAACTAAATAGATATAGTATTGCATAATAAATCAATAATAAAGAAAAATCAATACACTGAACCCGTTATTTCTTTCTATTATACACCTTTACATAAGCCTAGTACTCGTAAGTAATCACGTATGGATCGGTACGTGTACTTCGGATCAAAATCAAATCAGTAACTGACCTTTATTTTATACACTTAAGACGAAAAAATTAATGATCGTCCACAAAGAAAAGAAAATTCTTCATGATCTTTTCGTCCCGCACAGGTCATGGAAACATTAGAGATATCTTTAGTCGAGATGTTTGAAAAAATGATAATCTTTAGAATTGAAGTCGAAATGTAATCAAGCCTCCATCTTCAACTGATTCGACTTTAGCTGTGTTTCTTTTTGTATCATGCATCGAAATGACACTTTCCATTCACCAACTGGTCATTGTTTTAATCTTGCACGCACTATTTCAAACTGGTCTATATATCTACGTCGATTATTTTTGGTTTCTTTGAAAGAAGCTATGGTGCATGAAACCATTCCTGTACTTCCAAATGATTCCAGCCAGTTAGCAAATATTTTTCGCATTATTCATACAAACATGGTACTTGTACGAAATTACGTTTAGATCGGTACTTCTACCAAGGATCTGAGCAACTGCAGTCTCTGCCTAGGGTCGAAATCAAAGTACAGTACCAGTGCGTCCTCTGAAAAGTGTTGAAGACAATAAGTATGTATAGATAGACTGATAGACGGACAGAGCGTTGTGTTTATAAGGATGGATTATACAGTCTCCGTTTTATATCATGAATTATGATACATTGCAAAATACATAGATTTTATGCTGTTGGTCATAAATTGATATAGGCCATTATTGGTCTGTTTTTGTTTTGTTTTTGTGTTCCTTGTGTTGATTTATTTTTTTACTGGTCGCTTTTAAATGGTTTTAAACGGACCCAACTTCCAATCAATGCATTGATGTTCGTTATAAGTTTTCTGGTTGAAGTTCTTTAATCATTTTTTCTATCACTGCCCCGGATGAAATTTATTTCAAATCGTCATCATTGTTTGAAGGTTTTGACCGACCTCTACCCTGGTTTCTCAAACGAGGCCTCTACTTGCAAATTGTCCAATCTTTTCCAGACTGCTGGGACATGAATATCCCGAGGTTTTCTATGATTGCTGGGATATATATATATATATATATATATATATATATATATATATATATATATACACACACACACAGATGATCTCTTTTAGAAGTCTGCTGGGGCGTATATACCACGAAAAATAAAGTGAGATTTTCCCAGCTTTTACAACCACTGATATTGATGTAATCTTAGTATGAAACGAACGCTGATATTTGTTTGTATTACATACATGACTGAACAGGAAAGATGCATAGGCTAAGGGATCTGATAATACCGTATTCTTCATAAGTGTCGTGATAAATGTCTGATGGGACAAATGTATCCCATCTCGATTTGATTCTTCGAAATATTGAAAGTTTTCTTTTGCCATTTAGTGAAAATTAACACATATTTTTGTTTTGTTCTTTCTAACTCTCATTTTCTTATTTCATTCATCAATAAAGTTTTTTCCCTTTATTTTCAGGTAAGCTCAGCTTTCTTGGTTGTTTTTTTTTTCTCAAAAGAAGAAGAAAGGATGAAACTTAATAATAATGTCTTCCATCGTGGATGAATTCTTGATATTGAGCAGGTATCTGGGAATGAAGCGGCAAGTGTTGAATTTTTATTTTTCATTTTTTTCGACATTAAACCAAAGAGATATGTTTTATTACTGTTATTTTAATTACAGATACTTAATAGTCATTTGAAACCTTTTTATTATTTCTGGACATAGATATATTGCGGGTCGATTCTTCTGAAGATGAATCTATTACAAACGAGGATTTTTTTGTACTTTTCTCTCTTTTCTCTCATTTTAAGTGCTAAAAAGTTACGACTTCAATATAAATGAAAATGCTGAGTCACATATTACTTTCTTGTTTTTGTGTTTGAAATTTGTCTTCTTATTTATCGAACTCCAGTCCAATTGGGAGTTGACTTCATTTTCCCTGTGTAACAACGAAAACAAACCTCACCAAATGTAGGGTAATAAACTCTTCACTGTTTGTCCCGTCACCTTGAACCAAACTGATGTTTGAAATTGACTTTTCTCAACTGTGATTTGAAACCAAGACCAAATGATTGCTAGGCGGCTCTCTTACCAACCGAGCCTGACTAATCTTGTATATCTACGAATTTATTCTTTACATTTATACTATACGCAAGTTTGAATAGAAGTACGAGTGGAGTTCGACCCTACAGCTAGTCACATATTTATTTATCTATTTATTTGTGAAAAAATTCCATTTAGACCTGCTCAAAATCCTGGATCCACCCTCGTGTTATAACGATTCTCCTGGGACTACCATTCAACCATAATTATGTCTATCGTACTTTGTTGATTTAAAATTCATCAAATTGTACTGAATTTTTCATGATATATTAACAAAGTTCACACCAGGCGTTTCTGAACGTTGTTGGTTGACGTATCAGATTGTCGTCATCAATATTCAATGTCTTCAACTGAAAAAATTGAACAGAAGGTTCGTCATAAAAATTGAAGCGTTTTATTTTCCCTTTAACCTACGCTCACTATAAAACCAACGTGTGTTCAAAATTTCACTGACAACTTTATTGCACTGAAGCCAGAGTTCTGATACCAAGATGGAATTAAAAAAACTTTGGGAACGTTCGCGTAAGGTCGTAGAATGTCAAGGAGAGTATTTTGATGATTAATGAATGTATAGACTAGTTATTATTAACCAACAAATTTTGATTAAGAAAAAAAACACTGGAAACTTTTGCACACACGAAATAGATGGGGCATTATCAATTATTATTAACCTTTACAGTAGCATTTCATCTTATTTCAGTTACTTTTCATTGCAATTCCCGAGACAGAGATTTTATCCATGCTGCTTTTTGGATGTTCCGAAGATCCTTATTTTAAATTACGGCACCAATTTTTGTTTATACCAAAATTTGTTATTGAAGTTAGAGGAAAAGAGTTGGATGTAGTAATAGTTTCTTTATCTCTATGAGCGTGTGTTTTTGTGTGTCCCAGTGGCTCCTGGTCACACTGTTTTGTCTACAGGCTCAAAACCACTTCTAAACATACCTCTTTTGATTTTCGGGGAAAAAAGGCTTTCCTTAACCTTTTTGAGGCCTTATTCTGACGTGTTTATTGATAACATCTAGACTCTCCAGAATCTAGATGTTTCTTTACACTATTTCAAATGTTTCTCAGTGGAAAACGCCAGCGATGTCGTAAATAGAATTCAATCTGAACATATTTTTCTTGGATGGAATTTTTTTTTTTTTACATGACTTCAGATTAAGAAGCTACGGTTGTTGACTGTGATGGCGAGTATCATTATTTTCCTTTGTGATTAGATGAAACATTATCGACCATTATTAATTTTTGACTGGCATCTTCTTTCATCTTAATTCTAGTCGCCTTTTCATCGGAACCACTCGAACCATAGGTCAACGATCTGCACTGTTTACTCACAACCGTAGACTGAATAATTGCGACGAAAAGTAACTAAAATTAAGATGAAAGAAAATACTAGTAAACAATTAATTATGGCTGAGCGAGATTCAGTTTTACGGATTTTGTTTAGTACTTCAGAATTCAAGCTTCTGTCTCGGCAAAAAGTCCTCATTGCACAATTATGTTAGATATTCTTTTTACAACCATCCACTGTTAATGAATAATAGAATTATGTTTATTTTCGGAAATTGCCTACAGACTGTTCTTACAATGGTGCTACACACCCACATGAATTTGTATACATTTATTTTCCCAAAATATAAAAAATAATGATCAGATCAAAAGAAAGAGTTACCAATTTTAATTGGCTTTTTTTTTTTAACCGAAATTACTAGTACCTAAAATTAGAAAAAAATAAAGACATTTTCATTAAACTAAAAACCTCTTGTAATTCCTTATTAAAGGTATTTTATTTTATCTTTTTTCTTTCAAATTAATACTTAAAATCCACGTTACAGAATACTGTGGACAATTAGGATCTATTTCTACTTCGTAGATTCAAGAATTTGTTTTTTAAGAAATTAAAGACAAAGAATTTTTTTTCAAAAGATTATTTCACTCTTCAATAATCCATTTCCTTCCAGGAGGAACAAGCGTAATTCTCCAATTTAGTTCACCAGTCATAACTCTTCTTAGTGGAGTATGAGCACAATTTATTAAAAATTCAATATTAAATTCACGGTGACTCATCCGGGGCATGTTGTTTGTTTGAAAAAAAAAGAAGGAAAAAGAATGAAAGAGGAAGAGTGTAGTAACGAAGTAGGCGAAGGGTATTTGGGGGAAAAAAAGGTAGAATTATAGTAAGGAAAGTATGCCGTGTAGAAAGTTAAATAAAATTAAATCCGAAAGAATGGACGGTCGGAAGGTGGAGAGAGGAGATTGGTAGCCGAGGTGGGGGTTGTGAAAAAAAAAATGCTGAAAGAAAATATTTTTAAATAATGAAGGAAGTGAGACAGAGTGTGAAATGAAGGAAAAGGAGAGAGTTTGAGGAGTTTGGGGGAGAATGAAGAGAAAATAATGGGCGAGAAAGAAAGAAAGAAAACGAAGGAAAAAGCTAGTGAAAAAAAAAAGATAGAATTGGGGAAAGAAGGGGAGAGGGTGAAAAGTGAGAGAGAAGAAAAGAAACGAGTTCTGTAAAGCGGAAAAAAGGAGAGTTAGAACGAAAAAGAAATAGGGTGAAGAGAGAAAGAAAAGGATAAAGATAGAAAGAAAAAAGGGATTTAGAAGGAAACTAATTTGAAAAAAAGGAAGAAATAAGGACTGTGAAAGAAAATAATTGAAAAAGAAAGAATAGGGGGCTAAGAGATAAAGTAAGTAAAAGAAGAAATGCAGAAAAAGGGATTAAGAAAGAAACTAAGTAAAGAAGAGAAAGAAAAGGCCAAAGTTCAAAGGGACAAAGAGAAAGAGAAGGGACATTGAAAAAAAGAAAGAAATAAAGAGACGAGTAAAAAAAAAAAAGGGAAGATGATAAGTGAAGACAGAAATACTGTCAACTAAGTTTACAAAAAAAAAAAAGACGATAAAGAAAGAAAAGTTTGAAATAAAACAAAAAACCATATCAAGGGAACAAAATCACAAACGGAGAGAATTTAAAAAAAAAAAAAAAGGGATAAGGTACGTAAAAGGTACTAAAAATCAGAAATCCAGAGAAAGGTGGATAAGGGGGAAAAAAGCACAAAAGAAAAAAAAGTACTCCAAATTAAAAATATATAAATGAATAAATAAATAAATAAATAAATAAATAAAAATGAAAGAGAAACTACCCAATCGCTTCCCCCCACCCTAACCCTTCCACCCCACATTCACCACTCGCCCCAATTTCTACCCCCCCCCCCAATTTCTACCCCCCCCCATCCACTTTCGCCAACTGAGTCGTTCATTGGTTGTCGGTTTGTATCTTATCGTTTTAGTCAAGCACAGCTGTGTACAGATTAAGTAGGTTTTTTTATTTTATTTTCTTAAAAAAAAAAAAAGAAAAAGTAAAGTACAAGAAAAGTACAAAAAATAGATTTTTACTCTCCTATGCGTACAGCCCCCCATCCAGTCCTGCCCCGCCCTCGTGCTCACGCATTACAATTTAGGAATGGTGATAGTTGTTATAGCCTTAGTAGTGAGTGATGCAGTGAACTGGATTTTTCTTAAATTATTCATCGTAAACCGTAAAAAGGGGAACATTTTTGTCTGCCGAGGACGGTGTTTAAAGAAAGAAAGAAAAAGAAAAAAAAAATGGACTAATGACTAAAAAAAATAGTATGGTGTAGGGAAGCAGTAAGAATTTAAAAAAAAATATAACATGGACGACTAAAGATAATCAAAAATATCTTTTCAAAAAAGTAGATACAAACAAAATTCCATAGTAAAAAGTAGAAATAAATGAATTTTTAAAAAAAGAGAAAGGATTTATGCCTTAGACGTATGAACATAATAGAAATGTTCAATAAAGATTTGAGACAAAAAAACAGACAAAAAAAACAAAGAAAGTACTTTGAAAAGTTGAGGTTCATTTGAAAAAAAATAAATTCAAGTTTTAGTCCTGTCAAAAGTCAGACGTGTGGATGTGACAGTTCATAGAAATAGCGATGAAAGATTTATTTTCAATTTTTAAAATTTATTTTTTTGTCAAGCATCACCAAGCACAACTTCGTGTCCACTTACTTTTTATATGAGATTTTTTTTTTGTTCTGGGGAAAGGGTTGTTTTTAAACTTGTGTCCAATTTGTTTTTAGTATTTTGAATATTAAAAAAGACAGGTTAGTTGCAAAAAGACAATCTTTGGTAATTTTGTAAATGACTGTTTTAAATTTGCCGTCTAAGAGAATAGCCGTCTTGATTCCTCTTCTGACATTGTCTGTTTTAGAGAGAGTTGTTTCATGACAAATTTGCATCTTCGCTCTCCTAGAAGGACTAATCAAATTTTTCAAAGGAAAGTCCTGAAACTGTTTTTCTAAGAATATAAACAAAAACATTTGAGTTATCCTGTTTTTCTCATCAAAATTTCATCTTGAATATGAAGTCAATGCTTTCTCTGATGATACAGACATCCGCTACAGTAGAACCAACTTAATTTAATCAATATCAATCATTATTACTAATATCTGACTAGCATTTTCTTTCATCTAATTTTATCAGTTGCTTTATATCCTGACCGGGATTTGTCTTATGTCCACAAAAAAAGTATATAAATGTCCAATCTTGGGTAATCCATCCCCTCCAGGTAGCACCCATCCCCATTGCACTAAAAGGGGGATGTTGTGGACCGCCCTGACGCCTTCGTGACACTGGTCGTGGGGACTGAGCCCGACCTCGTGTCAAATTTCTCGTGTTTGGGCAGGACACAGCATAAGTTAGGCAAGTCTGGTCCTGGAGATTGAAACTGGTTTTTCTCAATTTCCGTTATTTTCTTCGGAATGATTCGACTGTTTCATCTTCTAGGCTTCTTCGGGTGTAATTCGTGTTCCTTAACCTTTCGGTAACATCAAACAGAACCCTTCATTTGATCCACGAGTAGACGATGTTTTAATTCCTATACGCCCGAAACCAGTCAATGAGCATAAGTAACAACATCCCGTCTCAGGGATTTGAACAAAAACTCTCTCTCTCTCTCTCTCTCTCAGTGTATGGTTCTTGTGCCAGACCAAGTTTAAAGGAACATATGTATGAAGCAACTACCCTATTGGTGGCAGGTTCGATTTCTGCAGCAGCCCCATTTTCTCTAATTGTTTGTTCTATTTACGTTGTCTAAATTGAGTGATATATTGACCGCGTAAGGACGGGAAATCATTTCAAATAACATTTCTATATAATACAACGCAATCCATGATATATATATATATATATATATATATATATATATATATATATATATATATATATATATATTCTATAGAGAGTTTGTTATGCCGATTATTGCAAGAGAAATGAGTTCCCCGCTAGCGACTAGAGTTGGCTCAGAATGATAAATATATACATAGGCGTCTGATATAGACCCACAGTTACAGGGTTAGTTTTGTAGACTATTGCCAGTGTAACGAATTCGATGTCTGGCACATGTGACCTTGTGCAAGACTTATCTAAAAAGGTAAATATCTTCAAGGCAACTATCGTACTTTTATTGACCACTGCTTGTGTAATGAGTCTGATTCTCACCGGGTGTCTTACTCTTGTAGCCTTACGTTTAACTAAGTTTAGATTAGGAAATATCCACCTGCAACTTTTCAGTGGATTTCTGAAAATACTCAATATTGAAGGGGAAATTGCTTACCGAGGGCTATGGCACATTGATTCCCTTCAAAGTATCCCTTTGGGATCTCACATACTCCAGCTAATGCCCCTTCCACTTTTTTCAAGAAGTCATCTCTCGGGACCTCCATCAACAGACTAATCGTGATCTCCTGAAATCTCTTTAGGGAAAGCCAGAAGTTTTGGGGAGTCATATTTGGACTGTAGAGGCTGATATAACCGGGTAATGCAATGTTTGGCGAAAAAGCCCTGCGCATGACGTGAAGAATGACGCGCTCTGTCATTATTAATGCTACGGTCACACGATTCAGAAGCTCGCTCATTGGCGTCTCCCTACCGACCGGTTAACCCCACAGGAGAGTGCTGGTTCAAGGATACGCAGGAAGGTCTCCTTCTTTGATCAGAAACCAAGTTAAATTAAAGCCGTGCGACCGGTTCTCGGTGTATTCAAAACGGCTGGATACTTTAACGACAGACGTATCCATTGTCGGCTGACAAGTCAAAGCGAAGTGACATTCATCTCAATTGTTGGGTCAATGAAAAGAAAGATAAGCCGTACGAAATTCGTGATCCACATTACAGACCCTTTTTTCTTTTTTTGGCGTTTACTGTCTTCGAGACAGGATCAGCGAATAAATCCTGAAACGAACTCTTTATAATGAATGGCTCGGCAAGGAAGGATCGAGAAAATATCCAAGTGTCCCAGAACTGGAGCAACGATGTAGACCAAAAGATAAATGGTGGCACTGTATCCCGTCCCCTAACCCGAAAAATATGGAACGCTGCCAGGGTCTTATTTGATTTATATGGTGCTTATTTCTGTTGGTTTGCTTTTAAATGACAGAGTCCAGAATAATTGCCCGTTTCTGTGTCTTACCTCTTGTATCCGTTTCGTTAATGATTTAGAATGTTTCGATCGATAATCGCCGACCATCTTCAGTTGGAAATTAATGTGACAAGGTCACAAATGATGCTGTGACTGTTGAACGAGTCTATATAAAATATAGATTTGAAGAAAACAAACACTTGCAATGTCAAGTGACCCCGATGACCAACAACTTAGTTGACGGATGGATAGAAAGCAAGAAAAAAGAGAGTGGTCATCTCTCTCTCTCTCTCTTTTTCTTTGTCTATCTCTGTCTATCTATCTATCCATCTATGTCCGTGAGAGAGAGATTATTTTTCTTTCAAAATAGCTGCTGTCTATATGCCAGACATTCTTAAACCACTTGACGATAGCCGAACCATATAAAAAGTTCAAAATATAAACCAAATCTCCCGTTTCGGGAAACTAACTTTGGTCAAGAGAGCGCTGTCGTACTTCAGACCAACATTTTGGGTTGATTTACCTGCAGATTTGAAAAGCCTCGAAAACGTAAATACTTTTAAGCACAAAAACTAAGGCTTCTATTTTGGAAAATTACAAAGACAAGAAGACGATCTGTATGTATATTCACTGGTTCATAGTGCGAAAGTCACGCTATACGAATTCACTCAATGGCGTCACACAGCCCATTAAGTAATCCCAGGAGAGGGTATCTGCTCGTGCCTGCGTTGTAAGATCTACTCTGATCGGTTGATTTGAATGTCGCGCAACCAGTTCTCGAGATATTTCTTACGGGCCTTGTATACTGAGGGTACCGGGTAGCATAACAGTTATCAACTCGTAAAACGAAATTAGAACTCGAATATCGAATTATGGCTTAGGCTGCTCGTGTTCCCTACCTTCATACACCATTGGACGTACTTCTCTCTGCACTCTATTCTATCACCATATCTTGATGAAATATCACACCACCGTCAAGCCACACTAGTCGACGGAGAAGAGAGTGGATGAGTTAGTCTGTGATCAAACCACTCCCCCATGGCTACTGTAGCATCAGGTCAATTGGTCACCGGTAAAAATGTGATGAGGTGAATTTGTTGGTAGAATAAATCGTCACCAACTTCAAGAAGAGCTAAAAAAATTGAAAATCAATGAAACTAAAGTTCAGTACATAATAAAATTTAAAATTATGTTCAACTACTTTTGAAAAATCAACTATTCATTCAGGATAATATTTGCCTATCACATTTTTATACGGTGATTCATATCTTTGTATTTTCTTCTGGGGATTGTTTCTTCTTCCTGTATTAATTGGTATAAGATTCTTTTTCCATTGAGTGTCGTTGACACCAAAGACGAAATGTGCTGTAGACTAATTTACCTCACAACAAACTGGTCAGCGAACAATTTACCGGCGATGAATTGTCTTAGCATCAACCGCAGTAGATTTGACAATAATAGCAAAAAAAAAAAATCTGTTACACCTATAGTCGACCTTGACAAGGCCCAATCAATAATATACATAAACTGGATCGGAAATAATTTGTGTTTCTTTTTCTTTTTTCTTTCTTAAGTTACACTGCCGAATGTTCTTGCTAATTGGCGTTGTGTCTTAAATGGAAAGTCGTATCCGTGTGGGGTGAGAAGCGTGTGTCGCGTGGGTAGACGGAAATGCTGACTGATAAGACGGGTAAATGCTTTCGACAAAGAAGAAGGAGGAGAATGGGACTATTGTATTCGCCTCCTGGGGTCGGGCGGGGGTCTCTTCGATTAAGGCGCGTGCCCAATTTAAGGAGGTCGCAAAAGGGAAGGGAAAAGTACAAAATAAAGATCCCCCCTGAAAAACGTGAAGGGAAGAATAAAAAAAAAAATTGCTTATCCCCAACAACTTATCAGCTGGGGGAGTAGTCAATGTAAGAGCAGCTGGCGCCCTTGAGTTGAACTCGTGTGGATCAGTTTCTTTACCTACGCATTAATAACCCCACCCAACCTTCACACATATATTTATGTACGTACATATAAGTTCATACGACTACAGCTGCAAAAACAGCAGCAATACCTCGAACAAAGCCTTCATCAGATGATAACCCTTGTGTCAAGCACCGTTTCGGAGGTTCACAGCATCATTACCGTTAATCCAGGGCGCTCCAGTAATACCTCCCGATTGCAGAATGGAAAATACAGATGCAGCTTCTGCCTGATCTTAAAGATTCTTGATATATCTCCCTCCCGTTCCGATAAGATGAACGAACTTTTATTATTTTATCATTTATGCTGAAGTTGAATTGGGGATAAAACCTCAACGTCCCACCTCGATAGAAATATATTCAGTATCCAGGCATGTCTCCTGCATATTCTCGCAGATTTTCATGTATTTCCTACTGTCATGAGCCGACGACATTTTCTCAAAAGGAGCCTTTAATTCTAGGTTAAGATAAGGTGCCATTTTTCTCCGGCCCAGAACTTTTGCGCAACAGTGATATATATGTATATATACATGGGTGTCCACTATCACAAGGGTATATTTCCGAGTTGGGTAAAAAAAGGATTCAGCGAAGACTTACTCTTTATTTTCGGTTGCGAATTAGTAGAGTGCTCTGGTCAAAATTTTCCATGTGTTGTAGGACCCTAATTAATAAGTTTTCTAAAATAGCACAGACGGAAGATCAGAAAACCTTCTATTCTTTTTTTTTTTTAATAATTCGAAGGATTGAAAGGTTATACAAAAACTAAGTTTCAAATTTGGGAAGTAATTTTAGAATTTTGATTCTCTTGTTTGTACAGAAATCAAACATAATTTACAAATTCTAGGATTTTTATCCTCCAGATTTATTTTTGAGTAGATTTCTTTTATTACTTCATTTTTGTAAATGAGTAGATTAAATTAGCTGTAGTACTTTTAGAACGTATATATATATATATATATATATATATATATATATATATGATAATTGTAAATACAATTTATTGGGAAACATATTTTGCCCGGCACTGCACGATGCTCATTTTTCTTTTTTTATTTATGTGACCGGCTGTTCAATTTGCTACTTGGCTAATTCCAGTGTCGGACTATATATATATATATATATATATATATATATATATATATATATTAAGAAATGGATGTATGATCAGACAATGATTATGAATTACGTCATTTTATATTGAAACTCTATTTGAAATGATCATCCGTTATAACTCAGTGAACCAATCATTTGGCTTTGACAACACACACACACACACACACACACACACACACATACATATATATATATATATATATATATATATATATATATATATATATATATAACTTCCCTGCGAATAGAAATTAGTCTGTCCTCGATATTTCTTAAATGATTTCTGGTGGAGTTGAATCAGACGAACCCTCAATTCTAATTCAAATTATGTTTGTTTTTTGCGTGTTTCCGTTGTTTTTTGTTTTATATTTGTTTTGTTTTTTTCATCCCAAAATAAGCTTCATTTCTGACCACCATATAATGGACTTAAAATCAATTCAATCTTCTGCTGAATGTTAGAGAAGGTTAGAAAGGAAGGAAGATTCGGCCATATTTTGGCAAAACCCAACCAAAATACATAAATAAATAAATAAATAACAAAAAAGGGGAAGGTTCAGTTGAGTTGCTGCAAGGAAGAAAAAGTGACTCCTGGTCTTCGTGACAACGTAAACGAAACGGGAAGGGCCCGGAAAGTTGACAACAAAAAAATAAATATGTAGGTCCTAGGCAGATAATTTAGTGCCTTCTCCTTTTTCCTCATCCTTTCTCTTTTAACACTGATGGGGGGGGGGGGCTGCCTCAGGGTTACACCCCCTTTTCTTTGCTAGGATGAAGAACGATGACTGCAGCAGTGGTCACAAATCCGATGTGATTTCTACAAAGGGCCGTAAATCACCAACATGTACAGGCGGCGCTGTGCTGTCGACTCGAACACTTGCGTTGTTAGATGAAGCGAACTGAGCTAGCTGGCCCGGGAATTATTACCGTCTGACATAGATAAGGTCAATATCAGTAATTCTTTTCCTGATAGAAAACATTGGACATGGTGGTTGGGAAAGGGTTTGGGGTCTGGGGTAGCAGTAGGGTAAAGAAAACACACACCAAAAAAGCATTTAAAAAAATAATAAATGAAGTCCGGCTGTTTTCCTGTGGGAGATAGAGAAAAAGATTTGTCCTTCACGAAGAAAAAAATGCATACAAGAAAAAACATGATATGGAAATTCTCGAATTACATTGGTAATTGTTACAATCACAAATATATATATATATATATATATATATATATATATATATATATATATATATAATACTCTTCTAACTCTGGAATGGAGCACTTTGGTGGATGGAGAATGATGCGTAAGTAAATATACCACTTATTTCGGTCCTACTTACAGTTCAGTTCTGTGCATGAGTAAAATGTCTGCCTCTGGGTCTGAAGCGAAGGTTTCGATCCTACTTCGTGGTACTGGAGGAGATGTTAGATACTGAAGACTTGTAATACGACGGAACAACTGTCTGTGGATGACACAATTACTAATTATTATATATCATTTATAAATATATATATATATAGAGAGAGAGAGACAGAGAGAGTTTTGTAGTTTCTGAACATTATGATCAACGGACGACATTTTTTTTCCATTATATACACAACTAGTGATGTTTTTGTTTATGTATGCATTGGGGTCATCTCTATCTTCAAGTTCTACTTGAACTGATATCTCGTTTTTATACGATGAAAATGCCACTGGGTCTAGACAGCGAAAATAGAATAGATATGTATTTATAATCATTCTGTCGGATTATAAATTGATTTCTTCATTATATATATATGTGTGAAAACATTATGACCACCTATCTGATAAGGTGTTCGTCCTCAATGTGTCCGTAAAACAGCTCTTATCCATCAGGCATGGACTTTACAATACCTTGAAAGGTTTCCTCTGGAATTTGTTATCAGGATGTTTTACAGCATCAGCTTTAGGGGAAGGTCTACCACAGGAAGCTCCTGTTTTACGGAAAATGTTTCATCTTAAAAGCAACTATAATAAAATAGAGTCAAACTAGTAATAAAATTAGGAAACGTTGTTCTAACGTCAGGGAATAAGTACTTCGTTTCTCACTTTCTGAGGCGAATATCTAAGATCTAATTACTCATATTTTAGTGCTTTATGATAAATTTCCCCAACGATGCCTCGAAGCAGAAATGTTTGTGTTTAAATTGGTACGTTTGAGCCCCTCCAACCGCCAATCATAAACTCTGATTAATGTCCATCTCTAATTGACGGTAATATTACATTCACAAATGAACCACACCTCAAAATTGTGCTGATCGTCCCTTTCTTTTTTTATTTATTTATATCATTTCTCTCTTTCCTTAGCCTTTGGGCTAGGATCAGAGCAGAGTATCTGTTCCTCTGTCGAAGCGAGACTGGTCAAAGCATTCCTACCCTTGGGGCAGCCCTTCCCCTATAGCATGATGAGGGTCGACAGTATTGTTGATGCATTCATGACGCCGGTTGCAGGCGCTGGACAATTGTTGTCCTTGCCCACATATACGTGTGTGGGACCCCAGAATAAACCTGACTTCGCGTTTGCACTCCCACCCTCATGGAGGCTAATGGATTTCTTGAGTATTTTCATGTGCACATTTTGTGACCAATCTCAAGCTTTGGAGGGAAGATTAATATTGTTAAAAAAATCATTTGTTTTAATTATAACTCGCTGAGATTTTTCTTCCTGTTTTTCTCAGAATATAATTTTCGTTTGAATTAGTTTCCAACTTACCAGCTGGTGGATGCTCCATCTGTTTTTAGATGGAGTCATCGGGAAACGGTCGGAGAATCAACCAGTCGAGATGTGTGATTATAGAAAATTATCAAGTAAGGATGATAAGGAGAGAAAATATACTAAGTGTTAACATTAACTTGGGCAAGTAGTATTTGTTCCGAAGTTGAATGTTTGGAAAGTATCGGCGTATTAGTATAGTATAATGAGTGTAACAGCTTGCCATAATTGTCATATAAATCAATTTTCCGCCTGTTTTCCGAAACCACGACTCCGAAGTATTTCGGTTTACTTCTTTTCGCTGATCCCAATTTAGCTATTTTAGATTTAGATTCAGGTGAATACCAATAATCTTTAAGGTTTCATTCATTTTTATCAGATTTCTCAAGAACCGCTGATCGAAAAAAAAAATCATATTTGAGACTGCACTATCTTGTATGCTTTAATACCTGGTTAGTGTCAAATTCGTACAAGGGTCAGTTGTCGAGTAATCGCACAGCACATACACACACGGAGTCACAGAGATTTCTTCAACTATAGTTAGAAATAGATGATTTTTTCAAAATGCATACTCAGTTCATGAAACTAGGTAAAATTATTTCCTGTATTTTCCTACCATATCTATGTGACTGCATGCTCTCTTTTCTCTTCTTCTCACCCAGTCTACGATTCTAATTCTTATTGGTGTGTCACATTTTATCCCTTTAGACCTATTCAATGTCATTTACAAAGCTTCGAGTCCAGGTTCACAATTGTGGGGCCTCCAGTGAAAATTAATTAAAACTTACAATACAAAAATTTGCAAGACGAACTTTGTATCTATCGTACTACCAGAGATGTCATATAGTACTCAGGTTATCTTAATCTGATACATGGCTGTAGTAGTGAAGTACAACGGAGCGAATGATTCGCAAGACTAGCTCGCTAACCATCACTCTTACGACTAGCGCTCTGTATCATGATTTCAATCTAGACATTTCGTCGACTTTATGAATACATCAGTACATTTCACGACCAACAACATCGCTTGCAGTCTCCAAGAAGTTCCTCAAACCGTAGCAAGATATTTTAGTTGAATCCAGTTGACCCAATGCCGCACAACAGGAGGCAATAATTTTTTTTATCCATTTTTTGAACGATCCGAGGAGACCTAGAATTGTTTGTAGCAATTGTGGGTTTTTTTTTCTACGAGGCCATTATACTAGCCCTACGTGGATTGCGTTTATCATCAACCTTTTAGCGTCTGTCGTTGGACATAGACCTTTTCCCAAGATTCGATTGACCTCTCTATCGTGGGCATCGCAGAGCCAGTGCTTTCTGAATTTATCTAGCTCGTCACGCCATCATACTTTCTATCGGCTACAACTTCGCATCTGATCAATGAGGATCCGTTTTGTGAGTCGTGGTTTCCAGTGCTTATCTGACATTCTTGCGACATGTCCAGCCCATTGCCATTTGAGTTTTTTCAATGGTTTCTATGATATCTCGGACTCCTGTCTTTTCTGTAATATACTGTGTTGTCTTTTAATCTCTCCGTGTTATGGGGAGCATGATTCTATCTTATGCTCGTAGCATGGTTTTCAGTTTGAGGGTCAATCTTTTGGTTAGGTTCCATATTCCAGCTCCATGGGTGACTATCGGGAGAATGCGTTGGTTGTATACCTTTTTTTTTTTAAGACTAGTGGATTTTTTGTGTCCTTCGAAGAAGCCTTGTAAGGCTGAAAAACTCCAACCACCCAGAAATTTTAGGACAATCGTGTTAACTAGCAAAAAATATACAACTTGTCATTCGATTTATTATATGAACTAAATATCAACAAAAATGAGAGCCACACTGCGTAGGACTGATGCAATTTACAGATTTTTTTCTTTATCTAGGTTTAGATGTTGACCATATGTTGCATTTAATTAACAACCAAATTATGGAAACTAAGCCCGTGGGAATTATCTTATACATTAGCTCATCTTTTACCCTTTACCTGTATTTCATCATTCTCTCCCTTATCCTTTCTAATCTTTTTTCCACCCATATTCTAACTAAATGTTATACAAACGTGATTAGTTTCGTTTGCGATAATCCTCCCACCGCCCACACTAAACTACTCTTCTTTTCTGTTCTCTCCCTTTCTACTTTCTCATTATACTACCTAAAATTTTTATCCGTCTTTCAATCATCTTAACAAACTACCTAACTCTCTTTTCTGTTCTCTCTTCCTACCCATTGTTTAAACTACCTAGCTTTCTTATCTGTTCTCTCTTCCTACACTCTTTTTAAACTACCTAACACTTTGCTTTTTATTATTACTAAAAGCATGAGCGTTCGAACGCAGGTAGGAACAAGCAGAATAATATTATAGACAGACTTCTTAATCCCCGTGAAAAATATCATGGATATATGATTTCTGAGATGATTCTTTTAGGGAAAAAATACTGAATAATTTTCAGTGGAAGAGTCCATTGTTACAGACTGAGAAACAGGAAAGCCACATTGTTCATTATATAAGTAGAAGACGGTGACACTTCGTGTCATTTGGTAAAACGGCTGTTAGCGCTGAGTTTTTAAAATCTGAACATCCTGACAACTCGGCCCGAGAATCTGAGTTAATGACTCCGTGTTCGCTCTGCTGAAGAAAAACCTTTCTCTTTGCTTTCGTTGTAAATTCAATTACAGAACAAAAGAATATTTTTCTTTCTTATTTCTCGCATTTTTCTGCCAATTTTTTCAAGGAAAAGAAAACACTTTTCGAAATCCTTTCGTTGTTGTCCTTCCAAGTCTTCATTAAATTATCAAATACTTACTAATACTCGTCGCTTGAGTCGAGGGCACGTTTTCTTCCCCGCTCATATAGACTCAACATGTCAGACAATACTTGAAAGTTCGTGTCAAATTGAATCATGTGTGACTTAGCATCATTTTCCACGATGTCACAAATAAATTGAAATGCAGTGTAATTAATACTTTTGTATTTCGAGAATTAACTCAATTTATTCTGTTTTGTCGTCTGCCATGTCGTTGTATTTCAACTTGCTACGCTTCTTGCTGCATGGTATACCAGAACTACAACCATATTGAAGCCATGAGAATGGTATATTTGATCTTGTAATCAAATTGTTCTTATATGAGGGACATTTTGGAGGGGCAGGTTTCCCAGTTGTTAAAAGAAAGAGAAAAATGAAGGGGGCTTGGAAGGGAACGAAGGCTGAAGAACAAATAAAGAACGAGGAAATGTGAAGAAAGAAAGAAAATGGAAATAACAAAGGGATGAAGAAGAGTTTAAAGAAAGAAAAATGCGAAAGCGGAAAATGAAGTGAAAAGAAAGGGGGGAAAACGAAAGAAAATAAAGATTTGAAGTATGAAAATTGAGTTAAAAAAGAAAATAAGGAATCAGACACAACAAAAGAGTAAAAAGAGTTGGGAGAATTAGAAAGAACGAACGGAAGCAGAAAGAAGGGAAAAGAAGAAACATTAGTACAAGAAAGAAAGAAACGGAAGAGAAAGAGAAACAGATAACAGAAAAAAGTGAATATCTTGAAAAAAAGAACAGAATGAAGAGAGAAAAAAAGAGAAAGAAATCTGGAAAACGAAATAGAGAATGAATGGAGATAAGCGAGAAATATTAAAGAAAGAAAGTTGGAAGACGAGAGAAGAAGAAGCTTGTAATTAGGAAAGAAAATGAGAGAGGAAGCAAGACAGAGAGAAGAATTGGAATAAGACAGGAAAAGAGAGAGAAAAAGATAAACCAAGATAGATAAGCGAGAAAACTGTGAATAAAAAGCACAATAGGAAGACGATGGAAGGGGGAAGAAAAATTAGGATAAGAAAGAAATGAAGAATAACAAGGAAAGTATTACAAAGAAAACAGTAAGAAAGGAAAGAATTGGAATGAGAAAGAAGGAATAAGAGGAGAGAAAAGAAAGTAAGGTTAAGACGAAGAAGAAACGAATTATTTTATAAAAAGAAAGAGGGGTTTAAAACTGCAAGAAACTAAAATGTCAACAGGGAGAGAAGCCGAATGAATGGATTTCGTCGTTTCCAGACGACGGTTGGGCTATGGGACAGGAAAAGTAATGATGATGGCAGACGATCTCTGAGGAAATAGAATTGATTAACAACGACTTAACAAATGATGATCATCTTTATCTATGAAGACCTCTGCGTCATACCAAATAATAATCCAAAGCGATACGCTTCTTCTTTCGTTCTGAACTGCCAACCTCTAGCGAGCCCTACTGTCATCTTCTCGTCCCGATTTTCGAATCGTCTGCCATCTTCACCTTCCGTCATTGTCTGGGTGGGTTTTCGCTTGCATCCCGCCCTCAATTCTCATTGCTTCTTCCCAAAGGAAAACTTTTGCTTATGTTTGTTAAAAAAAAAAAAGAAAATGTTGTGTGCAGCTGGGGAGCAGGGGGGGGGGGGACTACTTAGAAATAAAAAAAACTATGTCTGTTTTTCCTCAAACAATCATTTAATCAACTTCGTTTGTCATGTGGGGTGTCAGGTAGCCAAGCGGTCATAAAAATGGAGAATGGAAACGACGAGACGATTTCGAACTTCGACCGAGATAATACGTGTATGTATCTCACTGATAAAACCCCTGTGAGAGGCATGGATCCAATCACTCTTCCCATCCCTAGCTATCAATGAAATAGGGTGGAGTGACACTGCGACGGGTGCTTGTCGCCTCTAAGTCAATTGTTACATATTGGAAAGCCTCGAGGAACGGCGAAGTCTACCAGAGACAAATGATCGTGGAAAAAACTTGAGATATCTAGTGCCTGAGTTGAGACGCCAAAGCCAGCATAAAGACAAAACGATGGACATAGACCTTCCCCATGATTTGCCACATTTCTCTATCGTAGGCGTCACGGAGCCAGTATTTTCTGAATTTGTCTAGCTCGTCTCTCCATCTAGTACTCTGCCGGCCTCAGTCGCGATTGTGATTTCTGGGGATCCATTTCGTGAGTCGTGATGTTCATCGGTTGTCAGCCATTCTTGCAACATGGCCAGCCCATTGCTATTGGGTTTTTTTAATGGATTCCATGATGTCCCTGACTACTGTCTTCTCCCGGATGTATTGTGCGGTCTTGTGGTCTCTTCATGTGAGATAGAACAATTTTTTCGTGTGCATGTAGTATGGTTCTCTATTTGCAGGTTTGTCTCTTGGTTACGTTCCATGTTTTAGCTCCATTAGTGACTATTAGGAGTATGCATTGGTTATGTACCCTTCTTTTTAGGATAAGTTTATCTTAAATACTCCTTTTCTTCCACTACCTCCTGTGGCAACCTTCCTTGCAGTCGTTCTGAAGAGAGCAAAAGTAAGGTTATAAGTGGGAAAATGTAGCCACGAAGAACTAAAAGGAAACAAGACTGACTGCTGCAGGGTCAAACTCCTCTCCAACGTTTATACCGACTGAAGATGATTATTGTAACTTTAGTATATACATACATGTATGTATGAGATGAAATGGATACAATTCTACAATATATATATATATATATATATATATATATATATATATATATATATATATATATATATATAGAAGAATGTGGATTCGCTACACAAACTAGCTCATGTTTCTACCCTCTCCGGGCCACATCAGGCGAGGAGAGGGCAGAAATATGAACTAGTTTAAGTTGCAAATCCATATTCTACTATTTATTTCCAACTCTACTCCAAAACAACTTAACTTTCATAGTATAAAGTTGAATGTATCGAGCACTCTATGAAATAAATCCATCACATATCAGAAGTTGCTTTATATTATAAATATATTGATATATTATGCTAGCCTGCTCTGTACCATATATATATTTATATATAATTGTATATATATATATATATATATATATATATATATATATATATATATATAGTTTAGAAAGCTTTACAGCTTTAACCAGTAGAAATTTAAAAAAACTTTTTTTAAGTTTTTCATGTCACTTCAATCACCTATTTCCCAATCTCTGTCTATGCAATTTATGTAATTTTCCTCAGTGTTTTTTCCCTGTTTCCCCTACACTTTCTTATTATGGTGCGATGTATAATTTGTCCCTTATATATATGTATATGTATACAGTTCCTATAATTTGGGTTATCATCTAAGACTAGTCAATTTATCTCAATCAACTATCACTTGGTCATGAGTTGAAATTGGAGAATATGAATTTCACGTATTGGTTTACGCTCTTCATTTTTGTGGCGATTGTTTCTTGTTCTTTGGGGGGCGGGGGTTACAGTTTGAAAATAAAGTCAACTCCAGACTTTGTACAGAAGTTTGTCAAAAAATAATTCTCTAAACCGAAAAGCTCCAAAAATCAAACATTTTCCCGGGGCTGTCGTCTGCACAGCAAAGCTCGCTAAGGTTGTCTCGTTCATTTCCGGTATGCTGTACCTTGCAGATCATAGTGAAAGCTTTTATTTAGAAAACAGCCTTAGCTCGGATCACACCATGCAGTTGTGTCTCAGTTCTCTTACTAGTCAGATGTGCCTCAGAGATATTTGCTAGAGATTTTCCCTAAGTCAGCCAACTAACCTTCCTTTGCAAGTTTATAAAGGTATAGTTGCTAGACATTTTTGGTACGGGTCAATTTTTCGTCTGCTTCGTATTTTATGGCTACTTTTATTAGCAAGTCAGAATATCAACAACAAAAAAAAAAAAAATGAAAGATTTTGACCCAAAATCATAGATTCAATATGAAACGCTTTAAAGGGATTTCCACTGAATCTCATTGTGTTTATGCCGGGGTATACAGGGGAAAAGATTTGTATATAACGCAAAAAAAAAATGAATTATAACAAAAATGAATTGAGAAAATAACGCGATACTAAAAAATAGATTTATAATAGGAGCAGATTTTCGGCTACATTACAACTCAAAGGTTTTGAGCCTTTTTCTGGCGTCTGTCTTCACTTAAAAAGCTTGTTTTTTGTTGTTTTTTAATCAAACGAAATGATAATCATTTAATGATTGACATGATCATTTTTTTTACTTCTTGAATGATTATTTATACATTTGTTTTTTAATATTTTTAACCGAAAATATAATAAACATGATCTTTCAGAAATACATTTAAACAACATCCGATTTTCTGCTCCGTTTTGCAAAAAAAAGAAAGAAAATTATCTTTACATAATTGAAAAAACGATTGTGTTATCTTTTTTAAGATTAGATTTACATCAGAATCGAATTTCTGCTGTCTGCAAAGTGAATGTTTGCAGACAATTCTTAATTGTTTGGCCTCTTTCAAATGAATTAGGCTTTTTGAATAGAATGAAAATCATGACTGATTTCACAATATATATCATTTTTTGAATTATGACTTCATTAACTTAACCGAGGTTTATTTTTTCCTGCATTAACTTATTTAAGGTTTATTTATTTTTGCATAGTTCGGTTGGAAAAAAAAGCATTGAAATAACCTTTTTACAAATGCATTTAAATATTCTGTTTTTCTTTCGAAGTTTACTCAAAGCGAAAATTATTTTCTGTATGACATGAAAAAATCACAGAATTAAAAAAAAAATAGATAGCAATAGCCCTCTCCATGTCGTCAACGTTGTTATTGAAAGGTTTCAAATATTTCTTTAATTGTCTGGTCATATTCAGATAGATTAGGCCTTTTATTTTTTTTAAAAAAGATTGGTTGAAATGATTACCAGACTCAAAATATGTATTTTGCCTTAAATTTGCCTTTCTCTATTAATGTCATATTTATTTAAAGAAGTGGAAAAAAAGAAGCTAATCTTTACGGGATATATTTTTTCCAGTGTTTTCTTCACTGAAAATAGACTCACCAAGAGAAAAATCTAAAAGGTCTGCTGTGGTGTGCTTCATAGAGAGAGGAACAGAATCTTAACTTAATTATGAATCTTATTCTTACTTGGGATATTTCGGATTTGGAACGGATAATTAAAGGCTTATTTACAAATTGGTTTACTGAAAATTATTGATAAAATAGGACAGTACCCATCAAAAATAGTGGAATTATTTACGCCTGGATAAATTACACACACACACACACACACACACACACACACACATATATATATATATATATATATATATATATATATATATATTGCAAACAAAAGTGCATACCTGTCGATTTTCTGCAGCTTTTCATATTTCCAGTTTTTTTGATAACTTTAAAAGAATAAGACGAAATTGTGTAAAAAGTGAATTTCTTTCTTCACTTGAGGAGAGCGTAAGCTTTACTCGTGGAAAATCAGAAATGCCCATACCTGTTTCCTTGTAAAGGCATCACTGACTAAAGACACTAGCAACAGCAGTAGTTGTGGCCGTAGTAATGCAGTCGTGAACATACAAATGAATAGCTGTTTGCCTTGGTACCAGCGTTGCTTTATCCTCTTCCTGTCTTTCTGTTTGCTTTAGCGTGACAGAAACCAATGTGTAAGCAAACAAAAAAGTGACATTGGCTTTTATTGATAAATGTTCGTATTTTTTCAGCCGATATCCGGTGGTCATTTCTTTTCTGAAACAATTTTGAAGAACACGAGAACAATTTAGGTCCTTTGACGCTGGTTGCTCTTCTGGACTCCATCCTTCAAACCCTCGAGAATAAGTAACTAAGCATAAATGGATATAATCCTTACACCAGTACGTAATATATTCAAGAGCTCACACCCCTTCCAACGCCATTGTCCCTAAAAAAAATGAAAATCAGCACATTTATAACTACGATGCTTGGGAAGTAAACGTAAAATATTCATGGATCCGACCAATGATTCGATCAATTCTTTTTTTAGTCCATGATTCACCTTTCTGCAAAATATCATTTAGATTCATTGAGAACTTTTGGATGTATTGTGCAGACATATAGCTATGATGCAAAGGTGGGGTTAACCGTGTGAAATTCCTAGATCTGACCAAAAATCTAATCAATTCTTCCTTAGCCCATGCTCCCTTCCCCCAAAATGTCTTTGTAATTCATTGGGAATTAAGGGCGGGGGGTATTGTATGACCAAACAGACGAACACAAGTGAATACATATACATCTTCCGATTCCGTTGACAGACGTAATAAATCTCGATACGCACATGTGAATTCATGTTGAATTAATGGAAAAGATAGAAGAGTTTTGGGGTTGTTGTTTTTTTTCCGTTAATTCCATATTTCCGAATTCCCATTGCAACTTTTGGTAACCTTGAAGAATATGCTTGCAAAGCATCCATATGCAAAACAAACAAACAAAAAAAACGGTTTAAAATTTATGATTAAAAGGGAAAACCTAAGAATAACAACGATGTCCATGGGATCTGGATAATTTTAACATTATCAGTCATTCTTGTTTGCTTGTTTTCAATCTGCAGAATTCAACCCTTAGCAGGGAAAAAAAAGAAGAAATACTTGAGGCTAAATAAAGAGTGGATTGATAAAAATAGGTATTTAAATCTATATATATAAAGAGAGATGATGGGAGAGAGAAGTAGAAAAACTCGTTTGGATATTTATGAAATAACTTCATTGCCGCGTGTGAAACTAACAAGAAATTTAGAGCAAAATTTGATTTGGTATTTTTGTTGTTTGGGGTCTTATTAGAAACCGTCAATCAAAACTGTCATCAAAGGTTTCTTCAGTTTTCAAGCTGATCTGGTTGACTTGCTAAGTATGTACCACGCGTACAGGTCATCAATGAAGCTGAAAACGTTTATTCTCAATTATGTCTACAAAAATCAGATTGTTTTGTTTTTGTTTTTTTCAAAATTCTCCCCATAAGTTTTTAGGGGGGCTCAATTTGCAATGAACTTTTATGCTAAATTAATCCCGTAGGTTTGTGCCCGACAGCATTCACGCTTGTTTCTTTCTTTTTTTGTAATTTGAACATTTCCAGGGATCACCACCCAACTAAAAGCAAGAGAAGTAACAGTCATTCATCACCCTCTTTTTCAATTTTTTTTAATTGATCACCCCAACACGACGTCCTGCCAAAATATGTTTATCACATTGCAGTTTCTATTTGTTGACTAACTGTACCTGTCTTATTCCATCAATGTTTCGAAAAAAATGTTTTAATTTAGCGAGCTGCTAACTGGCTATATCTCTGAATTTTTGAGATGAGGTATTATTATTATTTCTATTATTATTCGGACTATCCTCATCTTGGTTGTTTTTCATACAACGTTTTGGCCGTTGTACTCTACGGCCTTCATCAGGTATCATCTGGTAGAACCATTACTGCAAGTAATCTGATGGTTCTAGGTTCAATCCCAGTGTGAGACAATAATAATACTACTAATCCTAAGAGGGGAGTGTGGTCAATATACCCCCGTCGGTTAAATAAAGGGTTCGATTCGTTACTTCCCCACACCTACCAGATGATACCTGATGAATGCTGTCGAGTACAACGGCCGAAACGTTGTATGAAAAAAAACCCAAGATGAGGACAATCCGAATAATAATAGAAATAAATGCTAACTGGGTGTTTTTTGTTTTTTTTTGATTGTCAGAAATTAAATTAGATTCTTTAAAATCATAAGTATCAATATAGTACCTCCTTATCATACTAATAGGTGTAGGGTCAGTGGCACGCACTGATGTCTGCGGTAATAGTCGAAGATACTGAGATATTTTTTTGATTGACCCACATAAAATGCAAGCACTGTGTTGCCTTATCAGTTAGATACACAGATTACCCCACACTAAGATTAAGCACGCGTCACATTCTGTCTTTGTTGGGTGGCAAATAAATAATGGTCTGCTATGATAGCAAGATTATGCATCACAGTGTTGCGAGATGGGGCAATCGTCCCCACCCCTGGGCACAGGTGTGAAGGGGTGTAGAATTTCATTAGGCTTATCAGCAACAACAGCAGCCTTTTAGCGTCCGTCGTTTGAAATAGACCTTTCCCAGGATTCACCAGATCTCTTAATCATGGTTATCGCAGAGTCAGTGCTTTCTGTATTTGTCTAGCCCGTTAACTCATCTGTCGGCCACAATCTCTATGGACCCATGTTGTGATTTGTGATGTCCCGCGCTTGTCTGACATCCATACAACATGTCCAGCCCATTGGAGTTTTCTAATGGTTTCTGTGTACCTCGGACTCCTATCGTTTCTCTTGTATGTGCTGTCTCGGAATCTCTCCGTGCACGTTGCATGGTTCTCAGTTTGAAACTGTCTCTTGGCTAGGTTCCATGTCTCTGCTCTATCAATGACTATCAGGAGAATGCATTGGTTACGTATCCTTCTTTTTCTGACTAGCGGTATTTTCTTGCTCTAGCGAAATCTTGCCAACCTAGTGTGATTGTTCGCTTGATTTCTTCTTGTAAGGCTTTCATGGAAATTCGTTGTCCTGGGTAGATGTACTGGTCTACTTTCTCCAGGTCTGCGTTTTCAATTTTGATCGTTGTGTCTTTGTTCCTTACAGGTGCATGACATTTTTTTGCTGAACTTCATGTGGGGGCCAACTTTCTTACTTTGTTCATTTATTTCGTCATCATTAGGAGATCATGAAGGGTCTTTGTAAAAAGGACGATGTCATCAATAAATCTGAGGTTGCCTTGGTATTCGCCATCTATTCTGATTTATCTGTCTTCCCAGTCTAGGTTTTGGAAGCTATGAATAGTTTGGGTGGGCTGATATCACTTTGTCTCACCTCTCTTGGGAACTGAAAAGACTGAATCATTATGTGGTCTGATGAAGGAACTTCTGTGTTGGTAGATATGTTGCAGTACTCTGACATAGACGGGGTCTACACTTTGTTGTACTATTGCGTCGATGACTTAGGGGATTTCCACTGATTCGAAGGCCTTTTGAAGTCAACAAATGCTACAGCAAGTGGCATTCAATATTTTGCTGCTTTCTCTTTTCGTTGGTTTACTGAATGGATGGTCGAGTAACTTTTTCTGAAGCCAGCTTGTTCCCGTGGTTGGTTTTCATCTTCCGGTTGGTGATCACTTTGGTAAAGAGTTTGTAGATACAGTTGAATAGGCTTTATTGACCTGTAGTTGGTGAGGTCTTTGGGTTTCCCTTTTTTATATAACAGCATTATGATTGCAGTATTCCACTCATCTGGGACTTAATGGCTTATAATAGAAAAATATGTTCTAGAATAGCGCACAACTTCTCCCGGGCGCTGAGAACTCATGCTATGTCACTGAGTCAGGCACTCTAGTCCTCTACCTGACTACCAACATCTTTTTGGTCCTCCCTGTATATCTTCATTCCCCATCCCCAGGATATATCCTTCTGCACATTCCCTGGAAAATTGGTAGCGGATGCCCATGCTTTCAATTACTACATCTCCACAGATCGTTTATGAGTGCGTGATTTTTTCTTTATATACTACGAAATTGAAACAATTGTACATCGAACAATGGATGTAAATCTAGGTCAATCTCGTTTCGATGAATCTGAAAACGCCAAAACAAGGAGACAAATAGGTCATTCAAAGTACAAACAGAATGCACGCAGTTTGAAAAAAAAATGAATTAAATTAAATCTCCCGGAACAACAACGACCACAACAATTAGTAAGACAAAACAGGAATCCCAAGACGATAGGCCAACTCCGCCCCCTTAGGAAGAGTTTCGTTCCCCCGTCCCCTATCGAATTCGCTGACACCAATACCTCACTAATCATTTCTGCCTTCTCTCCCATCTGAACCAGATTGGGCGTCCTTTCTGCCATTTTGTAGGTACTGTTTTGTTGAATCACTTCCTACCACGGTGATTGCAGACCTATAACACGCTTATCAGTGGTGACACGTCGTAGGTTTTTTGGTTTCACGCGATTGAAGTTGGTGATTTTTTTAAAGATTTTTAGTATGTTTTGGAAATTTCGTGTAATATTTTATTAAACTTCTAGTTTTATAGATGTATTAGAAAAAATTGGTCGCTTATCTATAAACATTTACCTAAAGCTATAGTACAGGTATTCATTTAAGTCACAACCCGGTGACAGGATTTTTTTTTTTTAAATTTTGATTGGACACACCATGCTGAAAAAGTTATATCTATGCAGCATTCTTCTGGGCTTATAACTTAATGAGATTCTAGGGAAAAAAATGTTATCGAAATAATTTTATTTTCAATAGATGAGCAAACATCTCTAATACCGTTGATCGTCACTGACTGAGATACTGAAACCCTTCCACCACCTCTCGTTTCTTACCTTGTTCTAGATATGCCTGAAAGTACAAGGGAGGAAATTGTGTTAACTTCGTTTTTGAGAATAAATAGTTGTGGTATTTTATTGACTGATTAGTTTCATTCGATAACCTTCCTGAATGGCAATCCATTGGATCAAACTAGCGCATCTATGGTCGGACTTCCAAGCTTGTTAAAAATAAATCTATTTTATCTAAAAAGAAAAGAAAATTGAATTTTTTTTATGATGACTGCATTAGCTTATTTGCTGCCAATGCAGAAAATTGGTCATGCAAAATCTCTGTTTACCGCCTCTTAGGATCTTACTGAATGGAAAACATCCCTAGAACTTTATTCGTTACGCGTATTTATTCTGCGTGACTTCGTCTGACACGAGGATATACATGTAAGCGCTAAATGGAGATCAAACTCACTGCCTTAGCTTTTATTTGGTTGTTAGATATGAATGTCGAATTTTAACAAATGATATTAAAGAGAATATAGATAAGAAATTCCAACAAAATATGACCCATTTGAATCTATGAACTTTTCTCAACGAGAAGACGCGCTCTCTATAAAAAAAATCAAGTTTTGTGGCCACGAAGTCTATAAAAACGCAAATTATGGCTTCCCTTTCATTTAACCATTAATTGCTGATAAGAAGTTTTGAATGCTTGAAAAGATGATAATCTATGGGGAATATATCAGGTGAAAACGGGTGATACCGAAAGCTTCTCTGAGCTTTGAAACAGTCGGCTGAGACATGTGACGTCTTGCTCTATCATGATGCATTCCTTTAGGTTCATCTGGGACCCATTTTTTCAACTTTTTAACCATTTCCATCATCTTGAGATGACGTGATGAAGGACACTTGATGCTCAAAAGGTAAAGACGAATGAATGTCTTACAAATGCTTTGTGAGAGTTACTTTCTTTTCTCTTGTAAATGCTTGCTGGTCGTCTTGTATAGGAATTCAATGGCCAGAGCCACATCAACATTACGTATACTTAGTTGGTCGTGATTCCATGACGCGTACTTTGTCATATGATTTGCGACATAGTTTCGCGTCTTCCTTAGATCACATTTCATTGAACACGAGAGACGAGTTCTTTGATCACGCCAGCCATGATCCTCTTTGTCAGTATTCGTTGTTTATTATATCTTACACTTCTGATACTGGACATACGTTATCTGATACTGAATTCAATACCATTGCTCAACTGTGTTATTGGAGGTACTAGTGGCGAAGCGGTTAACTGCTTGGAAATTAGAATCTATGAGCACTGTTCAAATTTCAACTGTGACAATCTGTGCTCACTTTGCACTTGTGTCCTTGGGTAAGGCATGAATCTGTTTGTTCTGTCCCCTCCCCCAGCCATGGGTAAAATAGCGAATGAGACTTGTGTGAAGTTAAAATTTCTGTACCAACCACAAATATTCCAAATCCAGTTAGCCACCTAACGGCTCTTTTTAATTGATAAAAGTGTCTAGGTACGTCAAAAGTGGCTAAAATAGTTTGGATTTAATTTCCAGGTAACTGGTCAACCGTATACCTCCAAAAATTCATACAAAAGCTCTCAAAAGTAAATATACAACGTATTTATCATATATCAAGACGATAATGAAAATCAAAACCACGGTTCTGGTCGGAAATCTTTGCAATAACCCACCGTTAGCTATACAATATAGACAAAAATCAGAATTGCGCATTCGAAATTCAAAATACTTTATTGCAATGAATACAGACCTACCTTACGAGCCAGTAATGGGTCTATCGTGCAGGTTGGTGATCCCTGATTCAAACAGTGTGAATTCACGTACGCAGCCTAGCTTGACGCCGTTTACCTTCTCTGACTCGAAGTTTCCTCACCACAGACATGAACTTTTGTAATCATCAGTGTTTGGCCATAATCTTCCATAGAACTTCATAAACTGTGTTAAAGGCCTTGATCAGATCGATGTAGATGAACTGACTGATCAATGTTCTCTTTTTTTATGTGAATCATGCAGCAAACATCAAGTCGACCGCCTCACACTCTGAACATAGGTTCACTGCCAGAAATCATTGGTCAAGATGTTCTCTGGGTCTGCTCACCATAATTTTAGCAAATGTCTTGCCTTGCGTATATCCTGAGAGTAGTAAGTCTTGCTTGTCCTACTTCAGTGACATAGACGTAATGAAATACCATTGCATTGAATGAAGGTCCATCGTTGATGTCCTATTCATAAACAGTAACACTCACCAAACAATCGGCTTACAAAAGAAAAGTACCGTATTTGATAGTTTATATCCCACTTATTTCAGCAGAGAATATTGAGAAGGAAAAACGCATTTCTTTTTTCAACCTTAAATTCTGACCAAGGTGGGACTGGACAACGAAGATTACATTTACCTTTTCAACGATTTTGAGGTAAAATATACGCTGTCAAATACGGTTGCCCAGACTAAAGTGCGCAATAATCTTCGGCACTTTGAATGCTAGATTGAACAAAGAATCAGATGTAGCAAAAAAATGAACTAAAAATAATCTTATAATCTTATATATATATATATATATATATATATATATATATATATATATGTGTATACAAATCAGGAATAGAATATGATATAATGCAATATCTGATGTGTGACAGATTTATTTCATGATGTGCTCAATGCATTCAACATTAAACATTAAGTTGAGTTAGAGTAGAGAATTATGATGAAATAAAAGATTCACTATACAATCCACATGAAACCCAAACAAGGCAGAAGCATAAACGTGTTTGAGTAGCCAATCCTCTATATCAGTATATGTGTGTGTGTGCACGTGTGAGAAGTAAGTGGAAGATTTGAGAACAAAGGTGTCACATCTTGACTTTTTATTATAAGGATAGACTTGAAGCATTTCGTATCTTTCACTTCCACATTGCCAGATTTCTACTACCATTTTGTCGGATCAATTTACATCTATATAAGTATACGTGTATTGAGTTTTCACACCCGAAATGGAGATCAAGTGACAGCACGTCTCCTCTGTATTCTAGCTGATTTTAGTAATGCTATCGTTTGGATAGAATCAAATCTCCCTCGGCATTCCAGTTTCTTTAAACTTTTTTGCAAGACTCTGAGGAACTGGTCCGAATTCGGCAATGATAACGGATACAATCGACACCTTCATGCCGTACAATTTCCTTTTCAATTTTCTGGTAGATGTCCAGATATCTTTTCCTACTTTCTTTCATCTCTGGTCTACTGGAACAGCGATATCCAAGATCCGATAGATTTTCCCCTTGTTTATGATGACTATATTCAGTCTCCTGGTCTGAATTGGGTGATCAGTTTAAATTTCAAAATGAAATTTTCAATTTTCAGTGTCTAGGACAACCAATGGTTTATGCCTATCATCATTACTATGCATAGACAGATCCCAATCGTTTGCTCAATTCCGAGTGAATCACCGTTCCTACTCTGCCATGTCTATTTTTGTACTTCTTCTGAGATCATTGACGTATTGCTTTCGTAGAAGATATTTATCGTATGTGATGGCATGTAATCACCTAGTTTTTGAATTAGAAAAAAAACAAACTACTCCATAAGTTCTGGCCCAAGTGGAGTTGGACAATGGAGGTCACCTTTACCTTTTCAGCTATTTTGGGAGGAAATTGAGGTGGGGATCGTATATACCGTCAAATACGATACTATCACATCATTATTATCATTATTGATTGTAGTAGTTGTTAGTGTTATTGTTCTTCGTTTACTACGACCACTATTATTGTTATTGTTACTACGACTACTACTATTACAACAACAACAACATCACAAACGACAACTTCGAGACGAAGACAATGAAGATAATGTCGGCCATGATAATTACAAAACAAATGATAATGAGAAAAGACGTTGATGACGTTGTGAAAGAGAAGGGGAACCTTTCTCCAAAATCGGGAAGCGTCCATCTGAATTTTTTTACCATTAATCCCATTAAATGACTGCCTTTGAAAAAGAGAAATAAAATAATGAGGATCGGGGAAGGCCCGTCACCCCCACCATCAGAACCCCCCAACCAGCCCCCTCGCTGCTACCCCACGTACCAAAAGACTAAAATATTTCCTGTACCCTTCTCCTCTCCCAGTGGATGACTATAACAAAGAACCATTATGAACGCGTTTGATCTTTTTTTTTTCTTCTTTTTTTAATTTTTTATTCCAGGCTATTGTTTTGGTTTTCTTATTTTTCTCTCCTCTTTAGGGGAGGGTGATGGTTCATCTTTCTTTCTTTTTACTTTGACTTTTTAACCATTTTTGGCTGGTATTTTATCTCTTTTCATCCTTTTAGTAGATCACTTCGACCCATCGTCCTCATTCCACGATCATTTAGTCTTTCCCCTCTCTCATCAGCTGCTCTCTCTCTCTCTCCTTCCTTAATCTTACCAACTACCAACTCTCTCTTTTGGCTTCTCTTTGTTTATTTCTATATTTTCATCTTCGTTTTCCCATCTGTCCGAAACATTTTGAAAGGTTGACTCTTTTCTTTCCTTATTTAGTCATTTTATCTCAATCTTTTTCTTCCCTTCTCTAATTCTGCCTCTGCCTTTCCTTTCCTGCCATCTTCATCTTCTTTTTTTACTTCTCTATCTTCACCTTTTCCGTTTTTGTTTTATCCCTCTTACTCCTCCTCGCCATCTCTTATTTAATTTCCTCTTTTTTCTCCCTCTTCAGTTTTTCTTTCCCTTTCTCTTTGATTACTATTTCTTTCTCTTTTTATCCTCGACGCATATCTTCTTCCTCGTTCAGTTTTACTAATATCTCTTTCCCTTTGTAATCTCTTTTGAATCTTTTTCGCCTTCAATCATACTTTTCTCTCTTTCATTCTGCTCCTTCTTCTTCTCCCCCTCCTCCTTCTTCTTTTCTTCTCCTCCTTTTCCTTCTCCTCCTTCCTCTCCTCTTACTTTTTCTTATCCTCCTTCCTCTCCTCCTTCCTTTCTTTCTCCTCCTCCTTCCTCTCTTTCTCTTCCTTCCTCTCTTTTTCCTCCTCCTTCTCCTTCCTCTCTTTCTCCTCCTCCTCCTACTTTCCCCCTCTTCCTACTTCTCTTCCTCTTCCTACTTCTTCTCCTTTTTCAATATTTTCCTTCGTTTTCTTTGTCCTTTCTTTTTTTTCTTCCTATTCCCTTTCGTTATTTATTTCATTCTCCTCATTTCTTTCATTTTGCACTCCTTTTTTTTTCTTCGGTTTTTTCAATCTTCCATCTTCTTCACTATTCCTTCTTTTCTTCATTCTCTACTCAAGCACCAGAACCATTAACTAAAAGACATAACTGACTACCCTAAATCATTGCATCAGTAAATCCCCTTTTTTTCTAATATCGAAAGAGGAAAGAAAAAAAAAAGGGCGTGTCATGACAAATACATTACGGACCTAAAACCCATCATTTTTAGTATTGGTCCAGCTGTCACCGATGGGTCCCTTTCTTTTTAGGGAGTATCCCTTTTTCAGAGTGACCGGTTGTTACATCGAACATTTTGATTTCTTCTTTTTTTTTCTTTTTTTCTTTGGTGGAGGGAGAGGAAAAAGAAGAAAAAAAACCTTAACTTGGATAACTTCATGAAAATTGTCACAGGGTTAGTAGGTGACAACTGCTTCAATGAACACGAACAGCAACGACTCAATTAGTTATCCTTTAGCGTCTGGTATTAACTTAAAAGCGGGAATTTCAACCAAAAATTACGATATTGGAAACTCATGGACGGGGATTGAAGGAAGTGGGTGGGGTGAAAATATGTCTTTGATTTCATAAATTTGGTACCACCCAATTTTTAGTACAATGAAAATAAATTGGCTGATCAGACGATGGATGTTTTGGAGTGTTTTTTCTTCCTTTAGTATTTTCTCATTTTTATTTATATAATTTAATCTTTTTTTTTTTAAAAAAGGAATTCCTTAGTTTTTTTCCCCCGCTAAATGGACAAAATTAAAATACCCTGCTTCTATTTGGGGGAGAGAAAATTTATTCCACTTAATTTAAATTTCAAAATATTTTTCTCTCGTTCTTTTCCCCTCTAATTTTTTTTTTTAAATTTAAATTTTAAAACAAAAACATTCAAATAAACAATTTTTTTTCTAGTTTGGGGATGGTTATCGTCATTGTGACCATTCAAAAGAGCGAAGAAAAAAAAAAAAAACGTATTGACCAATCACATTTCGGCAAAAAGAAGGCTTTATACAGTAAAACGTCAACTAATACCCAATTACAGAGACGTCCCCATAAGAAATTTAGGACCTATTAAACGCAGATAACGGAAATTTCAGCAAATGCAGTTCTATGGCTCAAATGCGAATGACGAAAATTTCCATCATGTTATTATTGACTTGCTATAGAGATCGCACGGTATATGTTATGCTGTACCGGCGAAATTGCTTGATTGGCAAAATCTTACCGTTTTTCCAAAAAATAAAAAGATACGTGGTTTTAATTTGATCAAAAGATTACCTAATCAAAACAAGGATTTGAAAAAAGCGACTATTTTTTTTCGAACTTTAGTCTAATCAACATTTTTTTTTAATAATTAAAATTCGCCATGGAAGCAATCTCACCGATTTGGCGTGAAATACACGCCATGTTTGTTTCAAGCTCTCCAGTCAGGGAAGGTGAGAAGGAAGGAGTAAACGTGCAAATAAATACCTTGCTGGGTCGAGCTAATGACTTAGAGAAAGAAATCTAACGAATGGCATTCCTTTTTTTTCTTCAGAAAGGCAAGGAAGACATAAGTGCCATGTACATGTTCAGGTGAAAACATGCCATGGTATTTCATGTCGTGCAATGCGTAGATTTCATTTCACCCTATAATGACCGACTTACGCTTAGATCGCCCGTATAACTAGAACGTAACTCGGACGCAAGTCGATGCACGGTTATATTGAATTATCCAAAAAGTTGCATCTGGTTGAGTTGTTAGATGGCATTAGGATCGTTTAGTTTTAACTTGCCTCATTAAAAAAAAATATAGCTCTTGTCTGTATTGTGACAGCTGTCAGCGTACACTTTAGTTTAGTTGCCCAAAAAGTTATTTCTGGTTTTGTTGTTAGATCGCATGAGAAGCGTTTAGTTTTAATTTGTTCAATTCAAAATGATCGCTTTTCATTGTATTGTGACAACTGTCACATCAGCTTGCATTGTTATTGGGTGGGTCAAAAAGTTCGTTCTGAACTTGTTATTAGATGGTATTAGGAGCGCTTAGTTTTAATTTACTTCATTTAAGAATAATTGCAAAAGGAGTTGGCAGGCTTTTCATTGGCTACGTTTTACTACCATTGCTGGAAAGATTTATTCAACATTAGGATGCTTGGTCATTGAAAATATGCAGGAGACTGGAAAACAAACGCCAAACCGTATTTTCGCTTTTCGCCTTTTTTTTTCGTAAAAGCGAAAAACTGGCAGAACTCACAATGATGTAAGCCATTAGGTTTTATCATGTGGCCAAGTCTGACGTCATGGCTAACTTCTGGTTCCAATGAGATAGAATTCATACAGAATTAGTGCTGGTGTAATCTTGCTCGTTTTCTTTTTCGTCTATTTCGATTGCAATTTCACGCATATTGGGATTATAGGACAGCCAGTTTATACTTGATAAAAAATGTTGATAGCTTATAGTATATCATCGATTCTTCACGCGTTTTTTCATTGGAAAGCTGGCTGCGAAGGCATAACATAAGAAAGAAAAGCGAGCATACATCCATCATGGTTAAATGTTTTGTTCCCGATTGCAATCACAGATCTGATCGTCATTGCTGCTAATCTTAGAGATTTCCTAATGACCAGACACGATCCCATCGTTGGAAAGCGCTAATTAATCATTCTTGTATCTTTGAAGAAATATATTTAGACTAAAATATTCTGGGTCTTAACAACAACAAAACAATCTTGTAGGTTGTATGTCATAATCTAATAAAAGTCTATGTTTAGCTTATGTTGTGTTGAGAGTACAAGATTCAGAAAAAACAAAAACAAATATTAGAACATCTCTTTTTTTACTTACATAGTCAAATGATTCATTCTTAAATTTTCTTCTATACAGCCAGGTTTCATGTAAAAGTCATTTCCGCGAACAACATAAACTTGGATAAAGCTCATTAAAAAATATATAGCCCAGACAGAACACGTAGAGATTTTGAATTTTTTCCATGGATTTTCCAAAAGAATATGTAGCCCGACTCATTTTTTATCAAGCAAAAGATGGGTGTCCTATACTGAGAATATGTGCGGAATTGCAGTCGGAATAAACCCCTCAATACCAGCTGGAACTGGAAGTTCGGTCATGACGTCATGACTCTACCACAAAAAAGGGATCAGTACCCTCCCACATCCGGGGTATCACTCCAACAACTGACTATGAGGTCTATAAATACTCACCACTCTATATTCTCACTCATTTTCCAAAGATGCTAGCTCCGACCAACAGAATGTTTTGAATTAGAGGGATCTTATTTATAACAACAACTTCGGCTTTCCAAACGGTTTCTCTTCAGTCTATTACTGTCGGATGAATTAATCTATATCCACATATTGGTCATTATACAGGAGTATAATATTGTGGCAATTTTATTTGCTTCTCTCAAGGGAGTATCCGCTGTGTTCAGTGGCCCCGTTCTCAAATGGCACTTGTGTACATAGCAGATCTTGATTGGCTAGAATGACTTACACTGATAATATACTCCTTACGAATAACCACCTCGCTTATTCTGAATTTGTTTCAAGGACCTCTATATCAGGAATACTATATAACATGGAGTAATTAACACGGAACTAAATAACTATATATAAACCAATAAACAACAAGGTATAATGAAATACAAAATAGTTCACCGCGAAGCAAATGCTTACGAAATATCTAGATCAAAGGAAAATAATTTGCAAGAAAATACTGAAAATACCCCAGAATTAAGAAAAAATATTAATATTTATACAAAAAGTGTTTTATAATCATTTTCAACGATAAACATACAAGTGGTTATCTAAAACACTATAGTATCTTAAAAAGCAACCATACTCGCTATTTAACCAAAATTTCCACCCAGAGACACTCAAATACAAGTTCAATTCCACCTCAATTTATTTTCTTGTTTTTTTTCTATAACCGACGGCTGAGTTCAGCCGTTTTCCTCCAGCGATTATCTTTCTGTTCCACCTCCTATTTTATGTACACTCCATCCTGCTTCTATCTCCCTCTCTACAGTCTTAGTGTTGCGATACCATTTTCGGGACCTCTCCTCTATCCCAGCACTTCCAACGTGAAATCTTTGTCTTTAAAGTGTGACGGACAGACAGAAACTGTGACAAACGGGCGGATACGATGTTTATTATGATATACACTACTTTGATAAACTTTTGTTTCAAAGGAAATTGTGTTTTCTTTTGATATCTTCCCTGCACATTATTGTTTTCTTTTTCAAGTTTTTAAATAGATACAAAATGACAACTGAATGATAATGATGAAAGATGAAAATGCTTTACTTCTGAAATTTATCAGAAATTCAATTTAATTTAATTCAATTTTAATTTCATTTTGAGGTTATTGTCTATGTTAATAATTTCATTGTCAGTCTTTAATTCCTTCAAGGTAAGGATTTCTATCAATGGCCCGCATTAATACGTAGCCCAGATATTTATGTCCGGGTCGTTTTCAATCTAGGTTGCATAAAGAAACAAGCCCTCATTAAAAATTGAAAAAAAGTTGGGTTTTTTTCCCCAAAATATAAAAATCAGATAAAATTAAAACTAACAGCAGATGAACCAAAAAATCCACCAATCAAAATTAATGTTACTCCAAAACCATTTTTAAAATATAATCGACCAATCAAAGTAAAGGAAAGAATAAGAACAGCCAATCAGAATGAAGAAAAATTTAAAACAACAAACCAGACAAAAAGAGAAAAAAATGATACCAGCCAATCAGAGCAGATAAAAAAAAATAGGAGCACTATTGGCCAATCAGAATGTCCCAAAGATTACATATTTAATTAATGGGTCCAGCTGCTGCTGAAAACGAAAGAAAAGGAGAAAGTCGAGAAAATAAATAACTAGAGAGAGGAGGAAGAGAAAATGAAGAAGAAAAACTGAGAATTAAAGTGAAAATTTTAAATTAAATTCAATATTCAGCTAGGACGGATTAAATTATAATTTAATGTTGGAACCTTCTGTTTTAGTTGATGAGCGAGAGAGCCATCCAATTGCAAGAAGGGTCGAGTCAGAGAGAAAGCGACCTGGACCGTCTGTTCCTTCCTATAATTATGTCGTCTTTAATTTAGACATTCTCGACAACCATGGTGTGGGACCCAGGTGTTTGCTGACTAAAAACTGTTAGTAGGCAACCGATGCTTCTCAACAAAAGATGGGTAGACACATCAAGGGTGGCAGACGGGTTGGGGGTAATTCAATATTACTGCTCTGCCCTGGCATCACACTGCTGCTTAAAAATAATTAAAATTTGGCATGAAAAGAATTAAAGTAAATAAAAGCCAAGGTAGAAACAAAAAAAAAATGGAGGATTTTTTTTTTTTTTCAAATTTAGAACAAAGAAACCAAAAGGGTAAAAGTGACAAGATAATCTCTCCCCTCGCCAATCCTTTACTGTGGTTTTCTTTTTTTTGTTTTTTTTCTTTGTTTCTTGGTTTTTTTTTAATACAAAGACTAAAATGGTGGTGGGTAGGGAGACGTTCTTCCTATCGGAAAAAAAAATTTACAGGGAATTTTTTTTTTAAATTTGGACTATAAAAAAAAATTGAAACATATTTTGCTTACTGGCAGGATCGCTACCCAAGTTGCTTCCTGTGACGCTCGGCACATGAGGCAATGATTTTCTCTCCATTTCTTGTACGATCCATGAAGACCCAAGCATTATTGTAAGCAATTGTGTGATTTTACAGGTCCGGAGTTCGAGATGAGCTGAAGGGGCCCCAAACTGTTTTGTTAGTTACCCATAGCTGGAGTACAAACGATGGATCGTCCCTTGTGTGTTTGTCCAATCTCTGATAACAATGTGAATCAGATAGTTTAGAATATATTCTATGTCCATTCAGTACCAGCCGGATTTCGAACTTGGTTTGCTGATTCCGTTCCCCATACCGTTAACCGTTAGGGTACCCACACCTTCTCTATAATAATACTCAGTCAATTTGAAAGCATCGAGAATAATCGTAAGACCCATAAGCATGCCTACAAGCAGCAGTCAGATAATTGTATGAAGACTACTCCTGCTGATAGTGTGATGTTATTTCCTGTCACTTCTGTTCGACTGAAGGTCAAATGTGCACAAATGGTCAGTTTCTAGGTGACTTTGGGGGGGGGGGACGATTTATGTAATCAAGTCGAAGTCATGGTGAAAGACAAATTATGGAATTGAAGCATTATGGTTCAAGTAACCAGAAGTTTAATCGTTACAGTATTAATCAGGTAAAAATACGTTCACGGGAAACAAGTGGTGTCCAGCCCACGCCGAGAACAGTTAATTACAATCTTCTCCACATGTACAACAGCTGTCAACAAAAAAAACCCGGTTTGAACACTTTTTACAACGTTGGAATTTCTTCATTTATTTTTCATTTGACGAAGCATTTTCAACCATTATTATTGTTAATTAATGATTAGTATTTTCTTTCCTTTTAGTTTTTTCTAGTAACGTTTTATCACAAATTACAAAGGCTCTCGGATTAAAAATGAAAAATCATATCGCAGAAAGTAAGCGTGGAAAAGTTAAATTACTAAACGAATTTTGAAAGTTTCTTCTTCTCTTCTTATTGATCTTTGAGTAATTTTAAATTTGATACCAGGGGGAAGTGATTCACAAAAGTTTGATGTGGGTATATTCACAATAAACGAGGACAAAGTATTTCATAATGTTTGTCATTACTGATAATTGTTATAGTGGCCCTTTCTTACCGGAGAAATGGAAAGTTGATTGCACATATACCCCCCACTGTGTACTATCATGGCATGCCAGTGACACGACTTGAATTAAGATGACTGGCAGTGGAACTGAGAGAATGGACAATTGGATTTATTCTTCTCCCAAATGCATAAGAGTGACTCTGTCGTAACGAGGTCTAACTTGGCTTTTTTGCTTTTCTTTTCTCTCCTCTTCTTTCTTTTTCTGGTTTTTGCGTATTATTATCCTTTTTGCAAGGTTTGTTCAAATAGTCCTACTCGTGATATCAAGGGTTACATAATTAGTTTGTAATAATCGCAGTAGCAATAATTGTGTATCGTTAATCAAATTGTAAGGGGTTAAAACGGAACAAAATAGGAGTGAGCCAGCTACAATGTCTTCGATGCGCATTCAATTTGTGTGTTTGTCAAATTTAGGATACCCTCGTGGATCAAAACGGTTCAGGATATCTTTGATATGAATTCTGTTCGCGTGCTCGTCAAATCTCTGGTACCCACGTGGATCAGATGGTTCAGAATGTCTTCAAAGTGCATTGTTGGCGTGTGTTTGTCAAATCTCTGATACCCACGTGGCTTAATTCAGAGTGCCTCCTGAGATCAAAGATTAGCTAAATGCAAGAAATTTTAAAAAGTTAAACTTTAATTTGTTGGGGGAAAAAAATCATCTTCTTGAAAGAAAGAACATATTTTCAATCCAAAGTCATTTGGACAAAAAAAAAAAGTCAATTTAACATGGCATGTACGTTTCAATAATTGCCTCTTCAAATAGAGTTAAATAACAATCAAATGTATTTTTTCTCTAGAAATTGAAAACAAATACTTTCCTTGAAAGACACTCGTAAATATTCTTTATTATCTTCTACGAATTCTTTTATCTTCTCTCGTGAGTCCAAATGCTAAAATTCCAATCAGTTTGTACTTCTTTTTTGCTTTCTGACATTTTCTTGACAATTTGCAATGGTCTTTTTTTTTCTCCTTTAATCTTTTGTATTATTAGATTTCCTCTTTCCTCGGCACTTAATCTCTTCTTACTCTTCAGATCTGAAGAATTTGGATTTTGTCTCATCCCCCCAACCCAGGACTTCCTCTTGGGCAATCATACTTATGTCTTTGTTAATTGAGACGTAAGTCGGTCGCAGTTTCTAAGAACAGCAGAAATTCCTTGCCAAGACCATTTGCATAGGTCGACTGCGTTTGTAAGGAATTGAGTGACCCCCAAGAGTGTGTGGTTAAAGAGAGATAGACAGCGATCCAAACAAAGAAATGAAGCTGTTGTCTTGATAAAAGGGGGATAATAAGAGAGAAAGAGAGAGAGAGAGAGAGAGAGAGAGAGCATTGGTGAAGATAGTAAGATACGATATAGAGAGTGGTCAAGGGAGGAGGAATATTTCTTTTTTTTTTACGTCACATATTATATATATATATATATGGATAGATAGATAGATAATGTTTAGTGTTATTTCCTAAGCATAGTATGACTACAAAGCCACACAAATGGGTCACCTGGTATGGATCAAACCCACTTCATTAGTAATGGCACGTGAGAGACTAGTTCCAAAAATCCTATCTATCTCTCTCAAAAGTATAATGGCCAGTTCTTGGGTGTGTGCAGTTCTCACTGGTTGTACGTATCTGTTGCACTAAGAGAGGTAGGGTCATGGTTAATCCTTGATGTCTCAGGCATTCCAAAGAGATTGGCCAGGGGAATTGGATGAATTTTGTCCTCATCAAAATATAATCAAAAGCGATCTTTTTTTAATAAGTTATTTAAAACTAAAGGTTCCTAATGCTACCTAGTTATGGAATCAGGGCGAATCTTTTGGCCAATCCAATGATATGAAAAGATACAAATTGAGATTAATTTTATAAAAGCCAATAAGTTTTTAAATAACGTTGTTTTTTTTTTTGGATTCTGTTCAGGGGTACCTACTTATCCGGATGTAGATGTTTCCAGTTGATACATATTTATATATAAAAACAAGAAGCTGCCAGGTTGCACGGGTTTAGACACCTGTGCCATCCCGATTCTCACTATGATGCATTTACAGTGAAATGTTTGATGCAAAATGGAACAGCGAGAGGAGAAATAAAAAAGAATAGAACAAGAAAATAAGTCAGATAGAAATAGTTACGTGAAAGAAGGAAAGAAAGAAGTAACGGGGGGGGGGAAAGGAAGTAAAAGAAAAGAGATAGAAAAGACGGAAGATCAGAAAGAAAAAAAAGAGAAAGATGAAAGGAATGAACGAGCGAGATATTTTCAAACCGAAAAAAGAGACTAAATACAGAAGAAACCAAAAAGAAGGCGAGACATGGTTTACTGTTGTTTACCAAAAAGACACATCTTCGGGGGGTCTGCGGAACTGGTTCTGACTTGAAGGAATCTTATTCCTGACGTGAAAAGTTTTTATTTTTTCATTTTTTCAATATTTTTTTTCGTGTTTAAATTCTATTAGAGCCTGTCAACCAAAACTGTCACTAAATCTCTCAAGATTGGTTTCTTCAGTTTTTAAGTTGGTCCAGGTGACTTTGTATCATTACACGTACATGCCGAACCAATTGACCTAAAGGGCTGAAAATTTAAACATTTACTCCCTATCATGTTTAGAACAAAAATTTTTTATTCATCTACCTAAATTGGTTGGGGGGGGGGTCAATTTGCAATCTAAGTTTATGCTGAATTGATTCTTAAGTTTGTATTCGGTAGCATTTGGGCTTGTCTTTTGAAAATTCAGACTTTAAAAAGTGATCACTGCCAAACAAAATGCAAGAGAAAAATTGATTCATTGATCATCCCTTTTACCATTCTTTAAAATCGACTACCTGCAACACAGCATGCTGCCAAAAGACATTAGTCGCATGTTGGTTTCTATCGGATGAATAACCAGACTTGTTTTTTAATGCTTTGCTGTGGCGAAAGCAAGCGATAAATATGTTGTTGTTTATTTTTCTTTTATCGTTCGATTTTTCAAATGAAATTTTACTTATTTATCGTCTGTCATCTTTCCTCAGTCAGCCCAAACCATCATGTCACCCTAGCCCAGCCCTGGGTGTTTATGATTTCCTTACCTCCCCATTCTGTCCCCCACATGTTTATCATTTAGCATTCCGACGAGGTTTTGATGACATAGAATGAACAGATGTTAGTAAACTTGAGGTTGAAAGCAAGGAAGAAAGAAAACGAAAAAGACAGAAGAAAAGAAAGAAGATGAGAAAAATGAATGGAAGAAAGAAAAGAAGAAAGAAATCGGAAATGAAAAAAAAGAAAAAAAAAGAAAGACATTTAGGGGACCGGAAGGAGAATTGTTTTTTTTTTCTCTCCAAATTTGAGAGTATCGAAGAATGGAACACATTGAGAAGAGAAAGTCTCAACAGAAGGAAAGAAAAGAACGAATTGAAAGACGAAAAGGAAAGATAAGTGATAAGCAGAGAGAAAAGGAATGAAAGGTGAAAAACTTGAAGGAAAGAAATGAAGAATCAAATCGGGAAAGAAAAAAAGCCTTGAAAAAAAGTGGGAAACAAATGAAGAGAAGGAGAGATAAAACAAAGGAAGCGAATTCAAACGAGAGAAAGAAAGAAGATTTGAAAGCGAACAGAAAAGAAATAAGAGGTGAGCTAAAGGGAGAAGAAAACCTGAAATGATTGCAACACATTAAGAAAGAAAGCAAGAAAAGAAAGCTCATTCCAATGAGCGTTAAATATAATTGCAAAGACAAAATGGAGATTATATACAAAATGTGGAAACTATAAATAACTATCACGCTCCATTCTAAAATATTGATCACTTTAGATAAAACAAAAAGTATTTTTCTTTGACGATAATGCTCAATATATACATATAATTCCCATCTCGTTTTAGCAATTTTATTTTCCAAATTTTTGTGAAACTTTCTAGTACATATATATATATATATATATATATATATATATATATATATATATATATCATAATCAATATCTGGAATCTGATGGCGGTTGAGTGAATAATATCTTTATTGCCCGATTCAACTAAGTAACTAATTTGACCCTACTAAAGATGGATGCATCTAGATGTATCACGAACAAGTCGTCTTGTTGATGACCTGCTTTTCTTTCAACTCAATGGAAATAAAACTGTTACGGTCGAATAATTAGCCCCAAAACTCTATTCAAGCCATTAAACGGTTCACTGCAACTTCTTGGAAAGGTGCCTAAACTTGTGAAATGGGTTCCCCATGATTTGATAGAAGCCAACCATGAAGCAAGGCTGGACATCTGGACTTCTCTGAACTCTGGTGAACACCTCCTCTGTGTGTTTGAGTGTATGGAAGGGGTTTCAGTAAAATATATATATATTGCGATAAAAATGTTGAAAAACATTTAGATAGACAATCCTAGCTGCTGCAGGGTCAAACTCCATTCCAACTTCTATTCCGACTGAAGATGATTACTGCAACTTGTGCATTGTATATGTATAGTAAATCATATATATATATATATATATATATATATATATATATATATATATATATATAAGAAATGGATATATATGATCCAAGAATGCAAAAGCCCAAATACCTGCTTCCACACCGAATTCTCATTTCGTCTATTGTCCGTCTATTCGTCTCTTTCAACGCGACAGTTATCCATTAAGAAACGGATGTATATTATCCTACAAAATGATTATAAAAAACGTTATGTTATAGAAAAACTTACTTGATATGATCTCCTATCTTTACTCTGTTAATTCATCTCTCGTCTTGGAAAACGTAAATATTTGAATAGATATATTAGAATGGAATAAGCCCGTACGTATGATAGATTTTCGTCAATATGGAGTAAGACAGACTCTAGGCAATCAGTTGGACATGGGATCAGATCACGGCTGGGGATGTGAATTTTACTGATTGGTTTACATCCCTAATTTTGGTGAGGATTGTCCTCGTTCTTCTTGTTATGGTAGAAAAATCAGATCAACTCAAGTTTCGGTGTTTGACAAAAAGCGAATAAATGGATAGATTATTATCTTAATCTAATCCAGCTCAAAAACACATTTAGAAAGTCATCCTTGAGGAAAAATTCACTGAGGTTAGATTTACCAGACTATTGAGGGCAGAAACATAAACATTTTGTGTAGCGAATTCTCACTATATATATAATTAATAATTGTGTCATCTACAGACAGCTGTTTCATTGTATTACAACTCTTCAGTGTGGCTACATATTATCTAATATACAGTACCACGAGGTAGGATCGAAATCTTCGCTTGAGACCCAGCGGCAGACATTTTAACCCTATGCAGAACTGGACGATCAGTGGGGACGAACTGAGTGATGTATATTTACTTAGGCATAATTCCCCGTCTACCAAAGTGCTCTATTCCAGAGTTGGAAGATCATTGCACATAGCAGTAATTCACGGGTGCCTGACTTAACAATGCTCAACCCTAAACAAGGGAGCGTTAATTATGATAAAAATGAATAATTGTGTCAACCACAGACAACTGTTTCGTTGTATTACAACTCTTCAGTGTAGCTGTAGACCTTCCAACATCCAGTACCACGATATATATATATATATATATATATATATATATATATATATATATATATATATATCCAATGAGCATGCATGTAAATTACTTTGCTTGTCTATTTGGGCTCAAATAGGATGCTCTGAATGGTTGATTCACCTTCTCATTATGACATAATAAAACTTAGAAACTCTCAAGACTTCATTTCTGTTTACACAGTAAAACAGCTTGAGACAAGTTAAGACTTAGAAAACAAACTCAAAATTAGGATACTTGAATAATTAAAAAGAAGTCACCTAATAAAACAATTAGAGAATCCTTAATGCTGATACAGTCATAAATAACCTCGTGTTTTTTAACTGGTCCATGTTTGTTAATATATATATATATATATATGTGTGTTAATTATGTCAGCATTCGCAAGACGTAACCAACACACATATATGTATATATACGTGTGTAGGTTGCGTCTTGCAAATGATAACATAATTAACAAATAAGGTTGAAGAAAGTAAAAACGATGAAAATCTTCAACTTTGCAATGAAAATAAATGTGTGCCGACATTGTCTGGATAACTGGTTTATTATTGCGAAGCTGCACAAATATCTAAGACCTTATCAGGAAGACTGACTTGAACGTTTTCATATCTTTCCACCTATATAAGCGGGTTACGACAACACGCCAGTGGCAAAATATCTTTTGTTCAAAGTTGAGTGTGCGTTTTGTATTCTCTACAGTTGGCATCCATGTTTTTTGTTTCTAAACTGTTGTGCGCATGCCCACCTAGACACTTATCACGAAATATATATTTGCTGCTGGCCCTGATCGTTATCAACTTCTAATGGATATTGGTCGCGACTAATTATGTACAAATGTAAACAGTACACAGAAACACGCACACATAAATTGCAGGGGTATGCGTACACGTGTATGCAAGATAATGTATTTTCTTGTCTTGGTTTTCCGAATGAGATTTGAAAGAGATACGACCACACACACACACACACACACATATATATATATATATATATATATATATATGCGTGTGTGTGTGTTATAAATTGTGTTGTGATACATAGAAATTTATTTTGAAATGCTCTTCCGTCGTTACACGTTTAATATAACACTCAATTTAGAAAACATGAATAGAATAAAGGAAGAAAATGGGGCTGCTGCAGGAATAGAACCTGCCACCGATAGGGTAGCCACTTCAACGTAGCGATGCTCTTACCATTGAGCTAAACAGCCACCAGTAATGCAAGTATAACGCTATATATATATATATATATATATATATATATATATATATATATATATATATATATATATATATATATAAAATTGTGTCATCCAGACAGCTGTTTCGTTGTATTACAACACTTCAGTATATTCTGTGTGTGTGTATATATATATATATATATATATATATATATATATATATATATATTCTACAGCGTGTCTTAGGAAAATTTCGACACATTTTGTTTGCCAGTAACTGCTGTAGTTCTTACCTGAAATTGGATTGAACTCTTCCACGGGAAAGAATAAATAGAACATCCCTTCTTTTTTGTGGGATAGCTCAATTAACTTTCAGGTGGAAACCAGTGCCAATAGCAACGAACAAAATTTGTACAAGTGTAAACTAGGGATTTAGGGGTGCAAGTAGGGCAATTCTTCCCACCTCCGTATCAGACCGTCTCACCTAGGCTGAGGGGGGTTTAAAAGTTGGAACCTTCCAGTCAGTAAAGGATACGGTTGCTGTACAATCGTAACAATTATGTAAGCACAACTTAATGCACCCATATAAAAAGATGGTATTATTCGTCGCTGGTTACTGGGTTACCACTGAGATATATATATATATATATATATATATATATATATATATATATATATATATATATATTTGCGCCCCTGGAAATATATTCTTTTGCTCCCCCTTCCCCCGATAAAAAGTGTCAGCAGCCGTCCAAGTCTGTATCCATTTTGCCAAAGAATCATTTAAAATCCTTCTTTCGACTCATACTTTTTTTTTCTAGGGTGAGATGTACAGAACCTTATAGTTAATGAAGGATAATGTAGCTGTAGGGTTGTTATACGGAATCAACTTGATGTACCCATTTAAAAAGATTGTAACAAGGTTGCTACTAACGTATATACTAGATATGTATTTTGCTTACCCCCTCTTGAAAAGTATCAGCGGACGCCTATGAGTGTGCATACATTATTCTGGGACTGGTATCAATTCATATGATACAGTTGTCCACAAAGACCTGGCTCTGACTTTTTAGCACACATTATTGAATATGTACTCACTTATATTGTTTTTGTTATGCTTGTACAGTGTAACATCAGAAGGATTTAGATGATTTGTATCCATGGGTGTCCTTAGCAACCCTTTTAGGGCAAGGGGTATCAAAAAATATATTTGATGGTGGGGATAGATTCGAAATATAACGTAGTGGTTACCCTGTTACTAGCGATTAATAAGTTTGTTTTTGTAAGGGAACATCATGTTGAGACATAATACAATTGTATTTCCTCATTCATTCTTTATTCACTGTTAGGTTTCGACTTTCAAAAACCTTCATTCTCAATGAGAAGACCTGATCCATGCGGCGGGGTGGGTGGGGCTGAATGCCCCGTTAGTTCCCCCCAGCGGAGTCTAATGTTCGTAATTTTCTTCTACTTAACATATTATATAGTATTTGTTTTTCACCCTTCGAAGTTGTTCATGCAAACAAAGAAAATCTTGCTTTTTATACTCTTCTCTAACCGAATGGATGGAAGTAATCCCGAAAAACATTTCATACAGTATTTAACACCATATAAGACTCCCTTCGAATGGTGCGAAAGGTAAAACCTAACTTTTGTTGTCCTGTCTCACATTGGCCAGAACTTGACGTGGAGTTGAAGTCAAGAACAAAACTGATTGATAAATGAGAGGAATTCATGGAAATGTGTTTATGTGCCATTAAATATGGTGATCAGTATTTGATGAACAAAAATGAGGTTACTTTTTGAATATTTCAATGCTTAGTTACATCACTATCAGGAAACTAGAATTCAGAATTATGTGCGTATGTGCCATGAAAGTAACTTCGAATCGCTCGCTTGTCAGTGATTGATATAAGATTAGCAAAACAAAATCCTGATTTATTTTATTATTAGTCCGCTACTTATTCGAATAATCATCAGAATATGTAAGAGAGTGACTTAGACTTAGAAATGAACTTATTCACATTTGATTTGCAGATGTTAATGTTCGATTTGGCATATATATATATATATATATATATATATATATATATATATATATATATATTATATATGCGTGTTAACTTGTTTTTGCATATTCATTGATATTAAGGTAGGAAATATCTTTACGCACACAAGCTGACATTAAGAAAAATTAGCAATACGCGTTTATATATTTATTATTTGTAAATTGATTTAAAACTCACCGTGTAATATTGATTGGGATAATCTGGAATACTACCTACATATCAACTGCAGGAACCGATAACTAACCACAACCAGACTGAGATAGATCGAAATATGTATATATATATATGTATATATATATAGATATATATATATATATATATATATATATATATATATATATATATATATAAAAGCTGTTGAGAAATGGGTATGATCAACCCAAAAGAACAATACAAATAGACCACAGGAAGTATGAACAGACATAGATAGAGAGAAATGGATCGATTATGAGGAACAGGCTATGTAAAGATACGGATAGATCGAGATGGAATAGTTGGTAATGATAGCGTGTCGAGCTATTGGCATATATATATATATATATATATATATATATATATATATATATATATATATCCCTAAGCTACCAACACAATCTAACACCACATCACTTCCCTCCTACCCTGACACCTTATGTCCTCACCAAGATCCACTCCAGCTGCTGCTAACACCACAGGCTTCATCACTGGCTGAACTTTCTCTCACCCAACAGGTTGTCCTTAGCAGATGGGATACCATTTTTTGCTCACGAAGCAAAGCTCCTGATGGTGGACTCTTGTTCCACATCAAACTGATAACCTCTAAAAATACACACACACACACACACAGAGCATACACCACTGAAGATGGGAATACCTCCCGAAACATGTCTAGACCATTAACGAAAACATTTACAGATAAATAAACCTAACTTCCATGCACTTTACTTCCGAGTCTATCTCACTATCTGTAGTTCAAATCATATACATAATATATATATATATATATATATATATATATATATATATATATATATATATATATATATATCCTGCAGCAGTCTCCTTTTGTTCAATTGTTTATTCTATTTACGTTGTCTAGGCCAAATAACACATTCATCGTGTAATGACTGAAGATCATTTCAAATAGTTTAAAAATAGTGAAACGCAATGCCTAATTATATTAGTGTGTGTCTATGTATACATTATGTGTACGTGTGCGTGTGTTTGTATTCCAGAGAAAAACGTATCTACATACACGTACGTACTTATCTTTGTTTGCTGTGCGAGTACATTCCAACACTTCTCTCCAAATTGATCTTCGATCTTTCACACACCCAAAGCTACGATTAAATGAACAGTTTTGATTAAATTCTGCGTTTTATTTCCATTTTCATCTGCTTCTTACCAGATAATCAATTGGGTTTTATTAAATTTCTCTGATTAGTACCAATCTGTTTCGCGCGCACGCTGCCTCTTCCTCTCCCCTCCTCATTTACCATGAACAGTTCCGAATAAATGTTACCGATGGGTGAAAGAAAATCAAGACAAACAAGAATCAAATGAAGAAAAAATAAAATTCGAAACGTACCTCAGTATCCACCATTCTCCCTGTTACTCTCCCCTCCTCTCTATGAACGATACGAAGTCTGCACTTGCTGTGAGAATAAGCAGTTTTTTTAACAGTATCCGGCAGAAAAGTGTCCAATTTTGTATTAATGTGCGTTACATATTTTTGAGGTTGATTAAAAAAAACTTTTTTCTTAAAAGTCTTCCCGGGGTCAAATTGGTACGCAGAGAATATTTCATAGGGTTATGTTTAATTGTCTCTGCGGTAGCCTGTCACATACGAACGAACAGCTGGGCCAACTTTCGGTGAATTATAAAAAGATGACTGACTGTAGACTGTGCAATGTTTATCTTTAGTGATACACCGTCCCTAAATATTTGTCTACTGAAGAGGATCTTTTGACCAGAATATCGCGAGGGTGATGCTGCTGCGGTTTCTGCTGCAAGTAGATTTTATGGGATGAAGTTGCTAACCCCACGCCCGACCCACTTCCTTTTCCCGGGCTTCGGCCCTACAAGGTGGCACAAAAGAAACATCTAGACGGAGTTCGGTTGATTTTAACCATGTTTTGATTTTCAATTTTTAAAAATTGTTTTCCATTAATATTTGTAGGCCATATGAAGACAACTAAGATATATAACGCTCTTCTATTCAGGTTTGAGCACTCTTTAAGGGAGGTAACTCGTTCATTGCAAGCTTATGCATTGCTCTTCCATAGGAATAGAGCATTCTAGTGGACGAGGAATTTAAACTAAATAAATATATCGCTTAAATTCAGCCTTACTGACTGTCCAGTTCCCTAGCGCAGAGGTAGGATATCGGTCCCCTGGTCTGAAGCGGTTTCAATCCTGCCTCCTGATACTGGATGGGATTACGGATTGTCTATAGCCACACTGAAGAGTTGTGATACTACGAAACAGCTGTCTGTGGATGACACAATAATATATATATATATATATATATATATATAATGATAAAGAAACATTTATTTAAATATTTTTTATTGAAAAATCAAAATTGGTATTGTAAGGATACGCAGGTTTGAAATAATCGACAAAACATGTAGTACTTATAAGTACCGTTAATACATGAAGGGTTAAAGTGTAGGAATAAGGTAGACTAGTAAACGTCATCATTTCAAAGGTTATTTGGAGGCGTATCTTTATCTTTGTCGTTTTTATCAATATTAGCGAAGCTTGCCTTTCCTTGGCAAAAAAAAAAACTTGAGTACCCAGCGAGAATCGAACTCGGACAACCTGCTAACCGCTGCTCCAAGAAAGGGTATATATACACAAAAAAGAAAAACTTGGTGGAAAATTACTCCTTTGTTCTCGGTCCTATTGCCTGTCATCCAGACCTCTTGCTGATGGCAAATGATGAGATACGAGAAAAGAAAGATAGAGTGGGATCGGGCTGTTTGTCATCTTTTGTAATTGATATGGAATCCACTGCTGTAATATCTCTTGTTAGTTATGACATTGTGCAAACAGTGACGATGATACCAAAGAAGTCTTGTTTCTACAATTCAATATTTAATTTTGGTTAATTGAAAAGTTCCAAAATTTATTAACTCGTTTATTTTTGTCCTGATTAAGAAAAAAATATTATTCCTAAGAAAAAAAAAATTTTACTCTGAGATCCAATCCACAACTATCCATTGCAAGCATGTTTGATTTTCAGAAGAACAAATTTTATTTTTCATTAACTCGAAATTTTTTTAAAATTCAAAAGTCACACTGAAAGTGAATATAATGGATAAAAATAAATCTTTCCAAGGAAAAAAAGACTCGAGGAAGGAGACAAAATTTAATTTCACATATTGTCTCGTTTTTAAAAAAGGCATAAATGAAATTGACTTATCAAATTAAAAAAAATATATTTGGATTGTTTATTGCTGCTGCTGCTGATTATTATTATTATTATCATTATTATTATTATCAATTATTCCTAGTTTTAATTAATACTTTTCTTTCATTTTTCCTTGTCCGATTGTTAGTCAAAGGTGATATTGTCACAGATTTTGGTTTCTTGAAATATGTGTTATCACATTTCATGAATAATGCAAAGATGTCATACAATTTTAATTTAACTTTTGCTCATTTTCTTTTTAGAACATGTATTTCTCTTCCCCATATTCTTTCATTCTCTCTGCCTACCATTTTCTTTCATTTGCACTTACCGCCATTTCAGTTTTCTCTCTCTGTCTGCCCGCCATTTTCTTTTTTTTTTTTGCACTTACCACCGTTTCCGTTTATTCTCTCTCTCTCTCTCTTCTTTCTGTCCTTCTCTCTGCCCACCATTTTCTTTTATTCTCTCACCCTACCATTCCCATTCCTTCTCTCTTCCTGCCATTTTCATTCTTTCTCTCTTCCTGCCATTTTCATTCTTTCTCTCTTCCTGCCATTTTCATTCTTTCTCTCTTCCTGCCATTTTCATTCTTTTTCTCTTCCTGCCATTTTCATTCTTTTTCTCTTCCTGCCATTTTCATTCTTTTTCTCTTCCTGCCATTTTCATTCTTTTTCTCTTCCTGCCATTTTCATTCTTTCTCTCTTCCTGCCATTTTCATTCTTTCTCTCTTCCTGCCATTTTCATTCTTTTTCTCTTCCTGCCATTTTCATTCTTTCTCTCTCCCTGCCATTTTCATTCTTTCTCTCTCCCTGCCATTTTCATTCTTTCTCTCTCCCTGCCATTTTCATTCTTTCTCTCTTCCTGCCATTTTCATTCTTTCTCTCTTCCTGCCATTTTCATTCTTTCTCTCTTCCTGCCATTTTCATTCTTTCTCTCTTCCTGCCATTTTCATTCTTTCTCTCTTCCTGCCATTTTCATTCTTTCTCTCTTCCTGCCATTTTCATTCTTTCTCTCTTCCTGCCATTTTCATTCTTTTTCTCTTCCTGCCATTTTCATTCTTTTTCTCTTCCTGCCATTTTCATTCTTTTTCTCTTCCTGCCATTTTCATTCTTTTTCTCTTCCTGCCATTTTCATTCTTTCTCTCTTCCTGCCATTTTCATTCTTTCTCTCTTCCTGCCATTTTCATTCTTTTTCTCTTCCTGCCATTTTCATTCTTTCTCTCTCCCTGCCATTTTCATTCTTTCTCTCTCCCTGCCATTTTCATTCTTTCTCTCTCCCTGCCATTTTCATTCTTTCTCTCTTCCTGCCATTTTCATTCTTTCTCTCTTCCTGCCATTTTCATTCTTTCTCTCTTCCTGCCATTTTCATTCTTTCTCTCTTCCTGCCATTTTCATTCTTTCTCTCTTCCTGCCATTTTCATTCTTTCTCTCTTCCTGCCATTTTCATTCTTTCTCTCTCCCTGCCATTTTCATTCTTTCTCTCTTCCTGCCATTTTCATTCTTTCTCTCTCCCTGCCATTTTCATTCTTTCTCTCTCCCTGCCATTTTCATTCTTTCTCTCTCCCTGCCATTTTCATTCTTTCTCTCTCCCTGCCATTTTCATTCTTTCTCTCTTCCTGCCATTTTCATTCTTTCTCTCTTCCTGCCATTTTCATTCTTTCTCTCTTCCTGCCATTTTCATTTTTTCTCTCTTCCTGCCATTTTCATTCTTTCTCTCTTCCTGCCATTTTCATTCTTTCTCTCTCCCTGCCATTTTCATTCTTTCTCTCTCCCTGCCATTTTCATTCTTTCTCTCTTCCTGCCATTTTCATTCTTTCTCTCTTCCTGCCATTTTCATTCTTTCTCTCTTCCCGCCATTTTCATTCTTTCTCTCTCACACCTCCACGCCTCTCATGCTTTCCATTCTCAATCCCCACCATTTTCTTTCATTCTCTCTTCTCATCATTTTCTCTCCTTTTCTCTTCTCGTCTCGTCATTTCCTCTTTTCTCGTCATTTTCTCTCTTTTTTTCATTTTCTCTCTTTCTCTTCTCGTCATTTTCTCTCTTTCTCTTCTTGTCATTTTCTCTCTTTCTCTTCTCGTCATTTTCCCTCCTTTTCTCTTCTCGTCATTTTCCCTCCTTTTCTCTTCTCGTCATTTTCCCTCCTTTTCTCTTCTCGTCATTTTCTCTCTTTTTCTCTTCTCGTCATTTTCCCTCCTTTTCTCTTCTCGTCATTTTCTCTCTTTTTCTTTCCTCACCATTTTCTTCCATCCTCTCTTCCCGCTGGAACCGTCCTTCTATCTCAGGAGGCATAATTTTCTTGAAAAACCGCGTAAGGTCAAAGAAAGCAATGGAGAATACTTTGAAGACTGAATAATGATGCTATGATTTTATATGGATACGAGATTTTGTCTAAAATCGCAGGAAACTTCATTGTAGTTTTCTAACAGAGTAAAAAAAAAGAAAAACCAAGTCGCTTCCGGTGTCACTGGACACATCAGTCAATGTCCCGGTCTCCATTTATGGAAATCTAATCATTGTTTGTAGATATTATGGTGTTTTCATGGGTTGCAGTGACAGCTCGATGCTTAACAGGGACTATCTTACTGAGCAATAAGGCTCCAAACTGTCCTGCTATTCACCCATAATTGGGGAGGGAGATAAGTAGATTCATGCCTTTCCAAAAAGTATCAGTACAGAGGGAACGTAAACTGTCCCAAAACAGAGTTTGAACTAAGTTCGCCATGCTGTTAACCGTTAGGCCACCCACACCTTCTTCAAAAATAAAGTTCAATCAAAAGAATATTTTTGTTTTCACCGTTTCAATTCAGAACATAGATTTCGATTTCACTTTCTTTTATTGTTCCTCAAGATGGTTGTTTTCCTTTCTCCTCGTATGTAGTAACGAACCTCACCTGTAAGGTTCACATTGAATAATCATTAAACTGAAAGCTAGAAAACAAAAATAAAATCAAGAAAAAAAAAACCAACGCATTTTTTAAAAAAATAAATAAAAATGATTTGAAAAATAGTAAATTAAATGTATTTCGGATTTAAGAATTTTTTAAAACTGTTTTTCACTTCACGGTCTATTTTTGTCGTTTTTATTTATTTTATTTCATTTCATTTTCGTTCCTTGCAAACTGACTATTTTAAGAATGGCCGCTGCCTTTTCTAAAAGAGCCGCTCGTGTCTTGAAGTTCTTCAGGAGAAATGTCCAATTTGCAGTTACCAATTCTACTTATGAATAAAGATCTGGAATTAGACATTCTTTTTCCAGTGTAATTAAAAGACTTAATTACATTTCAGAAATACGATTACGAAATAGAATTTCTGACTGGCCATAGTTTAGCAACTTTGAAACTCTTTTGTGTTTCGGTAAAAAGGAACTTAGAAATTTTCTTTCGAATTTCTGTAAAGAAAAACCGAATAAGAACTTAAAATATTGCAACGATACATTTTTTTCTTCTTAATTATTAACAAACAAAAAAATCTAGATGCGAATTTGAAAATATAACAAACGAACATTGTACGGTTGCAAATATTCATGAAAATTCATTTTTCTGTGCAGAAGTTGTGCTGAGGAAGTTGAAGCTTACTATGAAACAGAAATTCTCGTATGGGACAGGAATAAAACATTTTTTTTTCCCCTTCTTTCTAAAAGATGGTTATCATTAAAGAAGACGTTGACGATGATTGGACAGAGACGATAGGAAATAAAAAGAGTGAAAAAAGAAGAGGGGTTATGGAATAGTAGAATAGTAAGAGGGTGGAAAGGACTAAGAGGGAGTGAAAGAGAAATAAAACCAGGTAGGAGGAGAGATAGAAAGAGGGGTAATAAGAAGAGAATTGGGAGGGGGATCCGAAAAATTAAAAGAACCAATGGGGAGGAGGAAGAGAGAAAATAAGGAGTAAAAAGATAGAGAGAGAAAACAATTAGGAGAAGAAGAAGAGAGAAAAAAATGATAGTGAAGTAAGTGATGAAGGGAGTAGGGGAGGGGTTAAAACAAGAAGAGGATTGGGAGGAGGGAAATAAGAAATGACGTATGTGTTTCTCCCTCGCCAAGAAGGTCGTAGAATAAAAAGTCTGAAGTTTTGTGACTATAACGACCACCATGAGGATACTGGTCGAAACAAATTAATCAATTATAAACTTGCTGTGACAAAAAAAAAGAAAAGAAATATGCACCACCATAGTCAGTAATTGACCAACTATAGCGTCAAAATTTGAAGTCATGTAAAAAAAATCCAGCAAAGAATAAATATGGTCAGAATAAATTCTATTTATGACATCCTGGTGTTTTCTACTTGAAAATATCCAAGATAACGAGTAAAAACATCTGGAAATGTCTAGATTCTGGAGAATCTAGATGTTATTATCAAACCCGTCAAAATAAGCTTCTTTTTTTTTCCAAAACTCAAAAGAACATTTTTAGAAAGGGTTACTGGAGTATTGATGCCAATTTGTCTGCTGACAAATCAGTATGGCCAGGAGCGCTCGAACACTATGACAAACACATGAACACATACATATGATCTATAAAAAAAAAGAACCATTCGCTACCTCTTGTGGTTAAGGTTGTTCAATTTTATGATATTTGGGCATATTGCGGAATTTGAACAATACTAAAATTTCTTTACATTGGTTATAGATATTTACCAATCTTTAGCTTAGTCTTTGTGTGGCAAATATTGACGATTGAACTTATGACAGCTGAAAAGGTATAGGAAACGAAACGCCATTTTAAATTTGATTGTTCTCTTCAGGGATTATTTCGTACGTATTCAGATAAGAATAAAGCACAAAAAATTGATGAAATGAAGTGAACATTCCGTCGCTTGACTTTAAAAAAGAAAAATGTTTTCTTGGAAGTATGATTTACATTTTGAATTGTTTTGATTTTCAACGACGACTTCAAAGTGGTCGTTTGTATAAGAAAAAATTCGCTTTGTTTTTTAAATAATAGTATTAATTTCTCTTTATTTTCTTGTGCTTTTTAAAATTTTCAATGATATAGAAATCTTTTCTTCGAAATTTGGTCTAGTAAGGCCTTTCTAGTCTCATAACATATCATACAAATATCTTTGTTACACTTACTGTAACGATACGATTTCAAATATGGCTACCATTATTTCAACATCACACAGAAGTCCACTTTGTATTCTAACTCGGTCAATAATTATTGAAATGGCTTTTATGTGGACACCAAACAATTCATCAGATTAAAGAACACTGAAATATGTTGCCGTTAGCACTTGAAGAAGACAACAAATGACCTTCGTCATTCATTCTTTTTGGACATTTTCATCTTGAATTTCTTTTTTACCTTCATTCGTCTTTTGTTTCAATTTTTCACCACGTTTGAGGAATGTATGATGAATTCTTCTTTAGTCCATTCTCTGGTTGTCGTTTTTTTTTTTGTCTTCGTCATTGTCAATGAATTCTGTTTCCAAATACAAATGTCGTTGGTATCTTGAAATGAAGATGGTGAAAGTAAGAACGAATTTCGTTTCCTTGCTAATTCTCTGCGTTCAATAGAATTGAATGGATACAGGCTTTCCAAAAAGAAAGAGTTTTTCTTAATCATTGATTCATGGAAAATACTTTAAATACATAATGTACTGCTACTGAAATTCCTTTTGAATCAGTAAACATTCTTCTTTCTCAATGCTAAAGGGATGGTTCAGTTTAAGACGTCTATTGTTTAATGTCTTTTCTATTTAGATCACGTTGAAGACAACAGATATTTACTTCATGTATTTGGTCGATTCGGACTTTGTTTATTTTTCACGTCATTTGGGCCGGGTACCCTCCGGTCTGCTTCAGGCAACTGTTGTGTTTTGGGGTGTCGTATGTGGTTCCCCGTTTCAGTACCCTACAGACACCCGTTGCCTTTTCTGTTTTAAAATGGCCGCCGTAAGGTTACTATTGTTTAGATTAGTTGTAGGACTTGGTTCTTGGACTTGATATTCGTCAACAGCATCTATTTTCCCGTAGTTGGAACAAATGCCTTGGTATTTACTAAGCTTTGCTCACTATTGAACAAGGGAACAAGTATGAGACACCCAGTGAGGAACAAACTGCCGTCTATATTTACAAAGCCTTAATCTTACACGGAACTACAAGCATGAAGCTCAGCGATGATCGAACTCACTTCTGTATTAATGGTCTCTAGCTTATTAACGATGGTTTCAATATCAAGCTTAGTTTTGTAAAACAGAAAGTCATAGGTGTAGAGCACTTAGTGCAGATTTTATTTCTGTATTAAAGATCTTTTATACTAACTTAATTTGCCAACTACTGATCCATGACAAAGTGAATGTTAAATTCAATATTTTGCTGTAAAGTTGAGGTGGATTCCTAATAACCTGTTCACCTTGTATAAACTGCTACCATAAATAATGACCCCCTCAAGATTCGTATTCGAATGAAAAACAGATAACCCCGTGTCTCCAATTACGTATAACAACTCCCCCATCACCGTCAATAATTAAACAACCATAGCGTCAAAATTTGAAGTCACTTAAAAAATCCATCAAAGAATAGATATGATCTCAATAAATTCTATTTATCACACCATTGGCGTTTTCCACTAAAAAAAAAAATGATCTAAAATAGAGTAAAAAAATAACATCTACAAATGAATAGAATTTAGAGAAGCCAGACGTTATTTAAAAAGTCCCCAATAGGTTTTTAATAAATCCCAACTTAAAAAAAAAAATTACGAGGGTTCATTAGAGTAGAGATGCCAATTTCCAAGTCTGTAGACAAAACGGTGTGGCCAGGAGCGCTGGGGCATACACACGCATAAACACACGCACGTATAAAAACAAGGGTAGAACCATCCGCCAACTATAGTGGCTACGGTTGCTTATTTATGTCTCCCTAGATAACATGCAGCCGTTTGTTTTACCTCAAAATTTTCAGGAGGTGCGGATTATGCGTGGTGAAATACGGTATTAACCTGGGCTTAGTTTAGCACAATTGTCACAAGTATGAGGTTGCCCAAGAGAAGTCGAACTCTCTAATGGCCTGCGAGACTAGCTTGCTAACCATCGCTGTAATGGTCTCTTTTAATTAAGGGTATATTGTTTAATTGCAAATTGGAGACAAAGAAAAAAAATAAACGAAAAAGCACTCAGAGAGCTCATGACTCTGTCTACGCTATTGTAACTAAAATTTGATTGAAAATCAGTTAACGCGTAATTACGATGCAGGTAAGGTAACTGTAAACAATTCCTAGATCCTTCTCAAATTTTAATCGATTCTTCCTTAGCCTATGACCCAGCGTCCCACGAAGTGTCGTTGAAATTCATTGAGAACATTTGTAGATATTGTCTGAACAAACATGAGTGAACACATTAATGTATTGAAATAAAAAAAAAAAATGAAAAAATGGGTCTCAATCGAAAAAAGAATTCCACCCCCCAAAATCAACCAAATCTCCCTCACTCCATAGCCTACCCCTCCAGAAATTTCCATTGAAATTAATTGAAAACTTCTGGGGATATTGTGTGGATAGACAGAGACGAGCACGACTGAATGCATATACCTCCTCCAATGTCGATGACAGATTTAAAAGATTTTCTAAGAAAATAGTTTGTTTTTTTTCTCTTCTTTCTTTCACAACCTGATTTCTCTGTCAATTCCTGTTCGCGTATCCTCTTCTCAGTTTTATTTCGTTAATGTGAAAGGCTCCGTGGGGCTAATTTACCTCCAATCGCAAAGAGATTGTTAAGGGAATTCGAATCCAACACCTCCGAGTCAGGAAATTAAAAGCAGAAATAAATAAGCATACACCTTCCCGTTACATCTTTTATTTCGTTATATAAATTGAATAAAAAAAATATCAAGTCATTTTCTTTTGTGTGCTTTTTATTTTCAAGCTTATAATTATTCTTTTTTTTCTATTGAAAACTCCTCCCGCGTCGTTCAATTTATCTAACTTCCTTCACTTTTATTTACCTTTTCATATCGAAAATGCAAATCAGTTTCCGTCTGTGCTGTTCTGTTTATAAATTTAATTTCCCTCCAAGTCAACTTTGATATGCAACGAATACTATGTCACCGGTTTGTATGTATATGCAAACACACTCAGGCACACACACACACACACATATATACCTTGAAAGCTTTGCAGCTTTAAGCACTAAAGACGTTGCTGAAAAAAGTTGTTTTATTCTTTTATTGGCGTAGAAAGTTGTGGTATGGGAATTTCAACTGATAATCTTACGTAGATGATTTTTTAAATTTTTGGTAATTTGTTCATTTCGTTAGATATCGTGTCAATTATTCAATAATAACTGCTGATAAAAGATCTTCAAAGGGATTGTATATATATATATATATATGTGTGTGTGTGTGTGTGTGTGTGTGTGTGTGTGTGTGTGTGTCTCCTGCCTAATGATGAAAAAATGCTTTTATTTTACACAATAAATATTCATTGTTTAAGATAATCTCCTTCCTTGTCGATGCACTGAATTCAATAATGAATATTAGACACATAGATTGAACATTATGCAGTGAAAATTTCAGATCGAAATTCAGTAGATAACAATGTGTTAAGTTTCGGACTCCATTAATCCATGCTTACAAAATGTACCTATTAGCGTGCGTGCGTGAGTGTTTAACTGGGTTTTTCTAATTCTTTTATTTTGTAATTACCGTATTTAGGAAGTTGTAAAAAAAGGTAAATTTTACTTAAAAAAAATAAAAACACGCAAAACCCATCTTTCTACCTGTCTCCATCGCTATTCATTCTAACATGGTTACCTAATCAGACACACTTCCTTACCCCTTCTGTAAGAAGAAACACGGTCGGGACTTGGGGTGGGGTAGTTAACGAGACTGTCTACTATTTGTATAACTTAATTGTAAGCGCTTAACACTTTTACTCAAAAGTTAATTTCCTCTTTTATCTTGAAGTATTTTGAATATATTTTACCTGTAAGACATATAACGAATTGATTATTAGAAACGCGTTTCATTAATTATTACTATATAAAAGTATGAATGATTACTTTGTGAGAAAATTCACGAAAAGTGAGTTAATTCATTTCATTCTTTATTAGATAAGCAGTAAGTTTATCAACCTTTTCGTTTATTTACTTTCATGTAATTAGAGTTTCTTTTTATTCAATGTTGCTTGCGTCACCCGGTTGTAAGGAAAAGATTGTTGCAATTATCGCCTTTCTTCCTCCATCAGCCATTTTTTTTATTTTGTGTTGTCATTAGATCTTTTTCCTTTCCTCACGGTTGTTTTTCAAACGTCAACAACGTCAATAGTCGTTAAGGTATACAAAGTAAATAGAAAAAAAAAAATAACAGAACTTATGATAAATGATATGAAGAGAAATATTAGGAAAAGAAATGAGAATGTAAATTTTTAAAAAACTACGTAAATGAATGGAATAAAACAGACGGGTCTGGTTAGTCTCTCAATTGAAACCGTCTCGCGACCTATGTATTCTGGCAGCATGCTTAGTTGGGGTGATCAGTTTAAATGAAAAAATAAGGGGGAGAGGGGTGATCGATGGATAAATTACTTCTCCCGTCTTTTGTTGGGCAGTGATCATTAAAAAAGTTCAAAAATTTCAAAAAAAAACAAAAAACAGGCGTGAATACGGTCGGACAAAAACTAGGGGGTCAATTCAGAAAAAAACTTACATTGCAAATTGAACACCCCACTATAAACCTATTTAGGGGGGGGAATTCTTTAAAAGTTTTCTTCTTGATCTAATAAGGAGTGAATGTTTAAATATTTCGGCACTCTAGCTCCGCTCTATACGCGTGATGGACATTATATATAACCAGCCAAGCAGACAGACCAATTTGAAAACCTACGTTGACGGTCTCTAATATATAAAATTGAAATTGAAAATTAGATAAAATGCATTGATAAATAGAATAAATAAATAAATTAGTATATGAAGAAATAAAATGGAATAAAATAAAATTCAGATGAAAAAAAAACGAATAGGAATAATTATACATAAATAAATAGAATTGAATAAAAAACAGATTTTTTTTCAAAAAAAAAAAACCTTACAAGGTTCTTTATTATTCTTTATGTATTTATCTTAATTTTTATTTACGGTGTAATTGAATGGCAACTCAAATACACTGTATCTCGTTTTTATGGATATTTTCTTTTTTTTTTTCGGTTGTCTGATTGAAGTGAAACAGACGACACTTGTTGATTGAATAATGTAAAAAGAAAAGAGAGAAAAAAATTCAAGGAGGGCGGCTCACCCGCTTAAAAAAAAATGTCGAACGTTGCACTTGTATTGAATAAACGACTTTTTTTATTAACTTTTTCCATTAAACGTAAAATGGCTTACAAAATGCCTATGTGAATTGAAGAGACGATAATCACAGAAAAAAGTAATTGCCAAGGTGGAAAAAACGAAGCAATTATTGTTATTATTAGTTTTATTTTCTTTCTTTCATTTTTTTTTTCTTTCGATGTTAGTAACCGTCAACCAAAACTGTCAGAATATTCAGTTTTTAAGCTGGCCCGGCTGGTTGGCTATGTATTCATCACGTGTATTGGTCGCCGAAATGAAGCTAGAGGGCTGAAACTTCGAACATTCACCCCTTGATACGTTGAGAAGAATAATTCTTTCTTGTTTTCTGAAAATACCCCAAAATAGGTTTTCATTAGAGGAGGGGATTTCAATTTGCAAAGCAAGATTGTGCTAAATTTGTGTCCGGCAGCATTCACGCTTGTTTTTGTTGTTGTTGTTTTTTTTAATTCGGGCTTTTTCTTAGTGATCAGTGTCCAAGAGAAGACAACAGAAGTAATTTATTCATTTGTGACTCGTTTTTCCAATATTCCAATTGCTAACCCCCAACACGGTATGCTGACAAAAGACATTGGTCATATGACAATGTCTACTGCCTAACTGACCAGATCTGTTTTCTTTCTTTTTTATTTCATTTCTTCTCTTTTTTTTGGGGGGGGGGTCCTTTTTTTCTTTTCGATTTTTCTCGTTTCCTTCTTCTTCAAAAACAACTTTCCGTCGTTTCTATTCCTGATACTTGATATTTACAAAGCATTAGTGTCAGCCAAAGTGAAATGGGTTGATGGAATAAGAGATTAGGATGACTCTGTTGCGTCAGGTCTTCAAGATTTTCTCTTGGAGAATAGGGGGCCAAGATGATTGCATTGCGCCTGTCTACAAGTTGCAGGAATCAGACCGTCTGCCTTCTGCAATATGTTTACCCAGCTTTTTTGAGTCCAGTGCATAGAGAAACTGGAAGATTGTGCCACGCCAGTCCATAAGTTGGGGAGGTCACTCTATCAGCGTGCCTACCTTTTATCTCTTGATGTTTACAACGCTTTTCTTAGACCAGTGCATGACCAAATGGATTATAGTGCGGTAAGAAGATTGTGTTGCGCCAGTTTACAAAATGGGAATGTATGCCTGTTAACCCTCTGCTTTTTATGTTTACTAAGCTTATTTTGTTCCAGTTCATGGCCAAAAAGTGGTAGGGAGGCAGAAAGATTGTGTTGCGCCAATCTTCAAGTTGGATAAACTTGTCTATTTAGTATCTACCCCTTGGTGTTTACTAAGCTTAACTTAGCTTAGTTCATGACGAAATGGGGTTAGTGAGACAGGAAGATAGTGTTGCGCCTGCATTCCGAGTCGGAATATTTGGTCTTTAAAATCAAGATTCAAGATTCTTGTTTTCACCTGTGCCCGAACACCGACCAGTGGCGCCAATTATCGTGAATACTCGATTAAACCACAGTAGCAGGTCTCATCTAGCTTCTTAATGAATATTTACGATGCTTAGTTTAATACGCAATAGAGCCACATGCGTAGAGTACCCAAAAGGGTTCGAACCCTGTGCACAGAACTAATGGTCGGCAAAACTAGATTGCCACTTGTTGCTCCGCGTCGTTGAGACCTATTCCCATTGGATTAGGACCTGTAGATGTGTATTTATTTCCTCAGCTTTGCTATCTCCGATACAAGGTAACAAATGTGGGACACCATATAAGAATCGAGCACAATACTATCGTAATAATGGCAATTGTTACATTTCCGGTTCTAGAATGGCTGCTGTTCTGGAGAGTTAGGGATTGGATTAGTAATTTTAGGGTTAGTTCGCATCTGTAATTCTGCAGCTGGAATGGCAGCCATTTTAAAACGAGGGAGCAATTCTCATGAACTCCAGTTGGATGATGATGATGAAGAGAAGGATGAGGTCGGGGTGGTTGAGAGGTACAGGAAACTGGGGTGAAGGAGAGAGAAAGGAGAAGATGGTGCACGCTGCCTCTGTAACGGCTTGCCGTACTCAGTTTTCGCTTTTGACTTTTTTGTACAAAAAAAACGGTGTAAAATGAACTTTCGGAAAGCGAAGGACACCTGAATTCGAGTGTGTGTATCATTTTTGCTCATTTGTGTGTGTGTGTGCGTATGTGTGTTTTGTTTGCTTTCTATTGTTATTTGCTTTGCAGTTACTTTTTAGTTTTTCTTCCTTCTCCTTTTTTTTTTTACTTATTAATTTTCCCGCCCTTCTCATCCTTTCTTCTCCTCATCCTGCTGCCACCCTTCTCCTCCTACCTGTTCATTTCATTTTGTTCCCTGACACCTTTCCCGTTTCTGCTTCTAAAAGGATTTATTTATCAATTTATTTATCACCATTATTAATTGGCGCCTTTTCTTTTCCTTTGTCTGTTGCTCTTGCTTGTTTTGTTTCTTTTTTTTTTATCTTCTCAACTCGGACCATTGAAATATTCAGGTTCAGTTCGTTGATTAAATAAATTGCCGATTAAGGGGAGGTAAATTGCTTAAGTGAGAAAACGTGTTGTTTTATTTCATTAAAACTAATTTTAAAAAAATAATGCACGTATAAGGATTTTATTAATATGAGATAAATATCACACGCGCCTAAACAAAGATAAATATATAAATCGTACGTAAATGCGCGAGAAATACAGAAATGGTTTGCGTTGGGTTGGATTTACTGCAGTGCGGTTTATGATTTCGAACTGCTTCGTTCCGAGAACGGGAAATTTTCATGTTAAGACCTGATCTAAATGGGTTAACGGCGTTTATAAGGGATTAAGTGACTCGACGAGAGAATGGTTAAAAAGAGATAGACAGCGTTCTCGACAATGAAAGAAAGTTGTTATCTTGATTAGAGAAGGGATAATAAGAGAGAGGAAGCGTTGGCGAAGACAAAAAACACGATATAGAGAGAGGGCAAAGAAAAGGGATTTTTTTCCTTTTTTATGTCGTATTACGTCGTATGATTCTTTAAAAAAAAACAATTATATACATATATATATGTAGCAATGAATTATAATATATTTCGATGATATTTGTCCGTTTGATTTTTTGTGCCATGACAATTTATTTTAACGGGGATAACTTGGAGAGAAATAGTTCTATTATTGAAACAAACGTAGATAAATACTTGTACAACATAGAAATTTTTTTAGCAGAATTTGTTGTTTTTTTTTCTTTTATCAAAGAAAAGAACTGTTTTTTTTAAAGTCCAGATACAAAGTAATTTTAGTATCTTTATTTTTCTTGTTTTCGTTCCCTCTAACACCTGAGAAAGACCTAAGAATGTCTGTTGTATTCAGAATCCGCAGGGTACTTCCGTTGTTTTCTACCTCCCTTTTGTCTTAAACTGAAAGATCAGTCCTTCAGTTCAGCAGGTTATCTGGCGTACTGATGGTTAACAATTCTCCCAATAGCCCATTGCAGTATATTCGGTCCCCCATCAAGTTCTCCATTCTCATAGCCTTCAAGCTCTAATAATTTATCTAAGCCTTGGACAGGTACAAAGCCCTAGTAGTTGGACATTCAATAAGGATCGAACTCACTACGCTTGCAAATCAGTTCGTGAGACGAGCTAGCTAACCATGGCCCTATTCTAGAGGCCGACGCTTCGTTTTTTCAATTGACTAATTTCTAGCTGTAGGATTCTGACGCACTTATGAACTCAAGTAGTATATCCGGTCTTGACAAGCTCCAGGCACGCGTCTCTTTTTACGCTAAATAATTTGTACCTACTTGGTCGCCCAGCATGAAGCCGGGCATCTATCTGTAAGTAGCATTAATTTCCAAAGTGGCACAAAATCCCCGTTTCTCCCTTCTCAACCCAAGGCCTTGGGTTTTTTTTTCTCCACGTTTTCACCTCATTCTTTCTTCTTTACGTAATTCGAAAAGACAGACTGTTTGCAAGTCCTCAAGGAGGTGCAGGTGACGTAACGGTTACCAACACGGAGAAAAGAATCGACAAATCGAAACAAAACTCTCTTCTCACTGCTGAGTGCGATGAGGTCAACGATTTATCATTCTATCAAAAACAAAATTATATTAGGAAGATATAAGCCTGGCTGCTACAGGGTCAAACTCCACTCCAACTTCTCTTCTGATTGAAGATGATTTGTGCGACTTTCATCATTATCATCTGTCTTTTAACATCTGTCGTTGGACCCCAGGATTCGCCACATTTCTCTATCGTGGGCGTCGCAGAGCCAGTATTTCCTGAATTTATCTAGTTCATCTCTCCATCTTGTGTTCTGTCGGCCTCAGTATCTCATGTGATCTCTGGGGATCCATATTGTGAGACGTGATATCCATCGGTTGTCTTTCATTCTTGCAACATGGCCTGCCCATTGCCATTTAAGTTTTTTTAATAGTTTCTATGATGTCATGGACTCCCGTTTTCTTCTTTATATACTGTGCTGTTTTGTGGTCTCTCCATGTAAGGTTGAGCATGATTCTCTCATGCACACGTTGCATACTTCTCAGTTTGTAGGTCTGTCTCTTGGTTAGGTTGTAAATTTGTAGGTATATGATACTTGTCAGTTTAGCTCAGTTAGTAAGAGAGCCGCCTTCCGAAATCTGAAGGTCATAATGTCAAATCACGGTAGGGAAATGTTAATTTTATATGTTGGTTTAGTTTAACGTGACGTGATAGGCATTCGGTGGTGAGGTAAATAAATTTGGTGAGGGTTGTTCTTGTTACAGGGGAAAAAACTAAGTCACCTCTAACTTGAACTGGAGTTTGACAGTTTCTTATTTAGTGTCAATTATTTTTATAGACTCAGACCTTTCTTCAGAAATGGGAAATCATCAACCATGACCATGCGGCAGAATGGCGATTTTTAAAAGTAACGAGAAGCGAAAAACCGGAGATCATTTAATCGAGGATTATCATTTAGAGAAATCAGAGTTTGGTTCGGCAGTAAATATAGCATGCTTTGAATTTAAATATACGTATCGTTTTTATTTAATGTGTTTGGTACAACACGAGCCTAAATAGGTTCAGATAGATTGTGTTGCGTCGATCTTCCAAGCAGGCGAGCCTATATTCCTACTTTCCAAACCCCTAAGCATTCAGAATGCAAGAGGTAGCGTAGCGGTAAAGTGCCAACCTATACAGGGTTCAAATACAATCGTCACTTCAATAAATCTCTGAATATGGTTTTCGTCTTACCTCTAGGTTTTACTGAGTCACTAGATATGTTTAAATCAGTAGAGTGAATGAAAGTTTTGACGTGTTTGTTTTATAAATCCTGCCCGTGATATCACAGGTTATACGCAGCGTGTACAAAAGGTATCCAATATTTCAAAAATTTTATTTCAGCTAACTTCAATATTGTTTCAATACTTTTTATTTTGTAATCTTGGTTCTGTCAGTTTTGAAACTGTACATGGGTGTTGGAATAAACTTTTTGCTATGTATCGGATACTTTTCGCATTTGCTGTAATCATAGTTTTCAAACCATCTGAGTTTTTGTTTTTATAATTGATGCTGGTTTTGCAATTTAGTGGAAGATAGATAACTATTTATATGTACACTGGTATACAACCCGTTAAAATTGACGAGATTATTGACAGTTGCACTTAAGATCAAAGTGACGCTCTCCCGACTCTTCTGCCTTGGATTAGATGGTAGTATGTGTGTGCTCAATGAATAGTGTTATACACACACACACACACGCATGTGGATTACGTTAATGCGGAAAGATTTGATCAAATCTTCGCTCACCTTTAGGAAAAACTTGGATGTTACTTATAAATTAGAATGCAAAGAGCAGGGACCTCTTTTCAAAGATAGGGGCCATCAAAGAGTATACAAATTACATCACTTGTGAGTCTTCAAAAGCGGGAAAGACTAAAGTAGAGATAGGGTATCTGAGAATGGAATAATCCTGACCCCTAGAACCCCCCCCTCTCTCTCTCTCTCTCTCTCTCTCTCTCTCTCTACGAGGATGAATTTGACGGTTGACCAAATCCTCGGCACAATAATGGCGGACAGCTTCAGTTGCCAGGCCGATAGCGATGAACACGTGCAAACACGAGAAAGAGTATGAGGGCTCAATTCGGGGTGTGGGTGAATGTTGGGGGTCAAAGAGTTAAAAGATGTGCAATCTAGAGACATGAAAGGATAGAGAAAAATAAAAATGAGAGAGATAGAAAGATAAGAAGGGGTTATCCTGTGGTCTCTTAATAATCATTATATTAAGCTGATCTGTAGAACAAAAATTTAAAAAAACAAAAAACGCTCTGCTAGTGTGGGTGTGTTTTTCTTTTTCATGGTGTTCTTTCATGCAACTATCCAAAACAGGAAATGGATCGGGTTTTATAATACACCCCCCCCTCGAAAAAAAAGAAAAAGTTGAGGAAGTAATTGGGGTCGACATGGCAATGATGGAAGGTGGGATGGTTTAGGGAAATATTTATCACGTCTTAGAGATAAAGAAAAAAAAGGGGGCCTCGGTTTAAGGGAAGTGCAGGATGGGACATGCGCGCTCGAAAAATGAATGGGTAAGAAAGAAATCAAAAAAGTTGACAAAAAGGGTTAAAGCTAAAAAATAAAAATGACATAAGCGACCCCACTAAATGTTGTATTCACTACCCCTTCTAGCAAAATGAATGAACTGCGATCAGCAAGGTAAATAGGCGTCAAGAACATGAATCCTGGAGGTCAACTTTTGACTACCAGCAGACGACAACTTGAGTGTATTCTGTGACACCGGTTACTTAATAATTATAATTGAAGCAGACGAGTCTGTCTTGCTCTAGAAAAGTGACAATTTACAAATCTGTTGTTATTCATTAAATACAAAGTTTTATACTTTTCCATCTATATGCGTAAGACGAAAATTTATGCTTGTCGTTGGGGATAGGGGTTGATACATCTATGAAATGTCTGAAGTGATTTTCAAAAACTTCCTGTGCGACCTATGCATTGTTTAAGTGACCTGAAAATAAGTAGTTAGTAGAAAAACAGGGTTCGTATACTTAAAAATGAATGGGTTACGAAGGGCTGTCATAAACCATTTACATTTTAAGCAAGCTAAGGTAGAACGAGGTTGGTCGGTAAGTCTCAAGTTCATACTAGGTGTGGCTTCAGACTTGAAACCGTACTTTTTTTTTTAATTTTTGAAAGAAAATCTAATAACATTCAACATTAACCCATTTATGCCTTTTTGTATGAGATTTTTATATACGGTAAATAGGAGTATCTGGGGAAGGTCTATGTCCAACGACAGACGCTAAAAGACTGATGATGATGAAATAGGAGTATGAAGTAAATGAAAGTGTATGAGTATGGCAATGGTGTTCTTACCATTGAGCTAAACAGCCCCCGGTAATGCAAAGGCCCAAATAACTGCTCTATCTCCGAATTCTCATTTTGTTCATTCATTGTCTTTACCTGTTCTATTTGTTTCTCAACGTGGACAATTATATTATTCAGAAATGGATGTATAATCCAACAGAAATAATCATAAATGGGTGGCATTATTTAGAAACTCTATTTGAAATAATCTACCGTTATTACATAGTGAATGTATCAATTGGTCTAAACAGCATAAATAGAATAAACAGTTGTATTTTTTTAATGGGATTGCTGCAGGAACATATGCTTTCTTCCATGAGTATAATTTCTATGGCATTTTTTTTTAGGATGGATTAAATATAGGCCTATAGGCATATTTGGGTTAAAGATGATTTGCTTGGAATTTTGCTTGCAGCAGAATCGAGAGAACCACATGGCCAAGGAAAATTACAGTACATACCTGTATTCTCTGCATTTTGAAAGTTTGCTTTACGTAACTTCGCTTTTAAGAAATACCTACATTAGTACAGGATTCCCCTGTCATTTGAAATGGCGTTAAGCGAAGAAGCAATTACTTGTAATTTACATTGGAATTTTTTTTAAACGTTCCCAGACCAAAAAGAAAACTTTTCTCTGCCTTGTCGTCTGCTGAAGCCGATGTGGAAGGCTTGAAATACGGCAATATACTTTACTGCTTAGCCCCGTGCGATTCTCAATCATACATTTTTCTAAGTACTTAGGTAGTTGGTCTTGGGTAGGTCCGTGGAATGTTTCAAGTACTTTAAACATTGCACAGACTTACCCTAAACCTACGTGCCCTTTCAAAGTTGAAGTCTTCAGTAATCATTGCAGCACTGTCAATCATAGTAAAAATCTCACTGAACGTTGTTGTTTTGTTTTTTTGGTCTGGGAACGCTTAGTAATACCCGATATAGATTAATACTTCTCCACTTTACGTCATCTTGACTTACCTTCGAATAGCGGGAGAAAAACTTATTGAAAGTATAAACTCGTCATAAATTTGGGTGTTTCTTTCGGATTTTCTTTGCCCTGAAAGAAATATTATAAGTATAGAAATCTTTACCGGGAGCGGAGAAATACCAATGGTGGCATGGGAATCACTTGTTACCATTGCGTCTATTTGATCCCTGATAATTGGGGACCCCTCTGCACTTCACCATTGCTCTGGAAGGGGTAAGATCAAACAGAAAAGCCCTAAAATGCTATGCATTATATTGATTTTATTCTGATTTTAAACTTCTGACAGCATTTGATTTTTTTCGGGCAAATCTACAAAAATCTGATGACAGGATTGATCTAGAACCCTGCTAAAAAGACATTCTAAACTGGTCGTTCAGGAGAAAAGGTTGAAATGTTCAGATTTTCAAAGAACAAATTGCTGTTACAATATGAGTCCAAACAAAGATCACGAATTGAGTTTCCTGTCGACGAGAAAAAGAAAATGCAGATAATTCTCTTTTTCAGGTTTCCAAACTTTAAAAGTGTGGACATTAGCTTTTGACTAAACAAAGTGAGATGAAAAATTGTTAGAGAAATGAGAAGAATACTGCTGCTGATGATAAAAACAACAATAGTAATAATAATGATGATGATGATAATAATAATAAATTTGAAGTACGCTAACTAAAAACTTGAAAATCAGTTCAAATGTAGCAACGATGTAGGGGAGATAAGTGTAAATTTCGATTTCCCATATTTGGGACTATTGTTTTGATACATGGAGAAAAATCTTTGGATTGGGAAATTAATCCCTGAATCCGCTCCCAACTTGAATTAATCATCCCTTTGCCCTTCCACGAGATGTCATGTATATATATATATATATATATATATATATATATATATATATATATATATATATATATATTACAAGAAAATCAATAAATGCGAAGTTTCTGGTAAAAAGTTTATTCAATCAAAACAAGGATATCAAAAGTTGATTGTTCATAGTGAAATTAAACTTTCCTTTTTACAAAAAGTAAGTAAATTCGTAGTTTTAATTTAATTACAAAAAATAGATACTTTGTTTTGATCAGATAAAAATTTCACTCAATCAAAACAAAGGTATACAACAACTCTTTTGTTATGATCAAGAGTTTTCAAGTATTCAAAATGAAATCAAACATGTTTTTACAAAAAAGAAAAATGAGTACATTCCGCTAGTAAACTTAAGGTACTTTCAGTGACTCGGCGTAATACGTATACCTCTTCAAACTTAGTTTGTGGAGGTAAATAAGATAGAGAAAGATAAGATTAAAAGAAAGAGAACTATTGAGAATGAGAAGGACATGAAAAAAGAAGTACAGAAAAACAAGAGACAAGTAGAGGCGTAGGAAAGGAGAGCACATATTTGAGAAAAGAAGGTAACATAAGTTCAAAAAAGAGGATCGCTTTGGAATGGATAAGATTATGGGGTCCTTGAGGAGGATTGAGGGGTCGGGGAACAGAAAGTGGTAGGGAGGAAGAAGAAAGGTGTTTTTCTTGTTTTTAATTTTCCTTTATCGGAGGAGGAAGTGTGGCGAGCACCTGTCTCTCTTGAACCACAAACCGGACAAGCGCCAGCGATAAACTTGTTCTCCTATCGCACAAGGCATTGATGACGGGTGATGGCCCTTTGACGTGATGGTTGATGGCAGGACAGGGGCCTGGGGGTTGGAGATAGGGGTCGGGTAGGGATGCTTTGGTGCGCGCGACTCTGAGGCGAACCGCTATGACGGTAGGGGTTGGATGGATTGAGAGTATGGGTGGTCACGAACAGCAGGTTGGCAGGTAAGGATTGAAAGAGGTTAGAACTGAGGACAAGGGGGTTTTGAGGAATTGCCGGTAAACGGTGGGGAGATGAAGGGACCAGATTACAGGAAAAACAAGAAGGGGAGGTGAGAGAAACGATTGGGGAGAAGAAAGAATGGGTGTTCGGGTATTAATGGTGTAACAAGGAGGAGGTGAAAACTACGAGAGAGAATGTTGAGAGACAGAGACTGAAAGAGAGAGGGGTGCAGAGGGGAATTGAATAATAAGAGGGATATGAAGAGAGAAAGGTAGAGAGAAGGTGGAATTATGTATAAGAGAGAGTCAATGTGGAATGGAGAGGAGAATCTATACGTGGTTGGATCAAAAAGTCCATAGCCTGATACGCAATTATCAGCGCATTTTGATCTGAAATTTTCACCTTATAAAGTTCGATTTATTTGATTGATATTCACTACTGAATTAAGTACATTTATCAGGGATGGGATTATATTTGAAAATGAATATTTCTTCATCATTAACGCATGGTCATTATGAGGTTGACTTGGCTTCGCAAACGAAGATCCAGGGCTGTCTTTCCAGGTCTTAAGCCGATGGGGCCTGTACGTGAATAGTCCAAAGGCCTGCGCAATGGAGTTTGTTTTACCTATCTTAGGATCTATGAAAATACTCGCTTGTCAACAGCTTGAATTGAAAATAACGTTTGCTCGTCTAGATAAAGCCCCACATAATTCAGATTGATGTTTTGGAAACCAAGAATTCTGTTAACAAAAACTTTATCTTCACCATTCGGGCCAATATGTTGATCTATTTTAATGTTTTTTTTCAGAGCGATAAAGAAAATTTAAAACTATCTATCTTCAATAAAGTTCATTTTATACCTGATCAGAGTAATTATACCCCTTACCAAGGTTAACTTCATTTGATGAAGTGTCCTGCCTTGCCTATTCAAAGATTTTTTATAGCTCAGTTGGAGAATTAGTCGGTCTCACGTATTGGCTAATTGCTTCATGTACGTAATAAAGAAATTGAATTCATTTTATTGAAGATTCGTAAACATTAGATTGTCAAATTTTACAATTCACAATAAATGAAAAAATCACAGAAAATAAAGATTTTAGACATATTTGAAAAAAAAGATGTCTATCCATTTATTAGCTTTAGAAAACAAAATCTTGTGAAAATTATCTTTCTGAACATTTTTTTGATTGCACAATCTTGACATTTTTATTTCTTTTCAAAGACATCAGATGGTTGTGTCAATAAGCCAGCTTCAGTTGAATTGGGTTTAGATTAGACTAATACGATAATTTGTAACCAAACTTGGTACGGCTGATATCAGAATTGGGATAATTTTTTTTTTAATATTAGTATTCTCAGATATGATCACCTTTACATTTGAACAGAAATGTTTGCTACTATTGTCGAAAAGAATTTTTTTTTTAAACACCAGTCGAGGTATTTCGGTGGTCGAAAGCTGGGAAGAGGAAATAGACAACCTCCGATTCAACTCGGTCATCACCCCTACAATCTTGAGCAAAAAAACAAAACAAAACGTGTGTCTCATCACCGTCATTGAGGGTTGAACAAGAAAACAACAAAAAAAAAACGTGTTTTATTTTATTTCATTTTTATTGGTTTGTTTATTTTTGGAATGTTCTTGTCACTGATGTAAAGAACAAGCAGGTTGCCCTGGGGGTCCTACATCCAAGATGGCGGAATGATAGGGAACGGGGTGGAATTTCTTCTTTTTTTTTTTTCTTTTTTTTCGGTTTATTTTTTCGGGAAGAGATAGCGAAAGTCAAAAAATGATAGCAGCTGTGAGTCGGTTGGATGGAAGTCATGAGGCTCACGACCCCTGCTGCGTTTTTTTTTTTCTTTTTCTTCTTTGCTCCATTGCTCTCTCTTTCTATTTTCCGTTTTTCTTTGGTTTTCCCTCTCTCTTCCTTCTCACTGCTTCCTTCAGTATATCTTTCTATACAGGTATACCTTGATTAGTGCAGTTAATTCGTTCCAAAATTTCCCTTACCATTCAAACCCGCAGTGTTCAACGTCTTAGTTTAATGTCCTCAATTTTCAGCTTATATCTTGTTAGATTAATTCGTACAGCAAATCCTTAACCGTAGAACATCAAAACCTACATTAATCAAAATCGCACTATTCAAAGTATTGCAGTATCTTCTCTCTTTTACTCCCTCGGTGTCTTATTTCACTCATTTCCTCCTTCTCTTAACCCCCTCTTTATCCTTCTCTTGCCTCACTCTATCCTTCTCTTACCTCTCTCTCTCTATCCTTCTCTTACCTCTCTCTCTATCCTTCTCTTACCTCTCTCTCTATCCTTCTCTTACCCCTCTCTCTCTATCCTTCTCTTACCTCTCTCTCTATCCTTCTCTTACCTCTCTCTCTATCCTTCTCTTACCCCTCTCTCTCTATCCTTCTCTTACCTCTCTCTCTATCCTTCTCTTACCCCTCTCTCTCTATCCTTCTCTTACCTCTCTCTCTATCCTTCTCTTACCTCTCTCTCTATCCTTCTCTTACCCCTCTCTCTCTATCCTTCTCTTACCCCTCTCTCTCTATCCTTCTCTTACCTCTCTCTCTATCCTTCTCTTACCTCTCTCTCTATCCTTCTCTTACCCCTCTCTCTCTATCCTTCTCTTACCTCTTTCTGTGTCTTTTTCTTTCTTTCTCTACCGTATCTTTTTTCTTTTCTCTTTCTCCCTCACTGCTCTTTTTTTATTTATCTCACTCTCCGTCAGTTTTGTCTCTTTCCACTTCTTTCTTTTTAGCACTTGTTAAGTAGAGCGGTCCCACAAAACGTCCGGTCCTCGCACTGAGCTAGCAATAATGCCTCGTCTTCCCATCTCAAACTCAAATGGCTGCGGTTCCGGAATTACCTCACCAGATCGCTAACCCCTAACGCGGAACAACTGGAATGTCGGCAATGTTGGAGTTTGACATGAGAAAATGAAGCAATATGCCACGAGCTCCGCGGGGTGGGGAGCCTAAATCTTTAGGGACCGCTGTACTTGTATAGCACCTGTTTTTTTTTTCTTTTTCAGAACGTTGTTCAGTCTTCCTCTTTCCATTCCTTTATTTCGTGCTCTTTTTTTTTTCATCCCTACTGTGCCTCTCCTCCCTCCTCCCCCACCGTCTTTCACTTTGCATGTTTCTCTTGGTTAATTCATGCTCTTTTCATCACCTCTTCCTCTCTCTCTCTGTCTCTCCACAATCTCTCTGACTCGCGAGAACTTGAAAACGGCGTCATGAACTGGAAAGGCCAGTGCGTGCGTGTGGTCAAAACCTGCACGATTACGCTGACCCCCCCTCACCCACATCTTCTTCGCCATATTACATCAAACGAGTGAACCCCTCTCCACTTTCAACCCTCCCCCTACAATCGACGCTCTCTCTCTCTGCCTCTCTCTCCCTTCTCACTCACCCTTCCAGTGTAAACCAGAGAACAGAGGAGAGACAGAGAGAGAGTGAGTGAGAGATGTAAAGGGGTGGGAACAGGAAGTTGGATTTGAAAGGGTGGAGGGTTGGAGAGAAAGGAAAAAAAAAGGATGCAAAAGGCTACTGGATAGAAAAAAAAGTTGGGGCTGGGAACTTGGCAAAGCGCTGGGGGGCAAAAGAGCAAGCTATGAAAATCATGCGGTCAGACGGTTCTGCTCTTGTCACCTGAAAAGTGCTCTTGTCTTCAATAACACCCTAAACAGGTGTCAGGTTGTAGAAGAAGAGGAAAGAAACAATGATATAAAAAAAATAAAAGAACAAATGCAACACCAATAACATTGTTATAATTCGAACCAAAACGGCCTTTTTCGATGTCGGACTCCATACTGTTAAACTTCCTATTTTTTCTCGTCTCCCCCCCCCCACTCATGTCTCTGACCCCTTCTTACTCTTACTCTCCTTCTCACGCTACCTCTTACCCTTACTCTCGTTCTCAATCTACCTCTTATCCTTACTCTTCTTCTCTCCCAACCTCTTACCCTTGCTCTCCCACACTCTTTCTCCCACTCACTCACTCTCTCTCTCCCAGTACCCCTCTGATATTCTCTCCACCATTTCCTTTTCTCTAACCCCCATCTCTCTGTCTCTCTTTCTCTCTCTCTCTCTCTCTCTCTCTCTCTCTCTCTCTCTCTCTCTGGTTGATGTTGTGCAGTGAATTTGAATTTTTTTCTCTGGAAATCGAACTAATGCTTCTAGTTATTTTTGTTGTTCCCTTCCCTCAATGTTTCGGTCGATCCATTCCACGGCCTTTTTCAAGTGTGCTATCTGTATCTTAAGAGGGTGTCTCTCTCTTTTTTGGTTCTGCCAAGTATTGGTGAGGAAGAGAATTTTTTTTTCCTTGAATTGTCAAACTCCAAAACTGGAATTGACTCCGTTTTCCCCCCGTAACAAAAACAAGATCGACAAGAATAATCCTCACAAAAATTAGGGATGTAAAATTCACACTACCATGGTTTGAACTTACGACCGACTAATTGCCATGGGGCTGCCTCACTGACTTAACTATAGTGACGTCTTGGCTATTATGGAGAATTTATCATCCAGATACACAAGAGCTTATTTCATTATAAATGGTGTATACATTTATTTTTAAAAATACATTTTTTCTAATTTTTTTATTTATCACTGATACAATATAGAACATGGTGTGAAGTTTGGCCCTGCAACAGTCAGTTTTATTTATCTATTTTTCTCAGCAATGCTTGCAGGTGTATTTTAACTCCTTTCTTTGTTAGATTTCTGCACCGTGTCCCCCCGTTGAGCTACAAAAAACCACGCTGGATTAACTTATACATTTAGCTGACATGTTAATGTACGTTGCTTCTTTCTCTCTCACAATTATTTCCTATGCCGTCTCCAATCTTGAATCCCTAAATTCTTTAACAACTGGAAATCTGTCTCGAGAATGTAATGGGTAGATCTGTGCTTCAAATTCAATTTTCTTCAAATCGAGCGATTTTCATTGTAGAAAATTAAACTAAAATCACGTGTAACTTCTTTGCTGTTGACCAGGAAACATTTTATTTTCTCTCTTAAGACAATTCCATTTGACCAATTCAGTCCATTATGTACACCTTATGAATGAAATTGATACAGACAAAAACAGAGGAAATCGCTTCTCTTATTGTGATCACTTCGGGATAGGGTCTTTTAACCAGCTAATAACATTGAGCGCAGGATATGTTGAGGAAGTCGCTTATTGTGATCACTTTGAATAAAGTGTTTGGGTCTGATTGGTTTCGATACCAATAACCGGCTGGTAACGTTTTCATTATGATAAGTGGCTTCCTCTGTAGTTCTAAGTTACTGTTATGTCGAAGGTATTACTAGCCTTGTAAATTTGTCTTATTTGTTTTTAGTAGCTACCATGTACCGCTTCTATTGCTTTAGTGTAGTCTAATACACCAGAAATGGGATGGGTTTGACTCGTATAACAGTCTTCTAACTAAGGGGAGATAACCTGCTTAAAAAAGCAGTCGGACTCCACGTCTTTTTATTTCATCTGGGGCTCGTACACCGACCAGGTGAAGATCGAACTCACTACAGTGGTAACAATATACAAAACTAACTTAATCATCATTGTTCTACAGTAAAGCGTTCTCTTGTTGGACTCAACTTGTTAGGTTGTGAAACCACGTGTTTGACACCTAGTGACAATCAGACTCATTACTACACGTGGGTCTAAATGGAGTAAATGGTCCTCGTAGATAATTTTGCTTAAAAGGTCCATCCATACCTATCGGTGTTAATCGGAAAAAACGCAGAGAGAAAGATCTACGGTACTGAATGAAGAGAGAACATCTGGTTACCCCCGAAACGTTGTCTTTCTTGTTTGGTATCCAAAAATCAGCTTTTTTTTTATCTTATTGGAAAAACATACTCGTTTCTTTGTGAAATAACAAGTATAACTTGAATAGAGCGATTAATTCGTTCCAAAAATTTCCTTGCCATTCAAAACCACACCGATCAAGGTCTTCTTCATCATCATTAGTCTTTTAAGTCCGTCGTTGGAAATAGACCCTCCCCAGGATTCGCCACAATTCTCTATCGTGGGCGTCGCAGAGCCAGTATTTCCTAAATTTGTCCAGTTCATCATTTCATCTTGTATTTTGTCGGCCTCGGTTTCGCATGTGATCTCTGGGAATCCATGTTGTGAGTCGTGATGTCCATCAGTTGTCTGTCATTCTTACAACATGGCCTGCCCATTGCCATTTATTAAAATTAAATGTGTTTTTTTCTATCAGCTTATACTTAGGTACGTTATTTTTACAACAATACACTGACCGCATTACATCAAAAATTACTGTAATTAAGGTATTGCTGTAGTCTGAGCTTTGTCCAAAATATTGATAAGAGTCGTCAACATTCAAAGAGTCTTTTTATCAAACGATTGAACTCTTTTTGTTACTTTTGTTGTCTACACTATGTTCAGCCGATTCATTCTACGCTCTTCTTCGGATACACTATCATTGTACGTTGATATGGTGGAAAATACTAAATATGGAATGAAAATAAACATACAGTCGAAAAGCAATCGGTGAAATCGTCGGCCAAAAGAAACCCCTTGCACTTGCATATAAATCCCGCGTTTCTCAAGATCTACCGAACCCTTTCCTACAGCGAGGTCGTCTGGCCCAGGGATTCTATCATAGACGGAGAAATTGTACCCAGAAAGTGAGTTCAGGCTGACGATAAATATTCCCAAGATGGATATTCTGTTGTTTAACAATAAAATTTACACATTTATTCTCGGAATCGAACGAAGCGTAAGCGGCAACCAGTGGGTGAGAAGGAGTGTTTAATCAAACGAAGAAAGTTTGTTCGGGGGCACCTTTCGTTTCAAACGCAATATCTCAAATGCTGTCTTTTGGAAAAGTGAATCGGTACAAATAAGTGAGTCATTAAATATGAACGAGCAACGGCCGTCGTAAAGTTTGTTTCGGAACCCATCAACAGAGTTCGTGACTTACTTCGGCGCTCTGTGAAGAAGGCTTTGTGTCGGTGTACTTCTGGTTGTCTAATGTAAAAAAAAAAAGATTGGTGTTTGAGTGAATGAATTTGTACAGTTACATGCCCAGTTTTCGAAGGTCTGCTTTACGCCACTCTTTCGCAGTCAATCATATCATTGGTACCAATTTTAGTGTCTGGGGACTCTCAAACCTTTTCCCCGTATAAATGAATGGTGATTGCTTCTTTGCCTTACACTATTTCGACTTACGAAAGTTTTTTTTATATGGAAATGCTCTACTTTCTGATAGCGTAAAACTTGAATATTTTCCTTTTCTCAAACGTTATTTTTTTTTTTGCAAAATCTTCAGATTCTAATTAAAATTATATCTTAAATCTGGGACTGATGAAAATGGAACGATCCAATAAATTTGATCGACAATTCTTTTTTTTTTTTTTTTGATTCAATGCACCAAGCGTCAAATCACTGGATGTGACGAATTAGACAAGTTCAAAAAGTATTGACTCCGGAAGCCCACGATTGAGAGGTATGGCGAATCTTTGGGAAGGTGTGTGTCTAACGACGTACGCTAAAAAGCTGATAAGATGATGAAGCGATTGAGTGAATGTATTGTTTTGGGTTTTTTTTTTACAATCAGGGGGAGACAACCGTGTAATCCGATATATCCATTTAGGTTTTTTCCTCTCTCAAAATCATTTCATTATGAAATAAATAAAAATATCGTTGAATCAAAAGACCATCAGACCTCAATCGCAAACATCAACAAGTGTGGAATATCGGTTGTAAGGAGTGAGGTTCAATGTGTGAAATCAGCTTCTGCTTAACTATGAAGTCTCCGTGGCCGAACGGTAATAGCAGCCAGGTATATGCTGGACCCCGCTCCAGCTAGAGGGAGGGAGTTCAATTCTCACCGATTATGCTGTTGCCGTAGGAGTACGGTCCGATCCCAAGCTGTGATTAAAGGTAACTGAAAGTTAGGATGAAGGTAAAGTTCTAGTCAAAATTAATAATGTTAGAAGAAATTCTCCAACAGAACAGAATCTCCGTAGAAATGGATGTGCCTTAAGGTACAGAAGAACGGCCAGTAAAGAGAGATGAAGCTTGCCTGCTCGTCAAAGACGATTTGCAGATGGGGCCTGATGTCTAAGAACATTACTAAAAAGTGGGGTCTGTCAATAAGAAATACCAGGTCAGTGACTTATTTGTACGTTAGCTTTGATAGAGTTAGCTAGAATTGTGAACTCCTCTAAAATGACTGCTCTTGTAATACGGGGCGTGATTGGTTAATTGAATAATAAATTAATTACTCCAATTTCAGAAAATAGACACAAAGTCGGTAGTCCAGAAATTGCTATTATTTGTACTAGGGCATGCCCGTTCAAAAGGTGTATGTTTTGAAGGGGGGTGCACTTTATGGTGCTTGGAACAGCCGATCATAATTGTCATATGAAATAATTTTCCGTCCGTCTTACGCAAATACGGTTAGTATTACGGTTAATTCTCTCCAATGTTGTCAATTTAGGTATTTTGAATTCAAATTTAGATTTTTTAATAGAAAGCGATAAAATATACTCTTATTTATTCAACATTGATGACAAATATATTTTGTGTATTTTCTTTTCCGTTGAGAAAAGAAACTTCGATCAGAGTTTGATTGATTTTTTTTTAATGATTTGTTTTTGATGTCGTTAATAGCAACAATCAAACATATTTATTTAAAATTCAATTGTGTCACCTATCAACTACAATCTAATTTAGTCTAGTTCTACAGAAAATCTCGACAGAAAAAAAAAAACAGATTTCGCCCTCCCCTTTCTCTCTCTCCCACACTCACATGCACACTTAAAAATTTTTAAATCTATGAACATAAGCTAGTAAAGTGATCTACTTCTATAGAAAACAAAAACATATTTCTTTTTCATGTGAATGCTGGTGACGTATTCGGGCAAAACTATATTCGTATGTTTTTTTTTTATTGTAAATCTAGCATCCCCTCACATCAGAAACCGCTGATCCGAACGACTTTAAACTCGGCACAGCCACGTCCGGTGCGCATATCAACATTCCTGGCGAATATCAACTTCGTACACTGACCAACTGTCAAGTTATCTTCGTGCATGAACACATACTCATCAACACAGGATTTCTCCATTTATATTCCGATAACTAATGCCTTTATACAATCTGAAATTCATTTACCGTACTTGACTGCAGATATAAACATCTCCTTTTCCACAAAAGTGGCTAAAATGGTGAACGTAAACCCTGTTGTCCGAACCTAAATTGGCCAGAACTTGAGGAATTTTCAAAAATAGGTTATAAATGACAAGAATTCAGGGAAATCGGTTTTTTTTGTTATTTTTTTTTCTTCTTCCAGATAATCCCTTTTAAATATTGCCATCAAACATTGTAATACCTTTATACAATCTGAAAACAAATACCGTACTTGGATATTGTCATCTTTCCTGTTTCAAAACAGTCGCCGTCACAGCAGCAGGTTTAGTATTTTTAGGGTGATTGTTCGGGTCGTCTGCTTCTTCGATTTGCAATTAACCATCAGCGCCTGTTATTTTTCAACTGGTACGGCGATTGGTAACAACTGCCTCGTGTTGTTAGGTCGGAGTTTGACTTGTAGCCATTCAAATGCTAAACTAATTTATTTCATTTGGACTATTGTCTTAATCTTTGTAATTTTTGACAACCTTTCAATTCGCTTCTTCAATAATGATGGCCAACGAATCTATCAGCTTAAACGTGTTAGAATAACAAAGTAGAAAACAATAGTCAGAATGATATGATGAATAATAATGAAACCACCCCATTTCAGAACTTCAGGAAATAACTAAACTAATTTCTCGTTAAAGTACCTTCAGGAATTACTGTGTGAGTAATTATCCACTTATCTAATTAAATCCAATTTGAAATTAATGGAAAAGCATTAAGTACAAATTTAGCAAATCGATTCATCAATATCAGAAACGAACAGGCAGATAAGTAATAAGAGATATAGGCAGACAGATAGGTCACAGGGAGATAGATCAATAGCTGAAAGATATAGCTCTTTTAAATTGGATTTTTTCTCTATAATGAGACGGACACGGGGAGATGAATAAGTGATACGTTGTTTATAAGATGGCCGAAAGGTCATTATCATTTCAAGAGATTATCGGACTGTTGAACTCATTCGTCGTGTTGCTTTTTATTGTTAACATTACGTTTCGGCCGATTCATTCTACAGTCTTGTTTAGGTGAACAACCCACACAAAAAAAGAATGGTGGTCTCCCTTTTCTACATAAATAAGTGTAGGATAGAAGAGGTAATGCGATTGAGAATGTATGAACGTTTTAATGGATTCCATTGAAACGTTCATAAATTCTCGATTGTATTTTGTCTGTTTGCAGTATCTGTTTGTGCTTACATCTAGAGATGGCAGTAGTTTAGGAACTATCGTCTGATATGCTAAAAATAAAACTTTCATTGTATTACAAGTAGTTGGAAACGGGCAAATCTGAATTCAAACCAAGAAAATCCAACCCCTCGTTCAGCTTCTTGAGAAGCTGGTAACGAACTGAGTAATGAGCATATACCTGAAAATTTATTGTTAATGGGGTTATGGTAAAGTTTCACTGGGCCTAGCAAGCCGGAAGTGGATTTTACTAAATTGCTCAAGTGATATAAAAGAGACCTACCCACAACAATTCGTGCAAATGGAATATTTCTTTTGAAGAAGTTTGAGGGAGGGTAAAAAAAAAATACGAAGTGAAGAGTAACCTAGAAAATCAGTTTCCATTTGTTTTAAATGACAAATGAAAACTGATTTTTATTCTTTGGAAGCTTACGATTGCTCAAATCACTATTTGTTTTAATTTTGTGTTATTTCAGGAAACCATCTATGTCTTTTATACCTCGGCTCTTTATTCTGAGGGGTGTTTGTGGTCGATGCAGGTTGAGGGTGCAGGAGTCTCCTTTTAAAACTGCTTCGTAGACGTTGCCTTTTCGTAACAGGGGTCAGGTGAACGTTATGGAGTATTACCCCACACTCATATGTGTTAATTATACCCCAACCATACTTCGAAGTAAACTAAAAATAAGCTAATTGCCCTTGAAATGAAAAATAATCATCTCTTAAGGTCAAGAAAAGATTTTCATTTTTCATCCCGTTTTTTTGACCAACAAATTTTCATTCTAGTTCCTTTTCTCAACCCCTTCCTTCCAATATATTTAAGAAGTAGAAGAAGAGGAAGAAAGATGAGGAGAAAAAGAATTATGATTTAGAAAGGGAGAGACTAGCGAATAAGTGTAAAATTTTACGGAAAATCTTCCAATGCACGTATTTACATGGATTTATCTGAAAATAATATCCTCAGTGTAGACGCTTCAGAATTTCAAGTCGTGAAATATTTTCCGACAACCACACTATCACCCTCTGCCTAACCAAATAATCAATTCATTTGCTCTTCGTTATGTAACTCATTTATGCAGATCATCACAAAATCTTTTTCTCTGTCATCAGGAACCATTTTTAAAATTCCATTTCCCATATTAATGGACACGTTTTTATCTATTTATTCATTTCTCTGTTTATTCTAGTCTTCATTTTAGAAGTAGCGACGGTAAGATACATCGCAATTTATTAGAATGCTAATTATATTACGATAACCATAGATCAGTGGTTGATGTTACAACCCAAGTAAGGGTTTCAAATACTGATTTTTCAAGGCTGGCAGACGATCCCCATGAAAGATTGGTACACGGTTTTTCTATACCTATTTCTCTCTGTTTGCCTTGACTAAGCTGAGTTCAATGGATATCTATCTACTTCAAACCATATTTCTCTACTCTATTTAATCTATGTTTCGTAATTCAATCAAAAGATTTACCGTAGCTTTTGTTTCATTTGATTCTATTTGTGTACTATCATCATCATCATCATCATCAGTCTTTTAATGTCCGTCGTTGGACATAGACCTCCTCCAGGATCTGCCACATTTCTCTATCATGAGCGTCGCGGAGCCAGTATTTTCTAAATTTGTCTAGTTCGTCTCTCCATTCCGTTTGCCTCGGTTTCGCATGTGATCTCCATGTTGTGTGTCGCGATGTCCATCGGTTGTCTGCCATTCTTGCAACATGACCGGCCCATCGCCATTTAAGTTTTCCAGTAGATTCTGTGATGTCTCTGATTCCTGTTTTCCTCCTTATATACTGAGCTGTCTTGTGATCTCTCCATGTAAGGTTGAGCATGATTTTCTCGTGCAGGCATTGCATGCTTCTCAGTTTGCGTGCCTGTCTCTTGGTTAGGTTCCATGTTTCAGCTCCATAAGCAACTATCAGAAGAATGCATTGGTTGTATACTCTTCTTTTTAGGATTATCGGGATCGTCTTGTTTTTGGAGGCTGAGCTTGCTCTGCCGAAAAGCAATAATAGATTAATATCCGTCTAAAACTTTCAAATAAAATGATGCATTTTATGATGATCCTGCCAGGTGATATATCCATTTTTCAATAATATTATAGTCTGCGTTGAAAACAATAGAGCCGATATGGACAGTAAATGAACAAAACAAGATTTGGACATAAAGCAGTTATTTGTGTCTCTGACTTACGAGCAGGATGTTTACCTCAATGATAAGAGCAACGCCACGTTTAAGACAGATTCCTACAGCAGCCCATTTCTTCAATTGTTTATTCTATTTACGCTGTCTAGGCCAACTGACACATTCACCGTGTAATAACAGTAGGTCAGTTCATATAGATTTTCAAATGAAAAGACGGATATATATATATATATATATATATATATATATATATATATATATATATATATATATATAGTAGATTGTGGATTCGCTACACAAACTAGCTCATGTTTCTGCCCTCTCCGGGCCTCATCAGGGCGGCGGAAATATAAACATGTTTGTGTAGCGAATCCACAATCTACTATTTATTTCCAACTCTACTCTAAAACAACTTAACTTCAATAGTAATAAGTTGTATGCATCGAGCACTCTATGAAATAAATCCATTACATATCAGAAGTGGCTTTATATTACTAAAATATAATTATATTATGTTATTCTGCTAGCCTGATTTGTACCACATGTACTATATATATGTATATATATATATATATATATATATATATATATATATATATATATATATATATATGTATATATGTATATATATATATATACGTTTATCAGGGATGGGTGAAATGGACCGACGGAGACACTGTATGCTCCCCCCGTAGGAATTTTTAAAAATTAGGGGCCGATTTGAACATACAAAGAACCTTGAAATTAGGGAGTAGGTGTATGCAATACCCCGCTAAAGCCCCCACCATTTTCATCACTGATGCACATACACACACATATATGATCTGAAAAAAAAATGACTTTAACCTCTGCCAACGAAGTTGGAGAGGTATATATCTTACACTGTGTCTTTCCTTTCGTCCTTCTATCAGTCAGTCCGACGATATCTCCCAAAGGTCTCAATGAATGCCAATCGAATATTCTGGAAGGGTAGACGACGGAGTAAGGAAGAACTGATTATTGTTAGGAGCGGATCCAGGAATGTTTTTGGGATTAAGAGATTTTTTTCTCATGCATTTATGTATTCACTCATAACTCTCCAATCGATATCTCCAAAAGTTCTCAATGAATCTGAAGTAAATTTTGTGGAACTGTGATCGAATGGGCTTAAGGAAGAACTGATTAATTTGGGTGAAGGATTCAGGATCCCCCCCCATTGAGTTAATGCACGGAGTTGACAGAGGTATGTGCCCTCTGACCACTGTCCAATTAAAAAAAAGTATGTTCATGAAACATAGTTGAAATATTTCTTGATCAATGTTTTTCAAATCAAAATAAACACCCATAAGTTTACCTCCCTGAAAATAACGCCAAGAAGATGCGGGTTATTTTAGATGTCACTGCAGATCCGACCCCTTTCCTGCCATCAACAATAACAATGTGCTTGACCTCCTGTGACACCTTACAAACGAATTCGGTGAAGCCCACCTATATAATCAGTGGGACACTGTATTTCCTATGAAATTTTCGTACTAAAAATATACACATTGATTGACAAATATTGTCTTTTGACATGGAAATGACAGAGAGGAACAAAACCAGAAGTAAAAAAGCCGACTACGAAATAACTGAAAACAAATGATCAGACGAAAATGCAATCTGAAATAAGAAAAAAAATAAGAAAAAGTAAATATAGACTACAGTTATGGTTATTCACTCAATAGAGACCGTCATATGACCAAACTCTTTTGGCAGCTTGTTGCATTCGGGGTGATCAATTAAAAAATGGAAAAAGGGGTGAAAATGGATGCTACTTCTCTGGCTTGGGGGGTGCGATCACTGGAAAAGTCTGAATTTTCACGCGCACTCCTTAAAAAATAACAAATGTTAATGCAGCCGAACTCAAACTAAGCACCCGATTTAGCATCAACTTACATCGCAAATTGAACCAGGTCTGGATAATCACTCAATAGAAAACTGTCACGTCACATGTCTCTTGGCATAATGCTGTGATGGGGTTGATCAATTAAGAATATTTCAAAAAGGATGATCTATCAATTGTAAATTGACCCCCCCCTACAAAAAACCTATTTGGGGGGATGGGGATTAGAAAAAAAAAAGACGTTTTCCCCTGACATGACGAGGAGTTGGCTGTGTTGATGGTAATGGTATCTAATTGACACCCGTCTGCTTTTGTGGAGAACAGTGCAAAATACATAAAACAAATACACATCGCTGCTATATCCCATAAAAAGGTTTTAGCTGTCTATATTCATTCTGCTGTCATATATATATATATATATATATATATATATATATATACTGGCATAGTTATATCATTTGGTGGATAAATAATAAAACTGACATTGTTTTGAACTTTAGAGCGACGGGTTTATTTAATGAAAACTCAAAGAAAATATTAAATGTTATTTTCGTTTCTGTCTGAATATTTTAGATGAGGGATTATCTTTGTGTGAAGTCTTTTACAGATTCTCGTCCTCCTTTTTGAACAAAACCTTTCGGCCGTTGTACTCTACGACCGTCTTCATATGATGAACAGGTGTATTTTCTATTATCGACCACACCTGACATTAGACAATGAAATGCAAACGTTTCCATACGACCAACGAGAGGGGAGTTGTCTGTTTCAATGATGAAAATTACATATAACACCGGAAGACGGCCGTAAAGTGCATCGGCCGGAACGTTGTGTTCAAAAAACGAATCAAAACGAGGATAAAAGTCCACCAAAAAAATTTCATAGTAGTTTTCGTCGTTTTAAATGAGTTCAGTGTGTCAGTATTATCTGAAAAAAAATCATAAATAATAAATTTTAATAAATAATAATCTCAAATAATAAATTCACTAAAGAAACATGTGGCTATGGAGGAGGGAAATCTATCAGGAAGGAGATGAAGATGTTCTTTTAATGGCGTCACACCTTTTGATGACATCACACCTCTTCTTTCCTTCCTTCCTCTTCCTGTTGATTAACGTGATCGCAACCAACTGACATACCGAACAGTGTCTTATTCTGATGTGTAATTACATCTCAAAAAACTAAGGAGAACACAATAAACGTAGGAAATATGTTAGGAAGTTGGGGGCTTAATCACTCGAGATGTACAGCTGAAGGAAAATGTGTGGTTTATGTACACTGTGATTACCCGACAACTAGTCATTGTACGAAGTTGATATTCGCCAGATATACTATGCAGTACGCAAGGCAAGTTGAGTTTGATGTTTTTGGGATCTACAGTTCAGGAGAAATCTAATTAAAAATGAATCAAAGATAATAAATATTACCTTAAGTTAGATATTAGAAAAAAAATCTAAATCAGCAAAGTGACCAAAATACTTCGAAGCGGTAGTTTCGCACGACGGATAGAAAATTATTCTATATGACATTTATGCCGAACTGCATCATACACCATCAAAACTGACCCCTTCCAAACATGTATCTTTAGAACGGACACTGTCTCAGTATGAATATTAAAAAGAACAAAAACGAAACACATGTCTATCCATTCTGGAACGTCGAAAGGGAAGGGGCCGTGAGGGCTTGGGGCTTGTTGTTGGAGTAGCAATATTGACTCTTTCAAAGAAACCGATTACGGTGCTCAGAGTTGTTTTCTTCTTTTTTTTTCTTCGTATATTTCATAGCACCGTCATATTTCATTTAGGTGAAACTCCGTCACCTAGAATTAAATCAAATTGAATTAAATTATGATACTTGATGAAATATCCAAATATTGCTTTGATATTTATGGATTCTCCTGTACCGGAAGTTGCAATGAACCAATCAGTAAGGAAATAAAAACGGGCAAAAAATTGACAATTTTTATTTAGTTAAAATCAATCTGAAAAATGTGTGCTGTTACTTGATTGGAAGATAACAATCCCGAATATGTCTTTATTTTTGCTTTCTTACAAACACACAGTCGGAGAAATTCAACAACCAGGTTTTAACGAAAGTTATGTACAATGTTACAATCTATTTCAAACACGGATAGAACCATAAAGACATACCTAATCATTTATGTACTTTTCTTCGCTTTCAATAAAATTATTCCATCTATCAGTTGGCTTTGCAATACGATATATATATATATATATATATATATATATATATATATTATAATTTGTTTGATCTGACAAAATGTTAATGAATGACAATTGGAAGGCAAAGAGAAAAACTCAGGAGATAGGTCTTACATCTTGAAAACTTTATTATCATTATTATCATTATCAATATCGTATGGGCATGTTTCGATGCATTTCGACGGAAGCCAGCCATCTTTTTCAGAGAAAATATTCGCAACGGCTCACAGTTACGCAGTAATATAAAGACGAATAATGTTTGTGTTTTATAGTCTTCTAAACAGTCACACCCTACAAGCTGAAAATTTGTCCTACTACTTACCCACAACTGGGGAAAGAGTTGATTCATGCCTTCCCCCTAAGGCATTAGTGTAAAGTGAACTTTCGTAGCTTTAGCCGTGACTTGAACTCAGTTTGCCTATTCCATTTTCCGTACTGGTAACCGTTACGCCACTCGGGTTACGGGTAGTACATTATACTTTTGTAATAACTAAAGATTTAATTTCTACAGTTATCTTAGTTGAGACGTATTGCTTTAAGCGTAATCTTAAATCAGTTTAGGATTTTGCGGTCTTTTATGGAATATCACGGTGTAATCTTGGCATTGTTCATCAAAAAGATATATTTTCGCTGAGTTCTTTGATTCCAACAATAGTATTGGCTCTGGTCAAGTGCCACAGATACTTAACTCCATTCAAAGCAGGGGATAAGGGCTCAGAGGGAACAAATACCTGTGACGACGCCCTGTGTCTACTTGGTGTTTTATTTTCGTCACTTGCCGTCAATTATACACACGAATTCTCCCAAATCCAGAAACGTCGTCCACTCAAACGGAATAAAAGATCAGCTTGTCAGTCGCTAAAATTGGAAACAAAGGCAGAAGGTTTTATGATGGGACACTTTTCGGAAATCTGCAGAATGATCTTCGGAAATTCTACCTGTCAGCAATCCTCCACCTTGCTTACAAGCACTCCCCTAACCTGGAAACAATAATAATAATAATAAAAAAAAGACTTCCAAATCACTTCTTCCTGACAACCAGCACTGCCGCACCCATCATCTAATCCGAGATCTTTCCAGAACCCCTCCTCCTCCTCCTGTGGCCACTGTCCTTTGTCACGCACGCCAAATGTGACTGGTGGCTGCTCTAGTGACAAAATCCCAGACCTGACACAAAGCGGAGTTTGGAATACAGGAATAGACGAAACAGAATCTCTGCTGTGAAATTGAGCCGTTTTAGCACGCTGCGGGGCACAGATCTTTCCATTTTGTTCCCCTCGTTCCTTTGCTTATCGCATCTTCTCTTCTTGGGTGCTCTATCTCACATCATGACCCGATCTTGTCGAGAGGGAGGACCTTTCTCTGTCACCCCTGTTCACCCCCAAGACGTTTCTCTTCCTGATTCCCTGCTTATTTAGTTACTTCTTATTTCAGTCTCTTACCATGAAACTTCTTGAGCTGCAGTTAGAACACATTGTACACTGTGGCTTCTTGGGGTGAATTTTAAGTTCCGGTCATTTTTTTTTTAGCCATCAGAATACGAAACTAGAATCACAAATCTGCTTAATGTCTTTCTTTGAGGAAAGTGTAGGTTCCTGGGAGGACTACTGGGTAATCTGTGAGCCGTTCTGTGAGCTTTTGGAATCTGTCACTTATTCATATTTCATCTTGTCACAGACACAAATTCCAGCCTTGCTTAATCGGGAATTCGCACAAATAATCAGTCTATCATCATATTTCCATTGCAACAATCTGAGGTCGTGCAGGCTAAACCTTCAAGGACAAAAATAAAGTGACAGCATCAAATAGGATTTGGTTGCTGGTGCATCTTCAATGACTTGTTGATTAGTTGAAGAGTTCATATCGTACATCATGAGGTGTTGAGCTTAGACGAGGTTTGTAAAACAAGCTAGTTACCTCTGATTACATCAAGTTCCATGTTCAGTTGGAGCCTCTTGGACTTGATCCGGTTCGCTGATTTGATTTTCTGTGCTTCCAACAGTTTGGCCACTTGCATCTCCTTTTTATGTTCAAACCTCAAATTGTTACATTCAGTTTTGACTCTGGATTTCCTTTTCATTCCTTTCCACCCAATTTTTGGGGTGAGTCTATTTTTGTATTGACTCTTTAGTTCCTTTTTTTCTCATATTGATACAATCTTACCCAAAGGGATTGTGGGAGGCACATATTCCAGCCACAATTCTCATTTTTTTCTCAGTTATCTCCCTTTGGACTTACAAGCTGCTTATCTTTATATCAACAGCAACAACAACAATAACAAAAATACAAAAAAAAACAAACAAACCCGTCTCTAGTTTTCTGTCCAACTTTTTTTTTCTCTCTCCAACAATCATTCTTATTAAACTCTTAATTAATAATTCTGTGGTCATGTTAATAACAACAGTAGGTGCGAACCCCCCCGAGGGAAATATAATTGGCCCCTATTCTCCTCCACAGCCTTCTTTTTGGCCCTGACATCTGCCAAAAGATCTATAGATAGTCTGGCTTTGCTAAAGGAACCAGGGAGGAGAAAATGAGAGAAAGGATGTGTTTTATTAATTTTGCTCGAGTATCCGTGCTGTCAAAAATAATGGCATCTACAATATGAATAAAAAATGATAAATATTAAAGTAAATAATGATAAATAGTGATGTAAATAGATAATAATAAATATCTATTTATTTCATTACTATAAATTAAATAAAAAGATTACTCATATTTATTAAAAATCATCTCAATAGAAATTTCTGACATCTTGACGTAACCCAAAACATTTAAATCTAGATGAAAAACATCTGAATTGGCAACACTCCATGTTATCACTAATTCGATTACCTCCATTGATTTTAGCGGTTTCATGACTGAGTCTTTGTTAATTCCCTTAATAATAATCTTTAGACTTATGATATCTTATAAAACAATATATCATTACCATATTATTTCAAAGTGTGGAGATGATTAAAAAAATATTCCCTTTAAAATTTATAATAGTTGTTAGTAATTTGATTTATGCGAATTAGCTGACTTCGCCATTTTGTTTTGAACGTTTTTTTTGTTATTATCTTTGGTAGTGAATTTTGATGGACTGTTTTTCTCTCTCAGAATCAGTCTTACTCTTTGCATCGTTTTCTTTACATGTTAAAGTGAATACGGCACACTTTGATGGGCCTTTTTGAAGATAAAATAAGGTCTTCCTGTAAGTATCCGAAAAGAAACAACCAGAAAAAAGACGATTTTATTTCGTCTCCAACCAGAAAATATATTTTTCTCATTACAACTGGAGATGGTTGGGTCAATAATAAATCTCATCCTTTTTTTTTTTGTTGTCCTGATTAGATAAATGCTGGATCTCCCAACGTGGAACCCTAGAGATCATATGCAAAATTATCGCCGACACAATATAAGATCGTGTGACGATGGAAAGGAGTTCAGAAAATATTGGCTGAGCAATGCCTGTGATTGAGACGTCTGGCGAATCTTTGGAAAGGTCTATGTTCAACGACGTACGTTAAAAGGTTAATGATAGTGATGTTCAAAGAGGGAATAACTAATCTTTTGAGGTCTAAGGTTGAGGAGTGAATATAATTTATTATGATATAAACGGGCTATGGCTATTAAATAATGAGACTGGGTTTATCTGAGCCGAACCACAGGGCACATGTTCGAACCACGTGGTACACATTGACCAATGAGAAAGGATTAGCAAGAAAGTTTCAACCCCCTTGCGTCTTCAATTAGCTGTTACGCATTGCTTGATGTTGATAGGTCGCGAAAATGGCCAGTTCAAAGATCGAGCATCGTATCGATATGAAATTTTTGGTTAAATTGAATGACATGGCTACCGAATCTTTTCGTGAGCTGACTGAAGTTCATCATGAAGAATGCATGTCACGTGCAGGAGGTTGACGCATTGTTACTAGACTTGGTTTACACATTCTGTTCACGGCTACTGAACTTTCACAACAGATAGTAAAAGGTAAAAAACGTATTGGTTGAATCAGTGTACTACATTCATCTAAGAAGCTCGAATATTACTCCATTAAAGATTAGAGATCTAGAATTTATAAAATGTGAGAGTTATGGTTATAATTATCGCAACAGCGGGGAAGTTGTAACTTGGGAGAATCACAAGGGAATAAGACAACAGAATGTGTTCTTCACGTATTTGAAGTTGCCAGCTCCACACTTTTGTCTGATTTATTCGTCGGGGGTATAAAAAGAAATCGCTACTTTTTTTTCTTGGATTATACACCTAGCGAGGGCTGAAGAATGGATCAGCCAAAATATTGCGTTAACAATACCGAGGATGGAAAGGAGAGATTCACTTGTCTGATCAGAATTCGGAATGTTAATAATTCTTCTCAAAAATAGAAATAATACATGGCAATAAACTTCTTTAGGGAGAAAAAAGGTTAGTTTTTAAATTAGTCTTGATGAAAATAACAAGAATATATATATATATATATATATATATATATATATATATATATATATATATATATAAAGATGTATGGAGTATTGAAGGCGCTCAACATCGTTTGGCCTTTTGCCAGACGTGCTTATTTAACAGCGAGATAAATAGGATGTGATTATATATATATATATATATATATATATATATATATATTCTGTGGAATCGGCTGAGTCAAGGAGGAATACAAAAAAGAAAAAAATGGGCGGGAAAATCTCAGCGGATAATATAATTAGCTTCGTTTGGATGATCTAGGCTTTCCACGTCTGTATTTGTTGGTGAACATGATCGATGAGAGAAAGATTTCTTTTGTCTTGTTTTTTGGAGGCTGAACCGGTAAATGTAGAACGTCTGAGTCTGTAGTTCAGAGAGAGAGAAAAAAAACAATAACATAATGTATATCAGGATAAAAACTTTAAATTAAAAAAACAAAACAACAACAGACCAGTGACCTTTCACCACCACCGTATAATAAAATATCTAAAAAACAAAAAAAGCAGACGAAAGAAAAAGGCAATTATCTAAATTAAATAATATGTAAGCGTCAGAATGAGATTTGCCAAATTTGAGAAATTCGCCGTGTTTGATGGCATATAAGACCCCTTAACTCTGCAGGAAATATCAAGGGATGAAAATACGTTTGACTGAATTCTTCCCATTTATCATCTAAGGTTTTTCTTTCAATCCCTTCTTAAGTCCTGACCCATGTGTGTCAGGACAACAGATGTTAGTTTCATGTTTTGAGCTATTTTTTTTTAGGTCTTGTATGCTCACTCAATTGTGTCTCACTGTCGACTGAGTAACCCCATGGGACAGTATCTGTTCACGCATGCGTTTTGAGGACCGTTTTGGTTGGCTACCAAGTTACATCAAGGCCGCAAAACTAGTTCTTCTAATATCCAATACTTTCCAAACAGATCTCTCGTTATCTTTGTTGTTATGAAGGTGACTATTGGAAACTTCCCTTCGCACAATCAATGTTAGTTCCAAATCGTCATCTGGACTGCATGTTTCTTTGTTTAATAATTGCTCTTTCTTTTCTGATCTCAGAATAGAAAGGAACAACCAATGTTGCTAACTCGAAAAATATTTCCATGCTCGTCTGACAGCCAAAAAACGTTAAATTAAAAAGAAAAAAATAGCCAAAGAATACCAAAATGTAAACAAGAAACACCAAAAAAAGATGCTAAAAACAGGCCAAAATATTAAAGTACGCCCGCGCTGATTTAGCGTTTTTTTGTTTTTTTTTTTTTTTTTGCACAGCCAAAATAAGAATTATCAGTTGTTTACCAGCATTACTGCCCTATGCAAATAATATTAACCGCCAGCCACTGTCGGGGTTAATAAAGATTCGAATAGATTAGTACTTTAAAATACTCCAACGATGGAGAGGGCTATGAAGATCAGGGAGAAAAGGGGTTTATTTTCATTTCTTTATGAATGTATCTGCAAAAATTGGAGTGCGTCTTATATGCCGTAAAATAGGTAAATGCCAAATTTAAAAAGAAAACATAACAAAAGAAACACTTTCGATTTTTATTCCTGAAAGACCAAAAACTAAGATCAAAATTATCACTCCCGACTCAAGAATAGATATGTTAGTAATATCAAAAAAAAAAAATTTTTCTCTCTCCGTTATTTCAAGAGATATTGATTTTCAATATTTCCAAAATTATATAATACAAGTTTCCCCCTCTATCTGAAAGTAGAGCTTTTCTCAGCAAATCTCTCTCTTCTCCCTCCTGTATCTATCCCCTTCCCTCTTTATCTATCTATATTTCTCCTTCTCTCCCTATCCATCTATTTCCTTCTCTCTTTATCTCTTTCTCTCCTCTCCATCTCTCTCCTTACGGCTTTATCTATCTACTTTCTCCCCTCTCTACCTATCTCCTTCCCTCTCTATCTATCTCCTTCCCTCTCTATCTATCTCCTTCCCTCTCTATCTATTTATCTCCTTCCCTCTTTATCCCCTTTTCTATCCCCTTCCCTCCTTATCTATCTTTCTCTCTCTCTCTTTATCTCACCTTCCCTCTCTGAATCTATCTCCTTTTCTCTTCATCTCCTTCCTCCCCTATCTATCTATCTATCTATCTATCTATCTATCCCCTTCCCTCTTTTTTTTATCTCTCCTCCCCTCTTTATCTATGTCCTTCCCTCTTTATCAATCTATCTATCTATCCCCCCTCTTCTGTTTCCAGCATAGTTCCTTTGTTGGGTCTCACTTCTACCTGGTCTTTTCCCCCATGTTTAATTAATATATGAGGCGTTCGAAGGTAATCAGAAATCCAATATATAATTCTAATTATTAATTATTGGTCATCTCAGGCTGTGACTAATAACAAATATTGGTCAAAATGTAAAGTCTGGAAACCCTGTCTGATTTCCTGCTTTTAAATGCAGACAAGTCTTTGCTTTGTTTAATTGAGCAAAACAGTTTTTTTTCTGTTGTTGAAAAAAACAGAGAGGATTCTGGGATTGACAACATTGACTCAGCCACAATATCATTGTTGTGCAATCCAACTAGGAAGGTCCTTCTATATACTTGATCCCCCAACAACAGCCAATAACTTTTCTCCTTACTTTTGGTAACAATAGTTCAAGTATTGGCAGGTAATTGGCTCAAGCCATATGGGAAATGCAGGCTTCATTTCAAATTTTTCATCAGGTTTTTTTTATTTTTAGATCTGTGCTAAATAGATATGATATATATATATATATATATATATGTGTGCATTTAGCTTACATGATGTACTTGGAAGTAACAGGATAGAATGAAAAAACTAGATGGATCTTTAAAATGGTAGAATTCAGAATGGATTTGTTAGCACGGAACTGTTTATAAGACGCAGAAAATACAACAGTATTTGCCTCTATCAGAGAAATTGGCGCCCTCAAAAACTGAGGCCCATGTTAACTGGCCTCCCTGTCCTTGCCTAGATATCGTTAGGTGCTATTATTCTGGTACACTTATAGGGAATAAAGAGGGTTCTTTGGAGAAAGGTTTTTGGAAAGTCAAGTCATGATTTGGAGAAAGGAAGAGGGAATAACGAAGAAAGCTGAACAAATGGCAGAGAGAAAATGAAGACTACCAATGTGAAAGAAAAAGATGGCGAAGGGATGAGGAAATTGAGGAGAATGGTTTAGAGAATGAAGAAAAAAAACAAAAGTGGAGAAAGGAGGGAAGGGAAGAGGTGAGATGGATGAAAAAAGTCTGTGAAATCAGAATGAGTGGAACTTTATTATACGTAAATGAAGAAAGGGGGTGAGATATAAATAGCGGTCGGGTATAGTGATTAGAGAGGGAAAAAAAGGTTTCAAGAAAGAATGGTTTGAGAATAGAATGAAAAGATAAGGAGAAAAAGAGATGAGGAGGAAAGAGAGAAAATAGAAGGAAGAGGAGTGGACGGGTGACGAGAAGAGTTCTAAGTGGTAGGAGGAGAAATAATGATAGACAAAGATTGTAAGAGTGGGAAAATAAAATGGAGAGAGAGGGAGGAGATAAAAACGTAGATAGAAGAAGTGAGATTACCATTGGGGTTTTCATATAGAAACATAATTGACATCGTTTCTCTCAGCCACACGGAGAGGATGCCACACGAGCCTTATAATATCGCGTCTGTAAACTACCGCGTTTTTAAAGCCATTATCGTCTGCCAAAAACTAGCAATAACAACGAACAATTGAACGAGCGGAGTCTAGTGGCCATTATTTTGACATTGGCCATGATCTTCGTATTCACTGGTGCTGACGAAGTTCTTCTAATTGCTAGTAACAATTCATAAACATGAAACAATGGGTTCATTTGACAATGTCCGAAATTGGTGTTGCTTCATGTCAGGACGGAAGATCAAAGACTGAACACCATGTATAATTTATCATTCGAAGCGCTGACGACCGAATCCATTACACTACAGCCGACATGGTTATTTCCGCTAAAAGATGATTAGAATGATAATAAAATGTTTCTCTGCGTACTTCTCTCTCTCACTCTCTCTCTGTCTCTCTCTCTCTCTGTCTGTCTGTCTGTCTGTCTGTCTGTCTCTCTCTCTCTCTCTCTCACACACACACACTTTTGTTCTTCGGGGTGTCTGTCGAAGTCTAGAGGCGGTCGGGGTCGGACGTTGAGACGAGGGAGAAAAATGAAAACACTAAGTAGGCTGTTATAAATTTGTTTAGCGCCAACCAGACACGATATGGGTGATTCTTTCTTTGGGATTATTATCTTATTTTTGTGTTATTGCAGAAAGTGTCTGGGGTTGCCTAATAGCCTCTGTCTCTGAGAGAAGAGACAATAAAAACTATTCCGAACTGGATTGGCTGCTATTTGTGTAACTTTAATGAGACAGGCATAAACTTCAAATTTTCTGTCAGTGCGAGCTCAGCGCACATGTACCAGAAAGTAAGTTTTGAACAAAGTGATAAAAAGAATGACGGGTACACTATGACTGTAAAACTTCTTTGAATGACAAAATGATTATTATCATTATTGTTATTGTTCTTGTTGATGATGATAATGATAATATTGATAATAATAATATCTTCATCATGTATTTACATTTACACCCTCGAGTCTCGAAGTTGTCTCTAGGTATTGGGTGATTGCAAATCTTCAGCTACTTCCTCGGTGCTCTTGCAGACTTCAGGACTGCCTTAGTAAGTACAGTCTCGACCCTTCCTTGAATTTCCAATTCCTCCGAATTTTGGCATTGTTACTAGAGGGCCCATCATTATGCTCACAACCGTAACCCTCTTATTTCACAGCTTCTTCCGTTCCCAGTCGAGGTCCTTTGATGTTTGTTTGTTGTTTTTTTGTGTGTTTTTTACTAATAAAATCGAAGAAAAACGGTCGGGGCCAAGTTAAAAAGACTACGAACCCATTTGATAAAGAAGGAATTGACCAAATGAAGTAGGAACGAAACAAATAGAGAGGAAGTGAGTGAATGGCGGACAGGCCAAGTAAACGACTAATGGACCACATGAATAAAGAAAGAATGAACAAACTAAGGAAAGAATGAACAGATAAAGTAAACGAAGAAAGAATCAACGGACCAAGTAAACGAAGAAAGAACAATCAGTCTGAGTAAATAGAGAAAATATAAAAAGCACGAACCAGATAAATTATGGATCCCGTTGAGAAAAGAGAAATACATGCCTACCTGCTGCAGAGTCATTCCAGGTCTATCATTTCGAATGAAGATTATTACTGTAACTTTAATATTAGATATATATTATATCAAACATTATAAAAGATATATATATATATATATATATATATATATATATATATATATATATATATATATATATATTGTGTCATCTACAGACAGCTGTTTTGATGTGTTACAACTCTTCAGTGTAGCTATAGACAATCCATTATCCCATCCAGTACCACGAGGCAGGATTGGAAACCTTCGCTTCAGACCTGGAGGCCGGTATCCTCACTCTGCACCTCAGAACTGGACGGTCAGTAAGGTTGAATTTAAGCGATATATTTATTTAATATATATTCCTCATCCACCAGAGTGCTCTATTCCTATGGAAGAGCATTATATATATCGACTGAAATAAGCCCTTGCGTATCTCTGAAATGCATTTTCTTGATATGAAAGACTTGTCTGTTCAGTTCAGAGGGTAAAAGCACAAGAGAAATATTAATTTTATGGATTTATTTATTAATTACGATTAAACAAGCCCTTGCATATATTCGTAACATAAATCATGGTAGATATGTAAGACTTGTCAATTTCGCTCAGCCGGTAAGAGACACTGCTACCAATTAAGTAGTTGTTACCTTAAATCACGGCGAAGGAATATTGATTTTTACTTCCCTAAAGTTGGTGAGGATTGTTCTCGTTACGGTAGAAAAACCAAGTCTATTTCAGGTTAGACTGGAATTGGACAATATCCGTTATTGGTTATGGAAGATATGTCGCATAAACTGTTTTCATCAGTCGACAATATCTACCACATCATATTTTTTTTTTTTTTTTTTTTTTTTTTTTTTTTTACTAATGTGCCATAATCCAAAGAAAAATTTAGTAATAGATTGTCATATACAGCCAGTCACAAGCTGAAATACTCCAAGTCGTGACAGTAATTACGATTTTTCATCATTTGATTTGAAGATGTTTATTCTTACTTCTCTAAATCTAGAATTGTTGTTGTTAGGGTAAAAACAAAACTAAGTCAACTCCAGGTTTGGACAGGAGTTTAACAATTGTTTCAATTGGAGAAAAAAAAAGGACCAAGTGAAGAAAGAAAGACGAACAGGATCAGGTGAAGACTGAATGAAGGAAAGACAGAAGCAAATGAAGGAAGACAGACCGTGAAGAAAGAAAGATAGAACCAAGTGAAGGAAGGAAAGGAGTAGGAGAGAAGAACAGAAAGAAAGAATCTAGTGAAGAAGAAAAACCAACGTAAAGAAAGAAAAGCGAAGAAGCAGAAAAAAAACTGGAGGTTTCGAAAAAAAAACGAGAGGAAGGTGCAAAAGAGAAATAAATAAAAACCAGCTCAAAAAAAAAGAGAAGAAAAAAACCCCTCACACAAAAAGAAGACGGAACAAAAGATAATAGAGCTTTAAGTAGCAGAGTCAGTATGAGGGATCCAGCCCGGGGGTATGCCACTTGCAGATGTCTTTGTGTCACTTCTTTTTCTTCTTCCGTCACGGCTAAATTGTAACATCTCCCAGCAAGAGAAGAGTTAGAATCAGCCTTTCAGACACTTTGTTATTCTGTTGTGTTAACTCGACAAATTAATCGTTGTCTTCGAACGTTGTGGCTCCACACATGTGCCAAATGTTTTGGACCTCCTGTATTGCTTTGGTTTGGGGTCGGGCATGTTAAGCTGGGGGTGAGTCGGGGGCCGGGGAGATGTTTTGTAGGGAAGGAGAAAAATAAAAAAAACGAAACGAGAAAGAAAGAGACTGGTAGTAAGGTGGAGAAGAGAGAAGATTGATTTTAAACACTCAATGAAGAATATTATTTTGTGGTCTAATTTGTGTTGTTCTTTTTTGTAAGAGAAAATACTCCAACAGTTGATTCCCCTGCTGTAATTTTTTTTTTGGGGGGGGGGGGATGTCCGAAAAAAAGTCATTGGGAAGATTGTCTAATCATTGGCTGGAAAGGAAAAAAAAGTCAAAACCTTGGCTTCTGGCTGGGAAGAAAGTGACCTTTAATTTATTTAAAATGATTTTCTCAGACATATATATAATACAGAAGTTCTTGTCTATTCAAGTCTATTTGTCTGCTTAGGGTTACGGGGTCTTGATCATGGTAAAGAGTTTTGCTTTACAATGCTTTTTCCAAAGCAGCAATTCCCAACCTTTTCAAGTTCGTTCCTCAATTTGGTCAATAAGTTTACTTGTTATCCATTCAAATGAGTTAGAACAAATAATAATTTCAAACAGGTCTTTTATTTTGCGTATAGACAGCTTTATGATAAGAATCAATTTTATTTCACAATTCTACAGCTGCTGCTATGTGTAACTTACTCAAGGGAAGCAATCAAATATATTTTGGAACATCATTTGAAATTCCGAAAAAAAATTCTGTTATCGTAATTGACAGTACACATCAATGAGATTTCTGTTCCCTTTTTTTTTTCTTCTTCTCCCTGTTCCTTAATTTGGGGGTCTATAAGTGAGCAATACCTCCCCACTACCCTTAAGCCCGAAACATTCACCATGACTTTTTACGTAATAGTTTTGTTCCTCCTTAAATACCCCTTAGAGGAATTCCATCCAGTTGGGAACCACTGGAAAAGTTTTTGATAAAATATGATTTTTTCACAAAAGATGTCTTCAAATATTACTTATTTTATTACTATGAATTAATTATGACTTTTGCTGTCAACTCGCTTCATTCAAATATTTCTTATTTTATTCCTATGAATTGAATGAATTAAACCTTTTTTTTTCCCTATGACCTTTTTTCGTACAATATTTTCCCCTCCCTTTGTCCTTGCCTGAGAATCGATAAGAGAGAAGACCTTAAGTCGTCATTTTGTTAAAGATGGTAGAAATACCATATTTCAAGCTGTGTAAAGCGCCCCTAATTCGAAAGCTAAAATTCACCAAAAATGAATCGATAAATAAAAAGCTAAACACTTCAAGCTTCAATGAGGACCGAACACACCAACAACGCCCAGAGTGTTAAGGTTGCTGATCAAACATTTTGGAGGTCATAACTGACCAGATAGACACAGTTGCGATGCCCATGGTATTGCTTTGAGTAGTCTGGGCCAGAAGGATCAGGGTTCGCCCTGTGACCAAGTTAAGTGCTTTGAACAATAGTTGAGAGGACTAAAGAGATTTTTTTCCCTGTCCCACACGTTTGAGGTTCCCCAAGTTGAACTTTGTGTCACATCTTGTCCTTATGGAGTTTGGGGTAAATTGGAGCTTGCTGATTATTGCGACACGATGTGCGTCCTGATCCCTTTTTTCTCATATAATAACTTAGCATTGGCACCATAACACCAAATTGTCATCAAGTTTGTAGGAGAAAAAAAAACTATTTTAATCCAATGAGAAAGATTACGTGGATGTTTCGCCATGGATTAGTGGTAAGTGTCTTAGCCCCAAAGACCCTTACTGCTGTTGTGAGATCGATCTCCGCTGAGGGCTCCACACTTGTTCCGTTGGCTAAGATTTGTTTATAGAAAAATGCTTAAGGACATTTTCCAATACAAACACTTCAATCTTCCTAGCTATAATTCTAATATCATATAAACACTAACACCGCCCCGCGAAATGTTTTATATCCAATTGATATATTTCTTTGATAGTATTGAACCGGGGTACTGGTTTTTCCTTCTACAGATTCTGTCCACAAAGTATCCAGCCTTTCATTATAACGAAAAAAATACTCTTCTAGAGCAATGGTGCCTTAATCCTCTTCAAATTAAGTACTACCCTCAAGACCTCACGCACATATCCCAGCTCCCCTTCCACTTTTTTTTTTGCGGAGCTCTCTTTCCGGGTCGCTATCGGCTGTCTGATTGCGTTCTCCTTAATCTCATCCATGGTCTGGAATCTACGTTTCACCAGCAAAAATTCTGGAAGACTTTGGGGCCGTGCTGACAGACATTAGTATGTCGTGTTTTACTGAAAAAAATTCAATGGGACGGTCATCGTGAATGCAACGGTTACACAGTACATGGGGTAACTCAATGGCGTCTCAGTGTCGACTGAGTAATCCCATGAGAGTGACTGTTCGGGCATGCTCAGTAAAGTCCCCTCTGATTCCTTGCCAAGTTCTATTAAGGAAGCGAAACCAGTTATCGGGATATTCGAAATGGTTTGATCCTCTCAGGACGGACCCTTTACACCCATCCCAGTCACCCAGTTTCATTTGCCCTCAACAAGATGAAGAAATGAAAAATCATAATTCCTTTCGAGTCACGCTTTAGAGTATTTAACGCCATTTCTTGTTCATGGCTTCGGCAATGAACCGTTATATTAGGGAAAAAAATGGGTTCCCGATCTTTGGGTCATCTGCTTAATTCGATCTGTTCCGCCACTGACTCATAAAAACGTCCGAAAGAACCCCTCCACACACACTCACCCACCGAGCTTTTTTTCTTAGTTTTTTTCCAGCATGGTCATTGCTTATGAAAAAAAAGAAAGCTGGGGGAAGGCACCGGGGGTGGAATAAGTAAATCATTCAAGAGATACGGCTAGGGGAAAAAAGTTGATGCAGTGGAGAAAGATATACACTTCATGCGTGGTGGGGGTGGGAAGGAAGGAGTAAATATTTGCCTCCTTCACTGAATGTTGGTTTCTTCATCTTTCCTTTTCTTTCTTTTCCCCCTTAGCTTTCAACTTTCTCTTCTTTCCTTTTTTTATTGCTTCTTTCGTTAGTCTTTCCAACTTTACTTTAGCTACGTATGGCACAAGGCCGAATGATGGAGATTAATTTTGTGCTCATACACTTAGGTAATCTTAGTCTATCACAAAACCATAATTACATCCACTCTCTCTCTCTACTCTCTCCCTTTGTCGTTTGTTTCTCTCTCTCTCTCTCTCTCTCTTTATTGCTCTCTCTGTGCTCTCTCTCGTTTGTTTTTGTCGTTTGTTTCTCTCTCTCTCTCTCTCTCTGTTCTTTGTAGCTCTGTCTCTCTCTGTCTATGCTCTCTCTTTCTCTTTTTGCACTTTGGCTTTCCCTCCCTCTCTCTTTGTCCATTGCCCTTCCACTCTTTTTCTCTCTTTGTACTTTTCGCCTCTCTCACCCTCTCACCCTTTGTCCTTTCCCTTTCTCTTTCTCTGTCTTTGTCTCTTTCTACAACTCCTGTCTTTTCTCTTTCTTCCTCGACCTTTGTGTTCTTTCTCTCTCCTCTCTTCTCTTTGTCTTTTACTCTTTCCCTTTTCCCTTCGGTCTTTTACTCTCTCTCTCTCTCTCTCTCTCTGCTTTATATCCCCTTTCTCTCTTTTTCCCTTCTTTCTTTTCTTCAATCTCTTTCTTCGTCCTCTGTCTCTGTGTCTCTGTTCATCAGTCTCTTTCTGTCTCCCCCTCTCCTCTTTCTTTGACCTTTTCTTTCCCTCTCTCACTCTCTTTACCTTTTGCCTCCCTCTCTCTCCCTGTGTTCTTTCCCTCTCTTTTCTCACCGCCATTATAGTTGTATCATTGGTCATAGGTCATTGTATTTGATACAATTCTGAATCAGAATCCCCTACATACAAATGCAACTCTCCCCTATCCTTGTTTCTCTCCAATCCATCAATAAAATGCACAAATATCCACTTACTATATAAAAAATGATGGTATCGGTGATGGGACAGGCTTACTAGATAAACCCCAAAACGTGTATATCTATTGTTGCTGAGCATTATACATTGATACTTTTAGTGATAATGTGCGTGCATCTATTTTCTACAATGGCTGACTTTTTTTTATCTTTAACTTTACAAATTTTTATTTTATTTTTTGTGTTCCTATTTCGGGATCTCCATCAGCTGTTTTATCACGTTCTCCTTAATCTCGTCCATCGCCTGATATTTATTTTTTCAAAAGCCAAAAGTCGTAGGGAATTAAATGTAGATTGAAAATTCAATGTTTCGCCAAAGATCCTGCACGAGACGCGGAGAATGGGCATTGTGAATGCGACGATCGCAAAGTACACAAGCTCACTCAATGGAGTAACCCCTACGAGAGAATTTCCTACGTGTCTGGAAAAGTTCCTTCCGATTGGTTGCCAATTTGCCTCAAAGCTATGCAACCAGTTCTCGAGATAGTCAAAATGGATGGATACTTTCCGGACAGCTCTCGTGTTCAGGTATGTGTGTGTATTCGGGCTGCTGCACAAAAAAAATCGAGGAAATTGTCTAGATTGATCACTCTTTCAATCAAGTTACTCAACGTTTCCCTGGTCTCATCGGACAATCACTCCACAAGGAAATGAAAAACGTTTTCTGAACATTATTTTTTTTTTTGAGGAAGCCATTTCGTTCGACAAATTTCTCGAACTTCTTGGTAGCACCTTATATAAATGTATACATCTTTCTAGAGGGTAAATGATTTAAGGACATCAGTAGTAACCAATCATGATGGGAGTATCCATATTCCCGTTAGACATTTTAGTGTCTTTCTTCAATTTCTCAACATGTTTTGCTAATGTTTTATAAAAACAATCATGCAACCATATTTGGAATAGTGCGTATAGGCTTGGGTTCCCAGCGCTAGACATGGTAATTTTGAAATTGGTGACACTACGGAGAGATTTTACCATAATGGTAAGTGGCATGAGAGATTTGAGTCAAATTTAGGCATGACCACATTGTTTGAGACGAGGGCAAGGGGTTATCCTCTAAAAACACAAGTTAACCTTACTACTTACGAAACCTTTAAGATAATAAATTGCTTTTCAAATTACGGAATTCCTAATGTTCAATAAGTCAAATAGGAAGAGAAATCTACTTGCTAGATCTATTACTAAGTTGCAAAAACAAATTGAATTTTTCTCCCGAAGAAGTTTGAAAATACTGGAATAGTTTACCAACTCACGTGAAAAATAAATGAATAAATAGTACAAGTATAAATGATTCAAAGAATAACTAAGATATATTTAGATAATCTGCAATAGAAAATAAATTGATCGGACAATTTAGGGGATTATCAGCTGAAATATGTAGATGGATTTAGGGAAAAATAAATAAATAAAATCTGCCTGGTAAATGTTTCTCTGTACTGGTAAGTTTGTAATTTTCTCTTATTAATCTTCATACATTTTTATAAATTGAATTAATGTATATTCTCATGCTGAGTACGTATTTCTAATTTAAATTATTTACGGAAATGCCCATCGAGGCACTTCATTTATTAAATACATAAATCAATTATTTATTGTTAGAATTTTTTCCGTTAAAATCTACTTAACAACATTAATATTCTGAAGTTATTTCTCGTCATATTTCCTCTGTGGATGATAGAAATTAATGTCGAATATATCGAATTCATTCTTACTGATCAGATCCTGATCATCTATAAATATGTCCTTTTGTGATTCTATCCGAACGTATAAATATCTGCTCGTGAACCGCACTGGCGGCGGTAAGAATTGAACTCTTAACCTCATGGTCTCTGGTGCAGTGTTCAGTGTCCAGAATAATATTGTTAGATTTTATGGAATGCTGTTATATTGGGTTTCGTTGGACGATATATGGGCTGCTGCTGATCTTTAATATTATGTACAATAAACTCCAACACAAAGGGTCTTCGTCACATCAATAGACGCACCCAAAGCTTGACTAATAAAAGACTTTAGTGAAGATATTCAATTCAATTGCTTATTGCATTTTCTGCCTATAAAATCTTGGTTATTTATCAGAGGATTTCTTTGAAAGATGACTCAGGATTATACTTATATCTATAGAGCACATCAATATCCCCCAGTCTATATCAGTAATTCTCTCTCTTTTGCTCTCACTATATATATATATATATATATATATACATATATATATATACATATATATAGTGAGAGAGAGAGAGAGAAGGAGAATTACCGACATAAACAGACTGATATATATATATATATATATATATATATATATATATATATATATATATATATATATATATATATATATATAAGAATAACAAGGACATATACTCGGTGAATGTTGACATTTCGTGCCTCTCACACTCATCTGTTGTTTTTTTTGCAAGAAAATATGTTTTATGTACTATACATGTATATATATAGAGAGGGGGAAAGTGGGTAGGGTACCTGAATAAATATGTAGCCTTGTGATGAAGAAAAAGGCATTCATCTTACACGACAAATATTCATTTACTATCCCTTCTTGTCAATGCACTTGATTCAGTGATGAATATTGATCATAGACGTCAAACATTATAGAGCGAACATTTTGAATCAAAATTTAGCCTATACTCATCTCTTTCTCCCTTCTTCTCTCATCAGGGTTTGCTTTGCGATTGAAATCGTCACCTGCTTTATTCTCGTATGTATAGCCGATGTTCGATCCCCAGTAATAGCTAATAATTCAAAAGCTAGTTTTCAAGGCCGACATAGCCCTTTCCCTACTTGGATAATTGACGCAACACGATCTTTCTACATCTGATCCCAATCAGTGAATTCGTACTGAAAAATCTGCCGTATCGCAGTGATATTAGTGTATGTGGATCCCACGCATTCAATTCACTAACTGCTTGTCTCTTTGGGAATTGAAGTGGAATACTTGATTGAATTAAATAAGCGACCTTCTGACGGTCTCCAGTCACCCTGGACTAAGCTGTCAAGCCAAGCCCACCTCTCTCTAACTAACCTCATTGATTCGAGGAATATCTATTGAGGTTTGTTTTATTCTTGTCTGAATTTTGCTAGGCGTAGCGTATTAATCGTTACCTCTCATCAATATCAATAACATCTAGGAACCTCTCATCGAAAAAAGACACTTCAGAAAAAAGAGAATAAATCATCCTATGCAAGGGAAGTAACTCTGAGTTTGACATCGAAAACACAATCCAGACTTATGGGAGCTGATATTCGAAAAACTAATTTGATGTATCTAGTCCAATCGAGCATGCGCTCTGAGAAGTGGTTGCACATTCTAGGACTAAGAACACCCGGTGACGGCTAAGGAGAGTACACAGCTGAAACTTTGTGAACAACTGAACACATAGATAAGCGGAATAGGCCAACTTTATCAAACACGATGAAATTTTGCTTAGTCAAACACAAGGCCACGGGTGCAGGACCCCGATTAGGATCGAACTCACTACAGTAGTAATTGACGGCGAAACCACTTTCTAACCACTACACCATAGCACCCAACCAGTTCATCATACATATTTGAAACGTAATGTCTATTGTAATGTGGGGTCGTTTGGGCTACCAGAGATGATCACATCATGAGTGTGTCAAGTGTGAGATAGCCTGACAGAGCCCATCCCTCTTCAGGCTGGTTTCAGAATCAGAAATGTCCGTCTTCTAGATTGCTTGTCAACCGTAGCTAGAGAGTCCATTCTGCCTTTCTATTTACCCATAGCTGACGGGGTGAGATGTTTTCATGCCCTTCCCAAGACATTACTCTTGTAATCTAGTAAATCGAAATTTGGTCGAAAATCAGTTTGACCCATATTTAGGCTTCAGTTGTACCTTATTTCTTTCATATTTACGTATGAAAAAAAACATCCTTATTGAGATATTTTCCTCTTAAAGAACCAAATAAGTCTGCCATTTTCAAAGAAATCACAGCAGTTTTCACTTATTTTTTCTTTCCAAGTTGACTCCATCAGACTTTTACCAAATTACATGAGAATAATACAAAGTTATTAAATTGTCTCTTAACCAGTTCTGTGTATCAATCTATCTTCGTCTGTATCTACCTATTTTTGTCTCCGATTCTGACTATGATTAGTCTTGGCAGAAAGTGTCTACGTCCATAAATAACACCGTTTTCGTCTCTCTCTGCCGCCATCTTAGCGCCCTCCTTACTCTCTCTCTCTCTCTATGTCTATGTTGACGTGTGTCTGTTATGTTCGATATTGTTTTCATTACCTGCGTCTCCCAACATTAATCAACGTTGCTCAGCTGAACTTATGAACATCGGGTGTAAAGTTAATGTCCAACTGGATTCGAGTCCAACATCGCCTGCTGGAGAAGAACGAGAGAAACTGTAAAATTCTTCACTGCACAGGGGAATATAAGCGTGAATTGTATGTAAAAAGTCAATAAGGTTATGATTAATACATGTATAAACTGGTGGGTTGTATACACAGACCTTGATTTTTGTGTGTTGTCTAGGAATATAAAATATTTATGGGTTCGAGAGTCCTTACCTCACTTCGCTATGCACTTCGCGTGTATGCATGTGTATGAGTGCGTATACAAACCAATCAATATGCATTCTTCGTGTCTAATGATATATATATATATATATATATATATATATATATATATATATATTAATACTTCCGACTCTGAGATAAAGCACTTTGGTAGACGGGGAATTATGCGTAAGTAAATATACAATGCTAAGTTCGGCCCTACTGACCACCCAGTTTCGCGTAGGGCAGGGGTAAAATGTCTGCCTCTGGGTCTGAATCGATGTTGGATAGTCTATATATATATATCTTCACAAGTAGATCAGTAGATCTGTAGCCTGAGATTGTTATTAATTGAATTGTAATCTGAAATATTCAATGTATAATGTCTGTTCTAGGTGATCTATGGAGAAGTGCTGCGTCAAGTGCATTTAAAGGGAAGGATATTCTGTAAAAAAATTATTATTTCTTGTATGAAATTTTCTCATCACTACGCTACGGACTCACTGACGTACATGAGAGTGTTTGTAATGAATGTTAATCCGGCAGATATATTTTAAAAACACTTCAATAGTAACCTGAAAATTTAGACATAGAATTTTTCAATTTCTATCTGTGTAAGCGAATTTACATACGAAAGATCTGTAAGTTAATAAGTATAAACTTAAGTCGAACTTACATGATCAATAAATGTGAATTGATTGGTAAGTTGGTAAATAACCTGAAAGGACTAGGAAACAACTTTGAACATGATAAACACAATCTTTATATGCGAAAGGGATCCCATTTAACACACGCTCGGGTGGAAAAATAGTTTCATAGCATGGAACGTTAGTATTAACTGAATTTTGATTTGAAGTTTTCATTGTATAGCGTTTGACCTCTCTGATTGATATTGACCACTGCATTAAGTGCATTGACAGGAGTGTATATAAATATCTATTTATTGTACAAAGAATTTGCTGTGTAAATTGTCTGCTATTTTCATCACAAGGCTATTGATTTATTATTGAAACAACGCATGTATATATATATATATATATATATATGTGTGTGTGTGTGTGTGTGTGTGTGTGTGTTCATATTATTGTTATAAGTTCATTCATGTGTGTAACTTTTATGATCTTCTTTATATACCTGTATATAATTATAGTTATTATTAAACGTTTCCACTGTACACACGTATAGATATATCAAGTAAACTGTAATATATATATATATATATATATATATATATATATATATATATATATATATAAAGATTGCATATGTAAAATGGTTGTAAAGTAATTGTGTACAATATCGGTACATCCAGAGTCATAAACCTCAGGTCGAGAGCCAGCAGTGTTGTCAGTTCTACTCAAGCATTTAATGGTTCATCCAGTCCAGTGCCGGAAGACCAGGCACCATTTGCCATAAAGAGATTTCCCCTGTCCCATTCTTTGCTCGAGTGCTTGTTACCACAACACATAAAAGGCCATCTTCTTTTTCGTAGGTTGCCTAAAAAATGGCTAATATATATACACACACACACACACACACACACACACACATATATATATATATATATATATATATATATATATATATATATATATATATATATATATATATATATATATATATTCAATTGTGACTTTGGTTAGTGCTGAAAGAAGCAAGTGGAGTACTGAATAAATGGGAGACAATTCTTTTTAATCGGAGCGAAATCTGTCGCCCGTTTTCCGCTGAGATTTTTAAAAGATAGGTCATTGATTCACATTGCTGTTAGGAAATGTAAACCTAAACTGTTACGATGGGTTTCTTCAGTTTTTAAGTGGTCTGGCTGGCTGGTTTTTAGGCCTACAAGCCACTTTTACGGGGCTTCAAGGCTGAAGATGTAAACATTTACTCCTTATTATGTCTAGAAAAAAAAAATATAGCGTTGGGTTTCATTTATTATCATGGGACAGTATAGTTCCTTTTCGTTTGAATAGAATCACTAATAGGTCCATAAGTAGTAAGTTGATCTTTATGATATAGTATTTGAAGATTACAAGAGTTAATCGTATCCAATACAAAGCAGTATGATTATGTATTTATTTTTTTATTGATCCATGAAGGTGAAAATATTAATAATAATTATCTCTCTAAATATGATGATTCTGAAGGCTGTAATTATTAATCAATGACGATCAATAATAAATAATCAGTAAAAATATTCAATAATATATTTTCACTTGAAAAAAAAAAAGATCATAACTTGCATTGTGATTTCCTCACCCAAATATATCTGGTGTTATTGAGGTTCTCGATTAAGGAAGTTATCCAAAGAGAAAGGAGAAGTAAAGCATTGAGAGGGATTTAGACATTGATTCAGAGAAATGGGCGTGAAAGAGGGGGCCGAGATAGAATAATGGAGGGGTTGAAAGAGAGTGAGAGAGAACGACAGAGAGAGGAGGAAGAATGGGGAGGGGATGGGCGTGTGAGAGAAAGTCGAGAGGAGAAGAGTATTGTGAGTGGATAGACTCGGCCGAGAGAGGGGGAAAAGATATAGAGTGAAAGAATGATCACTGGAGAAAGATGTGAACCCCCCCCACACACCAAAAAAAAAGAAAAACACTTGATCGTGAGCAAAAAAGGAATTAATGCCACAAAGCACTTGTCCAGTAGAACGAAGGAGCGATTGGCTGGGGAAAAGGGGGAGGAGGAGAGATAGAATGAGAGAGAGACAGACAGACAGACAGATAGACAGACAGAGAATGAGAGATAATCTGACCGAGAGGGGAGGAGGTGGAGTGAGTGCAAGAATGCATTCTATCAAGACTAAAGGAGGAGAGAGAGAGAGAGAGAGAGAGAGAGAGTGAAAGTGAGAGTATCAGAGAAAACACTTGAGTGTGGGAGACGAGGAGAGGTAGAGAGTGTGAGGTAGAATTTAAGAGAGAGAGAGAGAGAGGGAGATACTATGAGAGATTAGTATACATAGGTCTGGTTAGTCACACAATACAAACCATCGTATGACCAATATTTTTTGGCAGCATGTCGTGTTTGGGTTGATCAACGAATAAAATATCTCTCTCGCCTTCTGTTAGGTTCAGCAGTGATCATTAATGATCTGAATTTTCAACAAAAACAAACAAACAAACAACAACAACAACAAAAAACAAGCGCAAATGCTGTCGGACACAAAATAGGGGATCAGTTTAACAAAAACTTAATCACCAGATTGAACCCCATTCTAATAATCAATACATTGGCGGAATCTTCAAGAAATGAATAGGAAACTTTTTTTCTATGCATAATAAGGAGTGAATGTATAAATTTCCATCCCTCTAGCTCCATCGGTGCAGTCTGTTCGCGTGATACATATGTACACAGGAAGTCAGCCATCTAGCCCAACTTGAAACTGTAAAAAAACCCATGTGGACTGTTTGGGTTAATGGCTTCTCATTAGAAACCAAGAACATTTAGGAAGGATACAGTCTTGGGCAGTCTTCCTTCAATGAACTTGACCCAGAAAAACTGCCAGAATCCAAACCGTAGAGTACGATGTTGCCCTCGTAGTTTGAAAAAGGAGATCGTTGGTTGCTGCTAAACTGTAGTATAGTGCTATTGGTATACATAGGAACGGTGTTCCTTTACTTTGCGAAGAATTAAGGTATTCCCTCACTATCTATAAGCAACTAAAATCTTCATTCTCTGTTTATCTGTTTGTACCCTCAAATTAACCGAAACTGTGCAATATATATATATATATATATATATATATATATATATATATATATATATAATTCGTAATTGTGTCATCATTAGACAGCTGTTTCGTTGTATTACAACACCTCAGAGTGGCTACAGACCATCTAGTACCTATATATATATATATATATATATTTACTTAGGCATCTATCAAATAGGAAGAGCATTGCATAGTAGTTTATAACAGACGAGTGCTCAATTCTAAATAAGGGAGAATTGATAATAATTGTAATATAATATATATATATATATATATATATATATATATATATATATATGTATGTATGTATGTATGTATGTATATATATAATGTGAATGTGCCCACCGAACCACCCAGCCGTAGAGGCTTCCTTCGCTTACTGTACTGCCACACGCACTTTTCTAAGTATTACACCACTGCTGCTATCATTATGGACATTTGCTTGGGAGGGTGCATTTGCCCCCCCCCCCCCGTCTAGATCAGGCTTTCTTGCCTAGGTTAAGGGTGTTTGAAAGTTGGAACCTGATAAAGTGTGAGGGTGTTGTACGATTGTTTTACGTAATCCCAACTTGATGGAACCATAGAAACATACATATCATTAGTAACTGGTAACAGTATTACTGTTAAAGTATATTCTGAACATACCTTTTTGACCCACCTACCATGGAAATATATCCTTTGCCCCCTGCCCCCTCCCAGAAAAAGTGGCTGTGGACGCCCATGCTGCTACTATATATTCTAATAGAAAATTTCAGTATAATATTTTGCTATATTTGCCTCTCAGAAGCCTTGGAAATATTTGTAACACACGGGTGGATGCACTTTTCTACGCCCGAGTTCTTTCAACAAAAAGGAAAAAAAAAGCATTCTAGGATTCTTTCTCCTGATTTGATTAATTAATTTCAGAATCTATCAATTAGTTCTTGAAATTTACTAATTACTTTGAGAATATATTTGTGGCCCTCGGCAAGTGACGGCCATGTTTCCATTTTAATAATATGCTTTTCATAATGTTTCATAAAGCAATGGAGGCTTAGGTACAAATTGGTTTTAATTGAATTAAGATTAGGATCAGAAGATTCCCAAACATTTCAGAGAGAGCTTACATGGAAAAAAGAAACATTTAAAGCAAGGTTTGGGAATCTAATCGTTCGTAATCCCATTCTGTTTTCTCAATCTACTCAAGGCTATAAGTTTTATCTTGAGGCTCCCGTCCAACGCCGCCATGTTATTTAAGGTTTTTTTGTTCGTCTTTTTCCTTTTGCCCAAATAAGATCTAACGTCGGAGAATTCCGGCTAAGGGGTTTATCCGTGGAGGAAAGGTTAGAAAAATGGAAGGGGGGTAGGAAGTTGAGGAGCAAGAGGTGGAAAATAGGGGGGAGAGGAGAAAGAGAAAGAAAGATGAGAAATAGATGGAAAGACGTAGGAAGAGGAGAAGGAAAGAGGGAGGGCGAAGAGAAATGGTTTGAAAGTAGGAGGGTGAGGAGAAATAGATGGAAAGAAGGTGGGCGAGGGGAATAGATGAAAAGGAGGAGGACGAAGAGGGAGAAAGAGGATAGGTGAGGAGAGATAGCTAGAAAGTAGGAGGAAGGGGAGAAAGAGATTGAAAGGAGGAGGATGAGGAGAGATGTGAATAAAGAGGGAGGGGAGAAAATGGAAAAAAAGAGAGAGATGGGAATTAGATGAAAAGAAGAAGGGAGAGGAGATAAAAATGGAAAGAAGGAGGGTTAGGAGTGAAGGAAAGAGGCCAGTTGAAGGAAAAGAGATGGGGGGAGGATGGAAAAGAGGGAGTTCGAAAGAGAGAGAGAGAGGGGGAACGAAGGGGAGAGAAAAGAAAAGGGTAAGGAGAAGTCTGGAATTTGAAGAGTGTATCTTGCAAGGAGGAAAAGTTGAGCTTGTGAGAGAGAGGTAAACTGAAAAAGAGGAGAGAGAGAGAGAGGGAGATATGAAAGAAAACAAGCAATTTAAAGAGTGTAATGGAAGAAAAAGAAGTCGAGCTTGCAAGAGAGAGAAACTTGAGGAAAGGGGAACAGATTAACGAATTTAAAGTGAGTGAGTGCGAATAAAGGGTAATAAAGAGGAAGATACTCAAAGAAAGAGATAGAAAGAGAAAGCAGTTGATAGAGAGAGAGTGGAGGAAGGGAAGAAAAAAGATGTGTGTAGAGATAATTCGCAAAGAGCCATGTTGATAAAAGTATATCAAAGAATATATAAAGCGTTCAGAAACAGAATTCGGATAAGAGAGAGAGATAAAATTTTGAGAGAGACAGAGAAACAGAGAGAGAGAGGGAGGGAGAGAGAGAGAGAGAGAGTGAGAGATCAAATAAAACTACTTTTGAAACAAATTTTCAAATACATAATACGGGCGTGCAATTCGATTTATTCAGGTAAACATTGTTAGCGCGTTAACAGAAAACGTACTAAGCGGATTCGCGTAAATCGAGGAAGATTCCTATAGTTGCGTGCACGGGCACTCGATGCTGCTTTTAGAGGCAGAGGTGCAAAATCATTTAGTCGGAATATATTTTAGCGACGACCCTGTTAACAGCGAATAATAATACCATCTTATTATATGGGTACAGTAAGTTGGGATTCCATAAAACAACTGTTCAGTAGCATTATCCTTTATTGACTATAAGTTCCCAACTTTCGAATCCCTTCACTTTAGGTGAGAAAACCTGATCCAGGGTGGGGGGTGAAATGCCCTGTTTGTCCTCCACCCCTGCGAACGCCCATGGTTGTACGTAATATTTGGCATATTTTGAGAGAGCGTTGAATAAATGGATGCAAGAACAATCCTACTTATATAAGTCACAAACGAATAACGCAAAGGATATATACAGGTAATCTCCGTTCTTCGAAAGTTCGCTTTACATCACTTTTTTTTACGGAAAAAGTGAAAAGCGAAAATAGCGTCCGGCGTTTGTTTTACGGCGAGCCATTACAGACCAACCGCTGACAATTCATCTTAACATACAGCCATTGCATTATTTGTGCCTGGGAACGCTTAAGAAAGTGATGGAATTGAAAAATACGATAAATCTGTTGATAGAGACAGAGATGGGGACGAGAAAAACTGAGAGAGAGAAAGAGAAAATAGAGAGAGACGGAGGGGTAGTGAGAATTGTAAAAAGCCAAGTGGATAGAGAAGTAAAAAGGGTGATGAGAGAAACAATTAACAGGTAGGAAGAGGAAGAGGTCAAATCAAGAATAGGGAGAAGAAGAAGAGAGAGAGAGAGAGAGAGAGAGAGAGAGAGAGGGGGGTTGTCAGGGCCCCTTAATCTTAATAGAACAAAATTATAGGGACCTTTTTTCCCTGGTCGATAAAAGCAAATTGATCTAGAAGAATATACACATTCTCGAAAGGGAGTAACGTGTGTGTGTGTGTGTGTGAGTGAGTGAGTGAGTGAGTGAGAGAGAGAGAGAGATTTGATCAAAACCTGCGATGTTACGACATCGGAAGATCATGGAGGGAGATCAAATCTGAAAATACCTACGAAATTTTCCAATTTATCCTTATCTATCCTCACCCATCTCTTCTTAGAATTTAAAATGCCCTTTTTTTATCCAAAATTTTACAGCTATAACTTTGCCTTTACTGTTTTTGTTAATATTTTTCTATCGAGTCTCTATCGAATTAATAGAGGAAATTATTTTAGCAATTTATCTATTATGAATTCGTTGTTGGCGATAGATGCCTTTGGAGCAAGTCTGATCTCCAAGTGTTTAGGACAAAAAAAAAACTGACGTGTAATAAAAAAACAAAAAAAAACAACTTTAACCTCGTTTTAAAAACATAATTCAATTAGTTGATCCAGATCAGTTCATTTTCTGTGAATCAAGAAACGGATGAAAATACCAAAGACGCGTCTGTTCAGCACATATCTCGGTTCAGTTTTGTCTTATCTCTGAAACTTTGTTTTGAGCTATGTCTGCTCTTTTTGTTTTGTTTTTTTCTTTTATTCAAAGCTTCATAAACACTTGTAGTCACGGGTGTAGTGCTAAAAAGCGACCCGGTGAGCGAAGCAAGCCTTTACGGTTGGTGATTCAAGAAGTGGGTGTGTGGCACAGTAAATGGGTATCAATTCAATATACATATATATATATATATATGTATATATAATAAATAGTAGATTGTGGATTTGCTACACAAACTAGCTCATGTTTCTGCCCCCTTTGTGAATCCACAATCTACTATTTATTTCCAGCTCTACTCTAAAACAACTTCACTTCATGAGTAAAATGTTGTATGTATCGAGCACTCTATGAAATAAATCCATTACATTTCAGAAGTGGCTTTATATTATTGATATATTATTATATCATGTTATACTGCTAGTCTGATTTGTACCACACATACTGTGTGTATATATAAATATATATATGAACAGAATGAGAATTCTAGTAATATATAGGTATGGAGGGGACGTCCATCCTCCGCCCTAACAAGGTAAACAAACGCCCCTTCCCATGCACCCCCACAACACTGCACTGCTTGTAGCTCAGTGGAGCCCAACATTTTTAGCGAATTCGCGATAGAATGGTGTCACTCTCGAATTGACGATTTGTAATACCGTTCCGACGTCGTAACTTGGGAAGCCTACGCATTCAGGGAGTTCTGCAAGGAGTCGGTAAAATGAAGACTTCTGAAGCAATGAATAAACGACAATCATACCGGAGGTAGAGTCCCTTCTCTTCTCAAGCATAAGCATCCAATTCTATTCTCACTCTGGGTCATAACGTTGCAAAGATGGGGATGAAGAAAAGAAAAGATGTTGAAATATACGAGGAAAGAATGATAATCGGAGAGCGTAACGGTCGTATATTCAAACAATCAGAATATAATTATTATTATTAAACATTCTTTTAAATTTCTCGTGTTTTCTTTTTTTTGTTTTGTTTTTCGTTTTTCATCCCAGTTGGCCTTTTTTTTTAATTCTAAGTGATGATGGATTCACCTTCCTGGTTTTTGCGGTTTCAACCATAATAAATCGCCTTCCTTTGCAACCGCCGACCCCCGTGTAAAAATGGAGAGCCTGAGTGAAAACAAATAATAAAATCTCAAGCCCCGACCATCTTCTTCTCCCCCGTAGTCCGGATGGCTGAAAACTCTCTCGCCGTTGGCTACAACAACAACAAAAACAAAAAATCATCCAGTTAATTCTTTAAATCTTTGACCGCATCTTTGTAACAAGATGCAGTTGAAACACATTTGAACCAGTTTGGGGAGGTTGCAAATTGTCACCGTTTGTCGGCCATCGAAGTTGGTTCCCCCCCCCAGCCCCCCCCTTTTCCGTACACAGAAGCGTTTGATCCCTCCCCTCTTTATTTCTATTTTTATTGACTTATTCTTTTTTTTTTTTTTTCTCCTAAGGAAACCTCGATGGTTTTAAAGACACTCTTTTCGTGTTGTTTCCCCGACACTGTAATCACTTTGACGGCCCCGTGTTTGCGACGAGTTTTTCTCCTCTCCTGGTATATTAGCCGCCATCTTGCATTTTCTGTTTCTTTTTGCCCCCTTAACCCTTCTCTGCTGATACTTTCCGTGTTCGCCAACAACAGAAGACACGGCTAATTCAATAGTTAAAAGGATTAATTCTAGGAACTTCTCCAGGCACAGTCGGAAGGGATGAAAGAAAAAAAATAGTTGAAGTACAAAATGGGAGGGAAAAAAACAAATAAATAAAAATGTATAAAGGCTAGAAAAATGTAGAAAATAAATAGTGCACAGTTACGTACAAATGTTCGATCAATAATTTAATAGATAATTATGTTGTAAATAAAAAAAAAAGCGATAAAGAATGAAGTAGAAAGAGAAATATATACGGAAATAACAGATTAAGAAGTGTAAAATGTATAAAGGATACTTAATACAGGTTTCCCCCGCTATCCGAATTAGTGCATTCCTATAAAAAAAAATTTCGGCAGCCGCCAGCAAAGAAGCAATTACAATTAATTTATATAGGATCTTTTTTAGCATTTCAAGACTCCCCAAATAATGGTATATTAGGCTGAGTCGTCGTGGATTAGACTGGTGGGTGATACGGGGGACTGAGGTGTAGGGCAGAGGGAAACAGGGTACGTGCTGCCTCTATTATGACTCGGTGCAAAACAAACGCAGAACGGTATTTTTGCTTTTTTTCATGAAAGAGGTTGGTAATTGTTTCAATGAAGTTCGTTGAGAGAGGGGAAACAGGAACTGACGCTATACATTATAAAAGTGCATTCTGTAGTAAAGTTACCTTCTTTTTTTTGCGAACCTCATGCAAGCAATTACCAAGCAGTTTTATCTAAAGCACACTGAAGAGCTACAGCAAGGGCAAGATCCATTTTCTGCCTTGTAGCGCTGATTAGACTAAGTACTTATTTTGTTGCTCAGTAAGTTGCACCATTCAAGATGGCAGAGAATGCATCGAAATTTAGAAATGAAATATTATCATTATTGGATCTTCATCTTAGTCTTGTTCGGTACGTCTACTAACTAAACCCAAAGTTCAAGATTGTATTACGCCCATTAATCCCAGAACAGAATCCTCTGTCCCCTTATAATTTTCCCTCAAAACTTTCGCGACCGGTCCGTTTAGAATATAATTCTGTAAAGATTTATGCAAACTTTTGCTCTACGGCCGTCTTCAGGTGATGAGTTGATGTATTTTCGACCATCGAGATGTTTGCATTCCATTTTCTTACATCGGCTGTGGTTGATTATTTGTTTCAAACACTTGTTGATTGTAGTTGATATCATAAGTCCGTAGCTATCAGGAATTGATGCCATGGTGTGTATCGGACGGTTTTTTTTTCTTGAAGGGCTAAAGACATCT
>OY735222.1:19521189-19573689 GCA_963457665.1 Thysanoteuthis rhombus
AAACTACTCTCACTGAGCCCCCTCCCCTACTATGGTTGCCTTTTGTCAGACTAAGCTAGATTTAGTAAATAACCATTGGTACTTTATGTTAAAATTATTCTGACATTTATTCTAGGACAGGAAAAGTTAATATATCAGAGACTAATATATAATAGATATATCATAAACTATATAAAACAAATAAATAATATTAACCATGATTTTAATCGCAAACAGAAAATCCAACAGAACCAATATTTTCTCATGATAACCTCTGCTATGGATTTTCACACATTAGTTTTTGTGCTCAATGCATGCAGCCTAATTACAACTTTTAATTAACTATTCTCTCATATAGATCCATAAAAGTAATTCCCTACCTTTCATATGAAAGAAGTTTTCAGACTGATTTTTAAAATATAAAACTTACATGTTTTACCATCAGTTTTCTGAGTTTTCAAAGCAAATGACTGTTTCTACGAAGAAAAAGGATACAGGTCGAATTAATCACTCAAAAAAATCCAGCACAGGACCAATGTCTTTTGGCAGCATGCCATGTTTGGGATGATCAGCTAAAATTGGCAAAAGGGATTATTGATGGATAAATTACACTTTACACTCCTTTTGTTGGTTTGTGATCACTAGAAAAATTTTCAAGAAACAAGTGTGAACACTGCCAGACTCTAGCCGAGGGGCCAATTTGGGCATAACATTACAATGTAAATTGCACTCCTACTAAATCCCATTTTGAGGGAGGGGATTTCAGAAAATGAAAAAGATATTTTTCCTAAACATAATTAGGAGTAATGTTCAAATTTTCAGTTCTCTAGCACCATTAGTGTGGTCTGTAAAGAACACACACACACACACACACACACACACACATATATATATATATATATATATATATATATATATATATATATATATATATATATATATAACCAGACAGCCAGACTGATTTGAAAACTGAACAAACCTATGTCGACAGTTTTTTAATTCATTATAAATAACCTCCTCGTTGCAATATTTGTTGTAGTTATGCATGGAGTTGATTTTTATTTCTTTGTTTATTTTTCTGAATTTATAAGTTGTAACCCTTGCAAAGATAAAGATCTTCCAAGGCCGAAAGAATCATTTGTAATAGTGTTATTATACCTGTATTGATGTTCTCATGGAATTGTGCGTGTTCCTACCTGGTCTTTAGAACTAAACGCATTTAATTTTTCTTCTTTTTAGGTAAGTCCTACCTTCAGAACATCTCTGAAATAGCAGTGAAATGCTGTGAGCAAATTCCGAGGGCATATTTATTGCTCCCCAAAAAAGGTATGTTACCATATCATAATATCAAGAAAAGTGCAATTCTTTGCAAAGATGGATCAATGCGTAGTTTCTGATATTCAATCTCCTTAACAGGTTGATTCTTTTCTTTTTTTTATATTTGAATTCAATCTGAGAATTTTTTTACTTGTAAAAAAAAAAGGCACCTTGTGGTGGTTTTATTCTACTAACATTCAATGATATTTTTCGATGATTGATCCAATATCCTAAGAATATGTTGGAATAGATGCATAATTTTAAACACAACAAACTTTTTTGACCTTAAATCCTCAAGTTGTAAAGTGAATTATTTACACAAAAAAGTCTCTCTCTATCGTTATATTTTCCTATTAACAACTTGTGTTATCCACTGACAGAAGTCATTATTATAGGATATGAAGGTCTGAAACACGTCATGTAAATATACGTATAGAAATGCAGATATTAACCTTTACTTAAGTACAAATATACATAGATATACAACTAATATTTTTTAAAATTAAGGAAAAAAAAAGAAGGGTATACAACCCATATATCCTATTGATCGTCACGTATGGAGCTGAAACATGGAACCCAACCAAAAGATTGGCCCTTCGACTGAGAACCATGCAACATGCACATGAGAGAATCATGCTCAACCTCATATGGAGATATCATAAGACAGCATAGTATATTAGAGAAAAGACAGGCGTCTGGGGCATCATAAAAACTGTTAGAAAATTCAAATGGCAGTGGAGTGGACATGTTGCAAGAATGTCAGACAACTGCTGGATATCACCTCTCACAACCTAGATCCCCAGAGATCAAGTGTGAGGCTGTGGCCGACAGAAAGTGATATGGTGTAACAAACTAGATAAATTTAGGAAGCACTGGCTCCTTGATGCCCATGATAGAGAGGTCTGGCAAATCTTGGGGAAGGTCTGTGTCCAACAACGGAAACTAACAGACTACTGATGATGATGATGATGAAGAAGAAGGTATAAAAAAAGGAATTCTTTTTTAATCAAAGATATTTATTCTGTTTTTTAATTCTTATTTGATCAAGTTTTAGAAACCATTATTATTTGAAAAAAATAATTTCTTTTGACTACTTTTTGCCTTATTCCTAATTTTATTCAAGTCATGGTAGAAAGAAGTGAAAAAAAATTTGAAACGATAATGACCAGAAAGATAATCTGACTATAGATCTTGGTCATTCATCGCTCAACATTTTGCTCTTGACGTTTAGATATTCACTTATTTTAGGGTGTTCAATATACAGTTAATCATTGAAAAGTATTCTATTCTATTGAGAGTGAAGTATCAGTCAATGAATTATAATCAATTTCAACAGCTGCTTCAAGATTAGTGAATATTGTGAATCTTTCTGCAAATGAATACATTTATGCGTGTTTTACGCGTGTTATTTCATGTTGTGATTGCTTATGAATTATCTAAGGAATGTGGACTTTTCTTTGTGTAATTGAGATGAGAGTTTCATAAAGATACATTCTTCAGGATCTGTTCAAGACCAAATTTCTTTATTTGAAACTGTTAATTGCTATCTTTACTTTCTTGAAAAAAAGGCGTGAAAAGGAGTTCTAGTTTTGGTGCAGGGATCCTGATGGTCAATGAGGTCAGTGCAAGACAGGCATATCCTGTAACACTGGTTCTAGGGTAAGGTTTGTACAATAGGATCATCTTAGTCATATCATAATCAAGATCAGTCTGTTCTCCAAGGTTTGTTGTTGTAAGTGTGAGACATTATAAGTGATGGGCCTTACCTTGCGCATTGGCCCTTAATGTGATTTCAATCTGTCTGGTCAGTCTTGGCCTCTTCTTAGACAACATAGAATGTACTTGTTACAGTCCTTGACCTCTTTACTGCATGTAAGCTTTTTGATTACATCTGTTAGAAAAAAAACTATTGTTTTCTTAGACCTTTGAAATTGATATCCATTTTCTTTGATTATCATCTGTGATCAACTCTGAATAAATAATAGATGAATAAACAAATAATTCCGTTTCGATTAGATTGGTTGAAAATCATTGTTTTCCCAAAAGAAGAAAGGTAAACATAAATTTTTATTGGAATTTGGATTCTATGGCTCTGTTTCTTCTCCTGAATGTTGGTTCATTTTTCTTTTCTCTGAAAGATTGCCTCAAAGACTCACCATGTTTTTTTGTCAGCAACTTGGATTGCCACGGGCGTACTTGCTTGAGGCGGTCAGTTGACAACAATGATGACGTCTTCTTTTTCTCTCTTTAGTATCAATTTTTGGTTTTGAGCTTGATTTACCTTTGTTTTTTAAAATTTTTATTTTCATCATTGGTCAGGATATTGTCATAGGTGTCCATGACTTGATTAGTGACTTCTCTGGTCAAGGTTGGATGCGCACAGCTTGCCGCGGGTGAGGCAGGTGATACCATCCCTGAGAGCAAGGAGGGGGGGGGGTTCAAGTCTACTGGCAGTAGTCAGGGCTACAAGAAGTAAAGGTCTTCTTTGAGGAGTCCTTAGACCTTTTCCATATTGCTTTCAGTCTTGCTGACCAGTGGCCAGTTCACTGAAGAGTTAAACTTTTTATTGACAATGTTTTTCCAACCTCAACAAGTGAGCTGCCCAGCATCATAATACTCTGTTATATAAAAGATACAGGCCAAAGAAAACAAGGACTGATTGTACGGACATGTTTGGAGAAATAAAACCCTTAGGAAAAACATGATGGTAAAAGCCACTAAAACAGTTAGGCATGTGCTCAAAAAAAAAATTATTAAGAACTTCACAAGACCAATATTCTTTTTGGCGGAATGCTGTGTTGTGGGTGATCAATTGAAAAACTGGAAGAACAGTTGATAAGTTACTTTTCTTACCATTTGTTAGACTGTGATAACTAAAAAAGAATTTTCAAAAAACAAGTGTGAACACTGCCGAATACAAATTAAACTACCAATTTAGTATAAACTTACATTGCAAATTGAACCCTGCTCTAAAAACCTATATAGGGTGGAAATAATAAAAAAAACTTTTTCTTAGACATAAGGGATAAATCTTTAAATTTCCAGCCCTCTAGCTCGATTGGCGTGGCCTATACACCTGGTACATGCATAGCCAGCCAGATTAGTTTAAAAACTAAAGAAACCTATACTGACCGTTGGTGATTGGGTTTTAAAATGCTGGAAACTTTTGCATCAGCCTAATGTTTTTATATCAAAATTTTGTTTATAATTGCTTACGGTATTGTTTATTTATGAATAAATTATATAAATATATATTTTGATATAGATGTATCAGCAGAACTGTTGGAATCTCTTCTGTCAACTTGATATCCGATTCATCGAAAAAAAGGAAAATATCACTGAAGAATTTATTTTCATTTTTGTCCCTTGAAATTTATATCCCAATAATAATGAAATTAATTATTAGTTGAAAAAATAATCAAAGTATTCATAGATTTTAAACTTTCAAAGCCCTGACTTGTTAAAATGAAATCAATTATTAGTTGAAAAAATATTCAAAGTTTTCATAGGTTTTAAACTTTTAAAGCCCTGACTTGTTGAAATGAAATTAATTATTTGTTGAAAAAAATAAAGTATTCATAGATTTTAAATTGTAAAACCCTGACTTGTTTAAATGTCTTCTTTTTTGCACGTTAATATCATCCAATATTCAAGCCGCAGGGCCATGGCCTAGCATACATATCACCTGCCTGGTTATCTCCAAGTTGGATGTTTGGATCACGGCAGGATTCACTCAATTCTATATATCTATTCGCTTTGTGGCCATTTGCAAAAGAAAATGACCGACAGACAAAGAAAAATATTGACATAGGCCTTTATATAATATGATAATATTATGATAATATTGATACAATTATTTTTAATAACTAATAATTAAGATAGAGGGATTAAATGATATTTATATTTTGCGCATGATGAACAAGTTGTTGATACTGAAAAAAAAAAGGGGGTCGGGGCCTGCCTCAGCATGTTCGGCTCATAGAATTTAGTTTGAAACTTGATTTCCGGGGGTTTTTTTCCTCTTACTTCTACATTTTATTTATACATTCTATTTTAATCTGCTTTGGGACTCAGACATTTGAACAAAAAATTCCAAAGGATCCTGTAGACAAAAAAAATTATTTTTATTATCATAAACAAGTTGCTGAAATCTCACCTCACTGACGGTTATATTGCGTGCAACAACAGCCTCTACTGATAGCTGCCACAGATACTATAAGTGTAATAGATGCAGGAAGAAGGGAGAGAGGAGAAAACAAAGTGAAGTCGTTTGATGAGAGGGTAGGAAGAGAGAGGGGCTGATAGCTGTTACTGATACTCTTTGTGACAGACACGGCTCTTATTATATATACATAATCTCTTTTTTGATCTGCACTAAAATCTTTGAATCTTATTGTGGCAACAAAATTCTTGCTTAATATTTTATCTCTCTTGATTCTTGAAGAATTCGCTCCGTATTGGACATATTGGCAAAGAAATCTTTTTCTTGCATCAGAGGAAACTTTCGGTGATTGTCCATTCATTACGTTCTGAATTATGATTCACTCTCTCTGCCATTGCTTTTGTACTCATGATTCATAACAGTTGGCATATAGACCCGTAACAATAATAAAGAGAAAAGGGGAGTATACCAACAATAATTATGGCTTTTTTTTCCCCCCTTTATTATGATCGTAATGACGATGATGATTGGGAATGTGACTTGGTGGAATGAATGAAAAGGTGTGTGTCAGTCAAGGGAGGAGAGGAATTGACGTTTGTGAAATAAAAACCCAGTACACGAACACAGGGATGAATTGTTTCATCTATAACAATAAATCCCTTGAAAGGTGTTTTATTCAAAAAGGTAGATGATTCCATTCAATATTTATAACTCTGTCTAACGTATTTTTAGTGTTTCTAAATTGTTCCAAATTTCTGAGATGAAGTACTGTCATTATTATCAATTGCCAAACTTTAGTTCAAAACCTAGAATTGACTTTGTTTTCCAAATGTTAGAAAATCACCAAAAACGAGCCTCAGTAAAATGAGGGTTTTAAACCGATTTGTAAAATCCAGATTCTCCTACCATGGTTTGAACTCACAACAAACTGAATGTCAGCAGGTTATCTCACCGATCAAGCTAAATTGACAAGTCTTTGGTATTAACGGAAATTTATCTTATAGATATTTATAGGCTTATTTCATTCGAGTAAATAAATACATTTATAAAAAAAATACATATTTTTATAATTTTTTTGTTTGTTATATCCGTAATAGTAGAAGAAATCACCTTCAGTTGGAATAGAAATTGGAATGGAGTTTGACCCTGCAGCAGCCAGTTGAACATCTGTTGCCATCAAAAATGGCAGAGAGTTCTAACCTTTTTTTTTTATATGTGTGGTGTTTGTTTGTTTGTTTGCTCTAGCACACCATTTTGTCCACAGACTTGAAAATTGGCATCAATACTCCACTGGACCCCTTCTAAACATGTTCCTATCTTTATTTTTGGAAACATTTTTTTTGATTGATTTTGTTTGTGTGTTCTAGCACTCCAGGCCATACTGTTTTGTCAACAGATCTGAAAACAGGCATCAGTACTCCATTAGTCCCTTTCGGAAATTATTTTTCAATTTTTGAAAAAAAGCTTTTCTGACCATTTTGGGGCCTTATTCTGACTGGGTAATTAATAATGTCTAGTTTTTTAAGGTTCTAGATGTTTTTAGGTGCCTCTTACTCTATTTCAGATGTTTTCCAGTAAAAAACACAGTGATGTCATGAAGAGAATTTATTCTGATCATATTTATCCATCAATGAAATTTTTTTTACATGACTTCAAAGTTTGAGGCTACGGTTGTTCAATTATTGACTTCGGTAGCAAGTCTTGTTTTTTCAATTTTTTTTTGTCAAACTCAAGTCGAAGTTGCATTTGACTTTCCACCGTACCAATAAGATCAAGAACAAGAACAAAAATCCTCTTATATAGGAGGGGGTAACTATTCTCTGATTGCATTTCCAATATCAAAATATTGGAAATGTAATCAGTGAAGAGTTTTGTGTTCAAAAAAGAAGCAGGTGTGGAGTCAGACCCTGTAGGTTTGCTCGTCTTATTTTTAGTTGTCCAAGTAGAAGTAGACATAATAGCCTTCACGTTGTATATGATTAAAGGAAAGGGTTGGAATGAAATTTGATTTGGCAAATTATCTCTTTTAGAAGGGAACTAATTAAAATTTGCAAATTAGAACTTTTTTTCCAAAGTTTAAAAGAACTGTTTAATAGGGATCAGAGTCGCTGATAGCTTTGATGGAACAAATTTTTCGAAATGACACATTTACAAAAAATAGGAAATTGACTGGTAGCAATAAGGTCTGTCAAAAATATGTTTAACTCTTTTACAGAGTGTAGTCATGGGCATCCATTGGGGTCAGGGGCAAACAAGGCATTTGACGTCCCCTCCCCGATCAGGCTTTCTTACTGAGGGTAAGGGGCTTTGAAAGTTGGGACCTCGTAATCAATAAAAGATAATGGTGCTGCGCAATTGTTTTATGTAAAAACCAACTTACCTACATATAAAAAGACTGTACTTGCTAATAAACAGGGTTGCCATTTAGATATATTCTGAATATATATCCGTTTGCACTCTTACCATTCGGAGATATATATCCTTTTTTTTTAAGAAGAGAAAAAACTGCGAAATCAGTATAGATAGACATAAAGATACAAATGAGCTGATTAATGGATAATAATGAACAAATAAGAAGGTAGGTCAATGGAGATTCTTATCTTGGCTCTATCTGAAACGAGAGGTTACTGAGTGTAAAAATTCTGTACACAATATGATGTTGTTAATTATCAATGCTTTCCTAAAATTGACCTTGTGTTCATCTCTGATTCAATGTTCACATAAGCTTTGAGCAGGATCGTGCAAAGATTGGAAATGTAGACTCGATTTAAAACTGCTCATTAAGCATTTTTATAATTTGTTCTAAATACATGATTTATGTATGGGTATATGTAGTATACTTGTAGGGAACATAATGTACTTACGAGTAATAGACCCCCGCAAAAAACTAGAAAGATCCTTGAAATAGGTAATGCCAAGCAATTTTATTCAGAATGTAGATGTCATCCTGAATTACTGAAATTACCTAAGTTTGATTTCATAAACTTTTGGTTATAAAAAAAATGGTTGTATTTATCATTGTTTGGTTGTTTGACTGAATGAACTTTTGATCAAATCAAAACAACATATTTATTTGTTGTAAAAAAAGTTGAAACCTTACCTGTTAGGCAATTTTGTCGATGAGGTGTAACATATATAAGGAAATAAAGAATTAGTTTACGAAAGTATTTTGCTTTCATAGTTTACAAAAAACCAAGACCAAAGTGAATAAAATACAAAAGACAGCTCTAAACAACAAAGCTAATGATTAAATAATAAATTCAAAATATAATTATGTATCTTTTATGAACAAACATTGAAATTACTCCAAGTGATTGCTTTTTATCTGCTTTCAAAGCCAAGTTTTTTGAATTTTGATGAAGAGTACAGATATCTTCTGTCTTGCTCAGGGACACAGCTGATGTAATAAAAGAGAATATCATTCATATTCTAATGACATAATAAAAATGCTGAATTTAGAGGGTAATAGAAATATGAAAATTAATAAATGAAAATAAAAAATAATGAAAATCTGTCTATGGTCAACAGAACATTATTATCTCTTTTCACTGCAATGTAAATCTCAATTTCCCATGTATATAAAATGGAATGTATATCCATATATTTCATACATGTTGTCATTTTATCTTATATGCTATCAGGTCAACTAGTATAGATATGATAAATTTTGAATATAAGGTGATGTATTTTTTTGTTATTCATTTATACTAATGGTTTATGAATCTTCTTTAGAGTATTAATATTTTCTGATTAAGTCTTCCCCTTGACTCTTTACAATAGTGATATTCTTTAGCAAAGGGTCCTCTTTTACCTCTACCAGGAGGGGTAGGCCCCTTCAAAATCACAGGCTTATGTCAACTAACACACCTGTTCCCCTCTTTGTTCTGGCCTTGCTTTGAGCCTTCTTAAAGTGAGCCTCTCCAACTGATCATTGTGAGCTGCTTTTCTCCCAGGTTAATGTAACTTGATCCAGACCTGAGCCAGGATCAGCACAACACCTGTCAACTTTGAGCCTTTCTTCATTGCTCAATCGACAGAACTGATTCAGAATCTGACTTGGGAGCTCTAGATCGCAAATGACAACTCCGTGTGGATCATTCATAACAAATAGGATTAAAATACCTGTCATTTATACACACACAATTTTAGAATATACGTAAATCTATAACATTATTCTGCTTGTTCCTATCTGCGTACGAACGTTACATTTTCAGTAATGACATACGGGAAAGGCCGGGTACTTTAATAAGAGGGTGGAAAGAGAGAGGACAGAAAAGAAAGTTAGGTGGATTGACAAGAGGATGAAAGAAGATAGTGCAGAAAAGAAAGGAGCTCTGATAAGAGGGCAGGAGGAGAGATGGCAGAAAAGAAAGGAGCTCTGATAAGAGGGCAGGAGGAGAGATGGCAGAAAAGAAAGGAGCTCTGATAAGAGGGCAGGAGGAGAGATGGCAGAAAAGAAATTTGGGTTGTTTACTGGGGGGGTCACAAAGATTTGTGCATATGAAACTTATCCATGTTTGCATAACATTTAGATAAGACATGATTTGGCCTCAAAGATTGGAAAGGATAAGGGAGAGGATAAGAAGATGAAGGTCAAGAGGGAGAGAAAAGAGCTGAGCCATTAGATAATGGATAATCTTAGTTGTCAACATGATCGAAATTTCCATGGGTCAAGCTAGTCTTTATGAAAATATGAGTGTATGTATGTACATGCTTACATATATTTGTATACACACGTGTTTATGTATACATGTAAATGTGAATGAAGATATATGTATATGTGTGCATATATGAAAATAGGTAGGTAAATTCCGCAATAAGGGTTAAATAAATTTGAGAAAAGTGTAAAAAAAAGGTAAGCCAAACTTTTTAATTATAGTTTTTAGATGTATACCTAAAAAACATGATTAAAGAGTTCGGCTTCCTTTTTTTATACTTTTCATATATATATATATATATATATATATATATATATATATATATATATATATATATTATTGTGTCATCCACAGACAACTGTTTTGATGTATTACATCTCTTCAGTGTGGCTATGGACTTTCCATTATCCCATCCAGTACCACGAGGCAGAATTGAAACCTTCAGACCAACAGGCCAATATCCTACATCTGGACTACGGAACTGGACAGTCAGTGAGGCTGAATTTAAGCGATATATTTATTTACACAGAAATCCATATATATATATATATATATATATATATATATATATAGGGATGCATCAAAAAATTTGCAGCCTGAAAATAGGTGAATTTTGATCTGAAATTTTCATTGTATAATTTTCAATTTGTAAAATTGATATTCAACACTGAATTAAGTGCATAGGTGAGGAAGGTGATTATGCTGAAAAAATATCTCTTGTGTAAAATGAAGGACTTTTTCTCATCATCAGGCTACAAGCAATACATTTGTGTTACTCATATGAATATATTTTGAAAACATAAAAATCCTGGAAAACTCTTACTACACAAAAAGACTTTAAATATTGGATGCGATTCTAATTAAGATTAAAGAACCTTGAAAAGACCAAACCTCATATGAAATCTGCACCAACATCCTAGAATGTCTATGAAACAACAATATAACATGTATCAATAATAACCTCTATTGAATCAAATGGAGCCTCAACTTGATACAAACTGAAGTGATGTAACTAGTACAAGGTGTTGAATATCGTTGAAAATTGAAAATTGAAAATGACGCAGCTGTGTGACGTTGAAACCAGCCTTGAAAAAGACAAGTGATGGTCAAAAAGGACTCAGAATAAAATTGACCAAATTAATACATGAATTTTTGGAAATTTCCCATGTTTCTCCGAACCAACTATGAAAAAAAAATCAGAAAACTCAAGAAACTTATTAAAAACTTGGCAAGACAAAAATTGTCTACTGCTTATAAATAAACACATGTGTATATGAATATATGTGAATGTGTAGGAATGTGTATATATATATATATATTTATATATATACTCCTAAATCTCCTAATGTGTAGGAATGTATGGATATATATATATATATATATATATATATATATATATATATATATATATATATATATGTATATATATATATGTGTGTGTATATATATATATATATATATATATATATATATATATATATCTCCTAAATCGAATAAATAATTGAAGAAAATGAGGTTGCTACAGGAATCGAACCTGCTATAGATAAGGTAGCCTTATAGACCTACAGCAGCCCAATTTCTTTTGATTGTTTATTCTAATTACGTTGCCTAGGGTAAATGATACATTCACCGTGTAATAACAGGAGCTCATTTAAAAATGCTGAAGAGTGTTAAATCTAAAAAAATAGCTATAAAAATAACCAAAAAATACCTGAAAGATGCTAAAAATGGTTGAAAAAAAGCACAAAAATGGCCAAAGTGTTTAAGCATACCTATACTTATTTAGCACTCTCAAACAAACAAACAAAAACAGGAAAAACAAAAAAATGACCAAAATACACCAAAAATATGATTAAAACAAAATGTACCAAAAATGGCCAAAATATTCAAGCACGTCAAAAAATGGCCGAAATGCTCAAGCAAGTTAGCGTTGATTTACATTACCAAAACAAGAAACACGGAATTTTGTGCAAAAAACGTTAAATTAGCAATGTTGATTTAGAACTGCAAAATGCAGGAGACTAGGTATGGTCTGCAAAAAGTTTTACAGGCATTTCCTTTTTTTCAATGTTGGAGAGTCATACAAATTCATTTTATGCTGAGGAGGGTGGAGACAGTGCTTCAAGATTTGGGAGTCTTTCACAAAATGTAAAAGATTTGTTAAGATTGTTTTTGAATTATTGAGTGCTGTAATGCTAAAGCAAGAAAAAACAAATATATGTGTGTGGGTCTGTATGTGTGTTTGTGTGTATGGGTCTGTATGTGTGTATGTGTGGGTCTGTATGTGTGTGTGTGTGTATGGATCTGTATGTGTGTATGTATATATGTGTGTGTGGGGGGGTCTGTATGTGTGTATGTATATATATGTGTGTGTGTGGGTCTGTATGTATATATATGTGTGTGTGTGTGTGTGTATATATATGTGTGTGTGTGTGTGTGTATATATATGTGTGTGTGTGTGTGTATGTATATATGTGTGTGTGTGTATGTATATATGAATGTATGTGTGTGTGTATGTATATATATATATATATATATATATATATATATATATATATATATATTTATGTGTGTGTATGTATATATGTGTGTTTGTATATATATATACACACATATGTGTTTGTGTATATATATATATATGTGTGTGCATGAGTAAAAGACACATTTCGTAACAAAATTGTATCTGATAAAAACAAAGGATATTTTTTAACAAAAAAACCTGAAGTGGTTAATTCAGATAAGAAAGTCTATATCTTATATCTATACCAACCAAAGGGTTTTTCTTTCTGTTATGTAAGTGCTTTTTTTTCCTTCCTTTTTTTTTTATTGTCTTTTCTCTTTAGTAAATAATCTACTTGAAATAAAAACATGTCTATCCCTACCCAAATCCTGATAATAGGAATTAGCCAATAGGAAGTGACCCAAGGTCCATAATTAAAAGGTCAGCGTCAAATTTTAGCAACAATAACAACAAAAAGGAGAAGAAAAAACCTACAACAAAGGGACACTCAAATGATATAAAAAAAAAACTGATCTGATTAGTCACTCAATAGAAACCGTCACGTGACCAACATCTTTTGGCAGCATGCCATGTTTGCCAGATTGGGTGGGGTGATCAATTAAAAAAAGAAAAAAGTGGTAATCAATGAATCAGTTACTTCTCCTGCCTTTTGTTGGGCGTTAATCAGTAAAAAAATCCAATTAAAAAAAACAAGTATAAATGCTGTAGATCACAAACTAAGGGATCTATTCAGCATAAATTTACATTGCAAATTTAACCCTCCACTAAAAACCTATATAGGTTCAGAATTTTCTTGAAACATAATAAGGACTAAATGTCCAAATTTTAAGACCTCTAGCTCCATCGTGTGGCCTGTATGCGCGATATATACATAGCCAGCCAATCAGATCGACTTAAAAACTGTAGAAATCTGTGATGGATAGTTTCTTGTACAGCTATATTCATTCTTGATCATGATACTTGAATTCAGAGAAAAAAAATTAATCTTTTCCAGATGATTGGGACAGGTTTCCATGACTGCTGGGATATATATATATATATATATATATATATATATATATATATATATATATAGTGTGTGTGTGTGTGTGTCCAGTAGATCATTTTAGAATACTACAGGGATATTCTAATTGCCTGAATTGAAATATCTTGAAAGTTGGTCTTGAAAGGGTTAAAAGATTAGTATTAATAGTTGGGGAGAAGGAGGGGAGAAAAATATCTGAAAAAGTTTCTTAAAAACACTGATTCAAATTAGCCAACTCTGATTTTAATGTTACATTGGGAAACAATTGATTTTAGTCAGATCCGAACATAAGTTATGATTATTCCCTTTACTTTCTCTCTCTCTCTCTCCTTCTCACACACACACACACACACACACACACACACACACACACACATAAATAATCATATATATTTATGTATAAAAATACATATATATATGTTACTGTATGTGTGTAGTATGTTGGGCTGGTGTGAAGCCCACTGTCAGACAAAGGCAATAATTTATGGCTGCTTTCACTAGGGTGAGAATCAGAGGTCAATCTGGAGACTCCATCTGGGATTGCAACTTGCTACATGAAGGTCAAAGGTTTCAAGAAGGATTATAAATGTCCATAAAAAACAACACCACAAAAAAATCTTGGTACATCAGATTAGTTCTTAATCTACTTTTAAATTGAAGAGAGGCCACAGATGGGAGAGATTTGGAGCCTAGTTGGTATTATTTATTTTTATATTTTAGGGCCCTTTTTTTGCAGGTGTATGGATTTAAAAATGTTAAGTAAGATTAATAGTTTGCATAAAGTTTATGAGGATTTCGAGGGGGTTGCTAGGGGAGTAGAGGAACCAGAATTTTGCGATTAAAATATGATAATTTTGAATAATATAGATAAGGTAGACGGTGGAAAGAGGGTAAGTGGAAATAAGAAAGATCTGGAAATAAAGTCTGTGTATGCAGGATACCCTTGGCTGAAAGAAGGAATTATCAGATTAAGACAAATTGTGGAGAAAGCAATAAAAATAGAACAGAAGTAAAGAATGTAAAATAAAAAATACATGAAAAGAAATAAAATAAGCAAAATATTTTTTTGAGAAGAACATGTAAAAATTTATGGATAAATAGAAATGTTTTATGCGTTTGCAAAAGTTTCCAGCAAAAAAAAGAAAAAATAGTTTAACAACTCCATATTCAGGCTCTAGTTCTCAAAGAGGAGTATTGAGAACTTTTGCTCACGTCTAATAAAAAACTAAAAATTGGCAAATAAGGAAGGAAAAAATATAAAAAAGAATTCATTTTTTTTACAAAAAACAAATAGATGAAGAAGTAAGAAATAAAAAAAATTAAAAAAAAAGATTAGATGATAAAAGTTGAATTAGTCAATTGAAATAGTTATTGATTATCTATCATATAGATAAACAAATTGAAACCAGTTTGGTTAGTGACACTGTAGAAAATGTCACAAGACTATTGGCAGCATGTAGTGTTAGTGATGATCAATGAATAAGTTACTTCTTTTGTTTTTTGTTGGGCAGTAATCACAAAAAACAAATAAGCATGAATGCTGCTGAACACAAACTATGGGAGCAATTTAGCATAAACTGACATTGTAAATAAAAAACCTCTTAATGGGGGGGATTTGAGAAAAATAAAAAACCTTTTATTCATAGACGCAATAAGGAGTATATGTATAGATTTTGTGTCCCCTAACTCAATTGGCATGGGCTGTATGTGCAATATATACATACATACGTACATGGCCAGCCAGACCAATTTAAAAATTGAAGAAATCTATGTCGGCAGTTTTGGATGGCAGTTTCTTAAAAATATACCAAACAATGTTTTTAAAAGACTGAAGATAAATTGATTAATTCAAACCAAATTAACAGAACTCAAAGGTATAGACAGATAGAAAATAATTAATTATTATTGATAGACATTAGACAATAATCAGTCTATAGAAATGGTAACAAAAAGAGTATATAAAAATAAAAGAATCATTTAAATATGTATTATGGCCTTCAATGTATATGGTTTTTTTTTCTCAAAAAAACTCATTTCATAGGGATGAAAATAGATCTGTGAATTTTTTAATGATCAGTAAAGTTCATCATTCTTTTTTTTTTTCAATCAGTCTTTAAATTCTGTTGTTGGACATAGTCAGCTCTCCAAGGTCTTCAAGATATAGGGCATGATTGGTCTTACCCTGCTGTATTGTTGGCAATGGGGGGGGATTTGGATTCATGTCTCTACCAAGAGCATTAGTGAAAAGTGAGTGCAAATTCCTCAGCTAAAGTTTGAACTCGGCCCTCCAAACCCATTCTCCATTCCTGTTAACCGCTCTGCTCTCCAATGTTTATCATTCTCCAAGATTTATTTACAGAGAAATCAGTTTTGTTACAACGTGACAATCTCTTGATGTCTGGACACAAACCCCCTAAAAAGCCCACAGATTCTACATGCAGAGTGGTCAACAAAGTCATTACTAATAATCTTGGACTTATCACTATTGAAGAATCCTAAGCCAAAGGAATTAGTAGACATGATCGACTGAATAAAAAACTCCTGAAGTAGTCGACTAAGAAAGTGGTAGTTTATTGAATGGTCAGTAAGGAACGGCCAATATTTCTTGCTTAGTAACATTGGTTTTTCTTTTCTTTTCTTTATTAGATCTTTTAAGAACGTAAAGCCATTGTTTAAAAAGACATGGAAGCATTATTATCAAACGAGAGAGAAAACGTTCTGATCAAAAACAGAAGACAGCAATGTCCTTGCTGGAGGAGAGACCATTTCTAGCATTCATGCCGAGCAGGAGATCTTCAAAGACTCTTGTTGTGTCAAAAGACATTCTCTGACCGACTTCAGCCAGAAGCGAACCATATGAACACTTTATGCCATCAGCATCTTTTCTTTTCTATTTCTCTTTCTATAGTTGCAGTCTTTGTAAACGTGGATAAACTCTTGGTCAACCTAATGGTTGTTTCATACAATACCAGATGACTTAGTAGTTTTTGTGGGTTGTATTTGGGCCATGGCCATTTTTTGTCCGGTGATTAATTAGCCATCCAGCAGTATTTTGGGGCCAGTTGACCACTGTCCATTACTTCAATGATCCAGGTTTTATAATTAGTGAGAATTCTCAGTAATGTATTGACCAGTCACGTCTTGACAGAACTAATCAAATGTTCAGTATAAAAGCAATTCTATGCATTGACATTTCTTCGTGCTTCTCACTTTTATATTCAATATATTAATTGTGTATCTTGTGTATGCGTGTTTGCACGTCTCTCTTTTACAGAGAAACGTAAAAAAAATTGGATCACTTTTCATGAAATTTTGCATTTAGACTTGTTTCTTCTTGTTCTGTAATCCCTTTTAGCCCAGGCAACCTAGTTTTGATAAATATCACTGTAATATTGTGCTTGTTCCTATCATCATGAATCCAACTGTTACATTTTAATTTTGATTAGAGGGTAGGAAGTAATGCTGAGTAATAATTCATTTCAGAATTTTTTAGATGAAGCATTTTCACTATTATTATGTTACCTCTAGTTTTTACTCCATCTGATTATCGTAGCTGTTTAGATTAAGCATTTGTTTTTTTCTATTACTATTTTACGGCTAGTTTTACTCCATCTCATTGTTGTTGCTTTTTTCACACACACTCACACACACACACACACACACATATTAAAGGGAACAACATCAGCCATGAAATTGACATTTCAATGGCTGAAGTAGGTCAGATGATGTCCAGGGAAAACCTACTCCTAAGGTGAGGGATGTGAGTTCAAGCCACACCAGAAGCTACTTTATATCATCTTACATTGTTCGTCGAAACGATTCTAATGGATATTGACTAGAAGTATTGCGATGAAAATCAACAATAAGCTTGATTAAAACCAGTAACAAGATAATAATGATAGTTTCAAGTCCGAGATGAATGATTAAAAAAAAGTCTGCGGCTTGACTTCTAGAGAGAAGTTTTTCAAGTGTTAAAAAAATCATTTTTCGTAGTTTTTTCTTTTGAATTGAGAAAATCTTTACTGTTTGACATTTGGCTTAGCTTATTTATATAAAAAATGGAAAACAATTTTTTTGTCTCCGAACTCTCAGGAAAAAAGAAAGTCTTTGGATTTAAAGAGTCTTTTGCATTTGTCAAAAATGACATCACTAGGTTTTTTGGTTGAAGAAAAAATTTGGATTTCTAGATTTGAAAAAGGCGAGTAAAAATGATAGACATATTCATACCAACAGATTAATTTCCTCAAAGACACATGCGTCTGTAGACACATACAAATCTCTGTGTGTTTCTCTAGTATTTAAACATACACACATCTCTATACTGAAATATATTCTATTTCAAATATGTATCAATACTTGTGTGTATATACATATGTATGTATATACATATGTATGTATATACATATACATATATATATATATATATATATATATATAGGATGTGTACTTAAGAAGCGATCCTTTGTAAAAAGCTATTGACCATATGTGAGTGTGTATGTATACATATATATATATATATATATGTATATATATATATCATAAGATAACACAACCACATGAACACCTATCCCAACCACAACCCGCACTGACATCACACCCAAACAAAAATACCCCCCACCCCATCCCACCTAGAAGCCAAGCACTGGCTGGACAACACACACCCCTCTTCACTAACCACCAACACTCTTACATAGGAATAAACAGTTTTTTTATATTAAAACTGAATAAAAAAAATTGAAAATAGGAGAAAAAAATACCCCCTTAAAAAAAACATTAGTTGTATATAAAGGTAGAGTGAATATAGAAAGAAAGAAAGACAGTTTCAAATATGCTTTTTGCAGGTTTCATCCTCATTTCCAAGATAGCAATATTGAGTTTTTGCATTTTCTTGAAGTAAAACGGGTTATAACCAGGCGGAGCAGTGGGGGACAAGGACCACAAGGATTCTTGGAAATATCCTGGTGAGCCTCTTTAATTTGGGTCCTTCTTTGCGGTAGAATATTTATTAGTGGAAATGTTCATGTAGAAAAAGGTTCGTTTCGCAATTTTTCTTACTTTCTAAAGCATATTCTATCATTTTCAGTAATCATCTTTATTTTTTTGCAGGATTGTTTATTGTTGTTGTACAATAATTAAATTCAAATCGTTTCATTTTCGGTTCTGTAAAGCAAGCTGCAACGTTATAGTAATATGATAGAATGAGAATCTATTTGAAAACTGCGATGGCAATGGGCAGGCCATGTTGCAAGAATGGCAGACAACCAATGGACATCACTACTCTCAACATGGATCCCCGGAAATCAGATGCAAAACCAAAGCCGACAGAATACAAAATGGAGAGATGAACTGGACAAATTTAGAAAATACTGGCTCTGTGATGCCCATGATAGAGAAATGTGGCAGATCCTGGGAAAGGTCTAAATCCACTGACCGACATTGAAATACTGATGATGTTGATGATGATGATGATTCAATTTTAAATTGTATGTACCTCAATTAAATAAAAGGCAATATTATAATCAGAAATAACAAATAGGAACAAAACTACAAAGAGTGATGTTTGCAGGCTGATTACTATAGTGTGGTGTGAAAATTATTATTATAATTTTGTGAATAATATAATATCATAAAATCTGTCTGGTTGTTGAATTTAACTGTTTAAAGCTAGAAAGATTTAGAGCTGCCATGTAAGCCTCTTGAAAAATATTAGTAAGATACTAAACTGAGATGTAAAAATTGATAATAGTAAGATAATCTATAGATCTAAAAAATGCATACCATAAATTAATGATTTTGTGACCTTAAATCAAGGGTTGACTTCTACATGAGATTGACTGAATTTAAGGATTAGGTGGGGTCTTCTGCATGTTTTCCCAGTAGAAATTTTTGATCCAGTTCACCTCTGGAGAGAAGTATCAAATTTTGAACTAAGCAAAGAACTTTGTAAAAGAAAAAGAAATGGAAAATCATATTTTGAAAAAATCAAATCAACTTTTTAAAAGTTTTTTTAAAAATCTTTTTTTGGTATAACAAAACATAGTTACAATAACTATCTATCATCAACATTTTTTTTTCTTTACACATTTTTAAGTTATGAGACAGTTTTAAAGAACTTTTGTTGTTGAATATTCCGAAGAGAAACAGTTTTTTTTCTGAGGATAAAAAGATGGTAATCCTAACTTAAATGACATTTGAGTTTTTCTCTTTGATGTCACCAATATTTTCCTTCTGACAGGATGAGAAAGAAAAAAGGCGGAAAAATGAAAAAAATTAGTGTAGAAGTTTTTAAATCCTTTTCCTTGTAACACTTTTATTTTCATGTGCCAAGAAACCCTTCAGCATAAGTAAATGTGTAATATCTATCTCTACCTCAGTCTGTTCATATCCATCTAAATCTCTCTACCTCAGTCTGTTCATATCCATCTAAATCTATCAATCCATCTAGTAGATTTTAGATTCAAAGTCAACAGTGAGTATAAAACAAAATATAAATTCATTTATTAATCAAAATAGAGTTTCCCACACCTGGAAAATCTGCATAAAGATTGTAAATTTGACTTTCTCTCAGCATAATTGTTGAATATTTTGCTTAACAAATCTGAGATACACTCACAGGAGATAATTCATAGAGAAACTGTTCAGAAATATGTAGATATTTACATATTTGATTTATCCTGGCATAAAGCCTTAAAAGTGAAGCTCCGAGTAAGAATCAATTGCAATGGCTGATGAAAGTTGTCTCACCATTGTAAACTGAGACTCATATATTTTCATTCGTTCTTTGGTAATTCTATTTTTGATATACTGAATGTGTTATGCACAGCATAGGTTCTTGAAAACCATTGGGAGATCTGTGGGTGACAGGGTCTCTTTTGACAGAAGAGTTGACATGATCTGGAGAATGTGGAAAACTTTATGTACACTGTATTTAGCTTGATTTGAACAATTGCATGATTAAGGAACTTGATAATCAGGAGGACATGAAGGTTTCTTTTGAAGGAGATTATAGATTATTAGGCTGTAACAGAAGTTCTGTCCATTTTTTTATTCAGGTAGTGTTTGATCAAGGTTGCTTAAATGTCAATCCTATCCTGCTGTTAAAATAAGGGAACTTGGCCAATGATTCAATGTTAGCCTTATGAAGGTTAATCACTATTCAAAATAGGTCCTACATAATCTGTCTGTTGCGAATTGCCAGCAACATTCTAAGTGTTATAAGTCACTGTATTCCCGACAGCTCCAGGCATCTTTTTTGAAGGGGACAGAGTTGTTACTGGGAAGGAGAAAAGGATCTTTTTCCACAACATTAAGCACTGTCATCAATGGTTTAGTCTCAATAATAGACCTGTGTCCCAGTCGAGAGGCGACCTTCCGCAAAGGAAGTTCTTGTCGAGTGTTTGCTGAGATATGCAAGAAATCATCCATGACAAACTCTTAAATGATAGCCAAACAGTCATAGTTAAAATTTACTGCCAATAAATTCAGTGTCTGAAAACAGTTTTGGGCAGAAAACACCCATCCTTAGTGGACAGAAAAGGGGCCATTTTTCATCACGATAATACACGTCTTCATACTGCTCGAGTCACCAAAGATCTCATTGGGGCATTCACTTGGAAAAAATTCTTCATTTCCCATACTCTCCTGACCTTGCTCTGACTGACTATAATTTGTTTAGGAGTTTGCAAAACCATTTTGATATCACTTCAAGAGAAGAGGTTGAAAATCTGTTGGTCTCTTACTTCAGGTCAAAATCAAAGAAATTTCACAAATCTGGTATTGAGAAACTTGTTGATAGATGGAATAAGATTATCGTAAGCAAAGGAGAGTATATTAATGGTCAAGTGTATCACTAATCATCGCTTCATTTATATTTCCAAATGAATTGAAACGTCAGCTTTTGTTACATCCTGATAGAATTGAAGATTCATCTGAAGGAGGCGTGGTGATTATGTCATTGAACAATCTCAGCGGGAGTGTGCTCTAGGAATCAGATCTTGCACTAACGTCAGTCCTATGTATGTCTCATTACAATGTCAATTGTGATTCACCATGGAGGATTGGTTTGCAAGTTTAGTCCAGCAGACCATCAACAGCTGTGGTGAGTTTGCTCCTCACTGGGAGCCCTATAGATGTGGCCATGTGCTGTACCAAGCTTAACTTCGTAAATATCAATTACAAAGGGAAACTAAACATGAATAAAGAAGAAAGAGAATTCTCTAAAGAATATGTTTTCATCTAACTTTCTGCAAAGACATAGAGAAAGACTGAGAGAAAGACCGAACAGAGATTATGGTAATACAGTGTTGGCACGAGGTTCGATTACGCCCCCACTCCTGCAAATTTTTCAAGATTATTTTTTAGATTTTTAAAATTATTTTCTAAGATTTTTCAGGGTTCCTCAGATATATTATATCCCCAAAGCTCTGGTGCCTTCTCCCCTGTGTTTGCTGGCTGTGTGGGTCCCACATGCTGCCTTTGGGTATGAGTATTCTACTGAATTGTCATAACACTGAAGAGAATCTGTGACCATTGTAAATATCCAAGATGTTCATGCAACCCAACCTTTCTCATCTGACCCTGGATTCCGCAAGAGGTTGTCGGGAAGTAAGCTGATGCCAAAATAATCAGAGTACATTTAGCATGTAAACAGAGATTGTGAGTATAAAATTGACCATCTAATAAGTATCTAATTTCTGCTAAAAAACCTTATGCAAAATATATCCAGAGGCAGGGGCATAGCTGGAGATTAGGGTGCTTAGATACCGGGTTGGATGGGCTCCAACATTTAGTGAGATATGTCATTGCATAATGTTAGTAGAAATGCAGCGGGTAAAGTACTATTCATAATGCTTTTGGGAAGCCTTTCCCATTGGTGTTTCCAGGGGAGCAGTTTTGAATCCCCTCCTTCAGTCACACTCCTGTTTAGAGGCATGTCTAAAAAAGACCGTCCCAACATAGAAGAATTTTTAATTGTCCACAATTGGTTAGTGTTGGTCTTGGTCAGTGTACCCCAACCAGGGTGGGGTAACTGCCAAAGGGAGTGATTTAGGTAGTTCAAAAGAGGAACAAGGATATTAGATAAAAATAAAAGTTGTGGTGAATGTTGTCTTCCTGATTATTTTCACTTTCTTTCTGCTAGTAACAAATACATAACAGTAGTTATATATCCTCATCTTGGTTGTTTTTCATACAACGTTTCGGCCGTTGCACTCTACAGCCTTCGTCAGGTATCATCTGGTATGAAAAACAACCAAGATGAGGATGGTCCGAATATCAATAGATATAATAATAATACCTCATCTCAAAAATTCCGAGATATAGTACTTATACAATTATACAATTTGATAAATTTTCATTATAAAGCTGTCTAATTATACGAAAAATGAAATGAATAGTTGAAATTATTCTTTATTGCAACTAACTCAAATGGAAAGGAGGAAAACTAGTACTCTTATTGACACAAGTGGGGGGATGACTTTGAAAAGGTTGAGAACCACTAGTCTTGGTTCTGAAAGGTGAAGGTTGTTTACAGTACTATAAATGAATGAATATCAGCAGAATAACATTTACATTTGAAAAGGGAATGTGATTATTTAAGTACCAAATTTTGTAATTTTTTTAGTTGAACTTTGAGCAAATTTTGGTTCAGTTGTGAATCAAAAACCAGGAAGAAAGAAATTGTCAGCAATGAAGAAAATGCAGTCATTATTGACAAGGCTGGTATATATAAACTTTATTCATAAGATTTTGTGAAATTGTAGCATGAAGTGGAGACTTCTAAACACTATGAATATTATGATCCTCGGATATTTCACAAAGGTTGTCAGTTCTCAATCTGGAAAGATTTGGACACCCATGGATATAAATGTGGGCAGTTGAAGAAAATATATAAATGGATTACCTTTATCTCACTCTATTATATAAGATTCACAGGATTGTTCCAAGTCTGCCGACAATGATGGGTGCAATCATCACCTTCATATTCTTCAATTTTTGACTTTTTTTTTTTTTTGATAGTTTTCTAGCAAGGTCTAGATATTATTTTTATTCCTAAATTTGACTGTTCAATTTTAGTATCTGATGGTTGCCATGGAGATTAAATGATTGCAAGCCTTCTACAATTTCCAGTACTCTTACTGTGTGATATAATGTTCACACCACTCCCATTATAATGCCCTTTATATCATGGGAAGATGATGGACCCCTGATATATTAATCTAGCTCCAAAATAGCTAGAATCAGCTATAAAACTGCTAGTTCGAGTACCATAGCTAAATTGATTGTGGCTCGGTTATAATGCAGTAGGCTTTTGAACCTCTGCGTTATCACGGGGAACGCTTGTATAAAGAGGATGTGTCGTCCTTGTCAGTTTTCTTTCTGAGTTTAGTATTGCTCTTCTTTTTATCATAATTATCATCATCATTATTATTTCTACTTGGACAGTTGGGTTAGGTATGGGAGAGTGGTTTTTGCCCCAGTGCTTGCTCATCAAATCTCTTTTCCATCAGTTATTGCGGCCTACCAGTGATGAGGCATTGTGCCAAGATGTCGGCAATGAAGTAAATGAGTTGGATTCATGCCTTCCAAAAAAGGGTATTAATGCCAAATTAATATAAAGCAAACTCAACCAAAATTTGATCTTGCTTTGCTGATTCTCTTCTACATGCCTGTAATTATTCAACTGACCCTGTATATTATTATTATTGAACAACCATAGACATGAAAGGTGCCTAAGGGTTCAATCCTTTCTTTTTATAGATGTGTGTGTGCTTGTTTCTGTGTTTCTGCACTCCTGGCCCTACTGTTTTGTCTACGGACTTGGAAATTAGTATTGGTACTTCACTAGATCCATTCAAAAATTTTTATATTTTACATTTCGAAAAAAAGCACTTATGACCTTTATGGGGCCTTATATTGACAGATTAATTAATGACATTTAGATTCTCCAGAATCTAGATATTTTTAGATGTTTCTTTACTCAAATGTAGATGTTTTCAGTGGAAAAATGTCTGAAATAGAATTTATTCCGACCATAATTAATCTTTGATGGAATTTTTTTACATGACATCAAACTTTGACACAATGGTTGTCAAATTATTGACTGTGATGGCAAGTTGTTGTTGTTATTATTATTATCATCATTATTGTTATTACTGTTGTTATTATTATTATCATTATTGTTATTACTGTTGTTATTATTATTATCATTATTGTTATTACTGTTGTTATTATTATCATTATTGTTATTACTGTTGTTATTATTATTATCATTATTGTTATTACTGTTGTTATTATTATTATCATTATTGTTATTACTGTTGTTATTATTATTATCATTATTGTTATTACTGTTGTTATTATTATTATTATCATTATTGTTATTACTGTTGTTATCATCATTATTTATTCATTTATAATCATTATAATTCATTCATTATTATTTACGACATATTATTAATCATTATCTACATATATATTATTATTAACCATGTATTATTATTATCTGTTCTATACATCACTTCTATCTATTTATTGTGTACATCACATTATTACTATCATATATATATATATATATATACATATATATATATATATATATATTATTACTATCATCATCAATATAACTCATAATCTAGATAGAATTATCAATACATCACTTTCATTTATAAATCATGAATAGTTATAGTATTATCATCTATATATTAAAGGTTCTCCCTCATCTCTTTAATAATGTATCAAATAAACACTATTGTATATACCAAAACGTCGGACCCTTCATGCGATGGAAATGGGTTCTCGTGGACTACGTATACGTTAATTCTTAGCGTTGAGAACTAAGTATACATTAATGTCTCCATTAGTAGACGCTAAACTTACGAAAATCTGGAAATGGAGATGTAGGTATATGCCGTTTTATAACCCGCCCCCTGTCTCCAATTTCCATCCCTTAACCCTTCTACCCGTCACAGGCGCCCCATTGGACCAATAGAATCAGCAATAACACACTGACACACACACACACACACACACATATAAGAAATCTGAGACGAAAATCTGAGACATACAAAATACTTAAAGCTTTGGTTTCATTATACAATTCTCAGTCTCACCGTCTCTGCCCTCTTTCCCGACAACAAAACTTTTCACTCTTTGTCTTATTCTCTGCCGACCCCCCCCCACCATTTCTTTTCCTCTCGCCTTCGTCTTAGGTTTAGTGTTGAAAGTTTGGTGGGGGGGAGGGGACAATTGGAACAGGGGGGGGACAGGAGCGGTGATATAGAGAAGGAAAAGCTGTCATTGTCCGTCAATCTTCTTTTCCCCCTTTTCCTCTTCCCCCCCCTCTCCTTGCCTCCAGCAAACAGACTCCCTCTGGGGTGAGACAAAGGACTTGCTTAGTATCTTATGCTTATCAGCCGTACCAAACCAACTGCCGGGTAGGTAAATAGGTGTATGGGTGGGCGTAACTAACGAAGATTTCCATCCCATCACTCTCTCTCTCTCTTTCTCTCTCTATCTCTCTCTCCGTCTCTGTCACCCTACCTTCGTGTTTCCTCATACATTTCTCTTCCCGTCTGTCTATGAATCAACTACAAATCTTGCATTATGCTGAACTCTCCAACCCCTTCCCCTAACCCTGGACCAACCCCAAGTCGTATTCACTTATCGCTCTGCCCGACCCCTGCCTCCTCCACTTGCCCCCTGAAAGCCCTTACCCAGCTCCTTATCTTACCTCCACCCAACTCTTTCCCTAGAGTTTACTTGCTATATCAACCTCCCCCCGAGGACCACCCTCAAATCTCGTCCTTCTTCTTTCTCTAAGTAATCATATCAGTAGCTTTTGCCTCCACCAAGGGATGCGTCAGTAAAGCATTGTCTTTGGACTCTCCTTCTCTTCCTTTCTTCCTATCTCTTGTGTACTCTTGTAGGTTAGTCATTATTGTAACGAGAAATTGGAAGTGCCCTTCCCTCTCCTATTCCAGTTCTTACACCGTTCTTGGATTACTAATATCTCTCCTCACTCATTTACCGTTATTGTGTCTATCCTAGCAAATGAAAGTATTGTTACTGTATCAATACGCTTTTGAGACGTCGACTAGTCAAATTGGTAATGCAGGAACTGTTGTTTTAGATCAATGTTTCCCGAGCTGTGTGTCGCGGCACAATACTGTGCCGTAACTATCTCCCTAATGTGCTGGGTAATTTTTTTTCTCTCTCCAAATAACTAACGTATTTCGATCCTTGAACATGCCCGGTACGGGTATCACGAATTACCCGGTTGCACCAAAGAGTTGCCAATCTTGTGGTTTGGTGACTATATTTTGTTTAATCTCAATCTTTTTTTAGCGATAGAAGGAAGGGAAGACGCCTGATCTATACTTACATCAGTTTCATGCCTTATTTATGGCCTGGTATATACAATGTATCAACATATTTTGATTGAGTGGAAAGTTTCTGTGGTGCATAAGTTCGAGAATCTCTTGATTTGAATTTATTCCTAGTTCCTGATTGTAAATTATCATTATTATTATTATTATTATTATTATTATTATTATTATTATTATTATTATTAACAACAACAATAATAATGATGATAATAGTAATAATCATCATCTAACATATAATACCATCTAAACTTAGTACACGGAAAATGAATAAAATGAATATGAAATGTCGACACTCCAGAATAGTGTTTCCCAAATGAGGGTCGCAGAGATGCTCCTTAGGGTCCCAAGATTATTTGGAAACAATAATAATGAAAAAAAAACCCCAAAAAACAAGGAAAATGAAAACAAAAAAAAATCTGAGAGTAAAAAAAAAAAAAGAGTCCAAATATGTACATGACAATCTTGGAATATAAATTGTCATCGAGACTTCGGAAAAAGGAAAATAGTCGTGAATATAAAGCATCAATGGACGTACGAAAACTCCTGACGTATTTCAGTCTGCTCACGTCCAATACTTGTGTCTGATTATTGAATTAAAGTGAAATTCAGTTAAATTTATTGGATGAAACTAAATAAAGAAACACTGAAATTATGTGTCTGTCCCGAGGGCTGACAGACCTAACAAAATGTTCAGGGTTGCATCCAAATATATGGGGGGAAATACTGCTCCAGAACAATGTCTAAGGTTTGCATTGTTGAAAAAAAAATCCCAATATTTTTAGTTTTCAATAGAAATCTAACGACTTCAGCTGTCCTTATTATTATTCCCAAGAACCAAGTTATGCAAAATACTTCTCTTACTGCTACAATATTTGTTTGGTTTTCATTTTTGCCGGAGAAAGAAGCTATTTGGTCACCGGGAACAAAATTTTTTTAACAAAGGACGGAAAAAAACTTGATATAAACACATAATACCAAGGTTACCATATGGCACCCTAAAGGGTAACACGTCCCCCTTTTTCAATTGAAATATAATGCCCTTCTTTCACCTCTTTTTGATTTACACTGTTTTAGATTCAAAACGCGATCCGCTATGATAGGTTTTGAGTTTGTTTTGTTTTGTTTTTTCAAGATGATAGGCAGCATGAACAATGGAAGGTATTTATTAACAGCCAGCTTCGAAAAGTACGTTTAAATAGGTAGTATCAGCACTGAATACACATTTTATAACCAGTGCACAAAGTAAATTAATGTGTGCACAAAAGAGTTCAAATTCCTTACGCAACTTATTGAGTTTTTATTGGATGAATATTGGTTCACTTTATCGAATTCAAACGTGCGCACATATTTTTTTCTCTGGGAAACATTTTGTGCTAGGTATGATTTTGGGGTAGAATGACCTCTAAAAAGTAGGGAGAACAATAAAGTACGAAGCTATGAGGTTATTTTAATGTTTTCTTTTGTAAGAAAAGTTTATATGTTAAATTCTCTTTCATTTTGACATGTCCTCCATTTGAATTTATTTTAGAATATATCGTCCTCTTCTTTCATATTTGTACCTGGTAACCCCACAGAAGATTGACTCCAAGCCAGTTCGGTCAAAGAGAAGTTTAAGAAGAAAAAAAACGTATAATATACTTCATTTTTCTGGGCTTGTCAATACCATACATTAAAAATTGGGAAGAAACGCGAATTTTACGGCAAGCATACTTAGGTTTCCCCGTTATAATGCGGGCGTTGGTGTTCAATAAAGCAGACCGCATTACAACCGAATCACGATGACAAAGTCAGTCATTTTGGAGCTATATCTAGCTATTTTGGAGCTAGATTAATATTCTGGGGTCCATTATTCCCCAACATTGGAACTCGGGAGGCCTGTACTAATGTTACCTCTGGTATAAAACAGTATCCGATATTATGGTGGAGAGATTTCACAAAACACGTTAATAATAATCGATCTGAAACCCAGGAGGCTCGTTAAAAAAAATCCTTATATTGTCAAATATAGCGATACATGAACTATGAAATATATAAAAAATATCATCACTGTTGAATACCCGTTTTGGAAATGCCCAACAGATAAATCGTAATATTGAATTTTTCTGTATTGATCTCTCTGGGGTACAGAGTGGTGTAACGGTTACCTGTACGGAAAATGGAATCGGTGATTCGATTTTTGGCCGGATTTGTTCCTTTGGGAAAGGCATGAATCCACTTCTCCCCCAAGCTATGGGTAAATAGCAGAGTAGACGGATTGAGCCCCTTTTAGCGCTGTAAGGTTGTTCATCTTTAAAATACATCAGTGACATTACTCAATAAAAATGGTTATCATTAGGTAATATTTATGACCAAACACTTCAGCGTCGAAAATCTGTTGCCAAAAATATTTTTTCTTGGGAATGTACTCATTTTTGGAAGGAACATATTCATATTTTTCGCAACCGTGTTCCAAGGCAGCAAAGTTTGGTCTTGAATAATGCTTATAATATCTGTTTTGATTGTGCAATGCTCCGCTAGAAATTATAAAATCTCCACGTGAACTTCAGCGAAACAAATGCGATGTTCAACATACATGTTGGGGACAAAGACAAGACGATCAAAATCGAAATTGCAGAGCTGGAGAAAGTAGACCACAATATCTACCGAGAACAGCGAGTCTCCATGAAGTCATCAAAAGAGGAAGAAATGAAGTGAAGACTTACACTAGGTTAGCAAGCTTTCGGAAGTGCAATCCCGACTTTCAAAAACAAGGAAATCCCACTAATCTTGAAAAGAAAGGTATACTACCAACGCATCCTACCGATAGTCACATACCGAGCTAAAACATGGAACCAAACCAAAAAATTGACCCTCAAATTGAGAAGCATGCAGCGTGCTAATGAGAGAATCATGCTCAACCTCACATGGAGAAATCTTAAGACAGTACAGTACATCAGAGAAGAGACAGGAGTCCGAGACATCATAGAAACTGTTAAAAAAATCGAATGGCAATGGTTTGGACATGTTGCAAGAATGTCAGACAACCGCTGGACATCAACTCTTACAATATGGATCTCCAGGGATCAGGTGCAAGGCTGTGGCTGACAGGAAGTAAGATGGTGTGACGAGCTAGATAAATTTAGGGAGTACTGGCCTCTCGATGCCCATGATAGAGAGGTTTGGCGAATCTTGGGGAAAGTCTATGTCCAATAACTGACGCTAACGGACTGATGATGATGATGATGATGATGTTTCAAGAAGGGTATACAACCAATGCATCCTCTCAATAGTCACTTATGGAGCTGAAACATGGAACCTAACCAAGAGACACTCGCGAATTGAGAACCATGCAAAGTGCACATGAAAGAATCATGCTCAACCCCACATGGAGAGACTACAAGACAGCACAATACATCTGGTAGTAGAAAGGAGTCAGAGACATCTTAGAATCCATTAAAAACTCAAATGGCAATGGGCTGACAATGTTGCAAAAAATGGCAGACAACCGATGGACATCACGACTCATGACATGGATCCCCAGAGATTACATGCGAAACCGAGGCTGGTAAAGTACTAGATGGAGAGATGAGCTGGACAAATTCAGAAAATACTGTCTGCGTGACGCCCTCAATAGAAAAGCGTGGCGAATTCTGGGGAAAGTCCAGGTCCAACGACGGATGTTAAGAGCCTGGTGATAATGAACTTTCTATAAATAAAAAATAGTGGTAAGGGAGTACACATTTATATTCGACAATGTAGACTGGGAGCCGTAATATATTTGGTAATTGGTAAATATATATATATCCTATGATGTATCTCCGGAGAAGCTCGTCTTTCTCCAATCAAAGCATCAGCTTGTCCCATCAGAAGTTCCTTGCATGACAAATACCAATTCCTTGCACTTCTTCGCACATAACTACCCAAGTAAATCACATGGAGTACAATACTCAAAGGGAGGAATGGGAGAATAAGGAGGTGGAGGGGGTATCTGTAAGAAAGAAAGAGAGAACCGAAAGAAACTGAAGAAGGGAGCGAGGAGAAGTGTGAGTGTCCAGCGGAGGAAGTTGATGTAAACGATGTAAATCGATGAAGGGATAAAAAGAAGTTCTGAGAACGAAAGAGAGTTGAATTTTGAAAATAATAATAATAATAATAATGATGATGATGATGATAATGATAATAATAATAATAATAATTATCAATACATAATGTCTCACAACTGGAGACGTGTCATGATCGACGTCTTTTGGCAGCATGCCTTGTTAGGGATGATCATCTGAAAAAGAGATGATCAACGAATGTTACTTCTTTCGCCTTTTGTTAGAACACTAAAAAGTCCAAATAATAAAAAAAAAACACAACAAAAAACAAACAAGCGTAAACACTGCTGGACACAAAGTAGGGACCAATTTAGTATAAACCTACATTGTAAATTGAATCCTCCACTAAAAACCTTTCTGGGAGTAGAATTTTTCTCTTGACATAATAAGGAGTAAATGTCTAAATTTTTAGCCCACTAGCTCCATTGATGCAGCCTGTACGCGGGATACATACATGATTATTACAGTGTAATTGTAATCTTATTTAAGTTAAAAGATCTTTTCAAATAACCGTTCTTGTAAATAGATTTGAAAAAAGGAATATTTACGTAAATACAGAATCTGACCTTAGTTTCTTCCGGAAATTTTGAAGTTTTGATGGAAATAATGTGTGCAAAAGTTTCAACAGGATTGATTTTTTTCGAATATTTGTTTTAGTCGAATATTCGAAAAAAAAAGGTAACAATGATTTTTGCAATATATGTTTTTGCTTTTAGTTATGATGCTAAACTGGACCGTTACTTTCCGTCCGTCATTCGGACTACACCTTTTAAGATCCGGTCACTCCCATTACTTCGTTTTGGTTACTTTCTTCCTTGTAAAAAAGCTATTGGGCAATCCTTCGCTTGGCGGGTGTAAAGATTTTAACCTCTGTTCAAATCGGCTACGAATGCACAGAAGGGCAAAAACTATTCTGTTACACAGGGTGATATTCAAAGCAATAACAACATGATTTATGTAGTTACTTCTTTTTTTCTTCCATAAAGTTCCAACTCACTCACTCACTCGATCTTTAAAATGGCCCGTAGAAGTTGAGCGCCGTTTTCACCATCGAATGAGTGAGTGTGCACAATTTACAATCGTTATTGAATACCATTAGTTCTTTGTACGGTTTCAGTTAAGTGACTTTGTTTTTACCATCTTCTGGATTGCCAAATACCGTTTAGGGTTGAGGGAAATCTTTTTTTTTTTTTTTTTCATATTATTGGATTCTTAAACTCAAACTTAAGCTTTCAAACGTTGACCTATCCGAGGGTGCATGCGGGCAACCGAAGGTTTTACCGAACCTACTCGACACCCACACCTAGATTCGATCGCACATCCTGCCAGTTAGTACACACAATACACTCAAACTCCCACCACCCAAGTTGCGTTGTGAGAGAAGAAATGTATAAAAGAACGTGTCTTATTTCTTTATTGTCAAATGTACAGGTGTTTTTCCCCGGGCAACGCTGGGATTCCCTGCTAGTATTAAATACAATCTTTCACTTCCTTTATTCTTTCCACATTGAAATATAACTGAGTTGATTGGAAGAAAAGATCTGGAAAGGAAAACTTCGAATAGTGTCTATAATATAATGAATGTTTGAGTAGAATCAATCTCATGATTGATCTAAAAGTGACCACTCATTTGAGTGGAAGAATCCATTGTTTCAAATAGTGAGAAAGTGATATTTAAATTACCATAATCATCAAACTGGAGACCTCACTGTTACAGACGGAGAAATAAACATAAAAGTACTGTTCATTATTTTGTTTTTATTCATTTATTATCATCATTATAATAATAATAATAATTATTATTATTATTATTAATATCAAATGAATACATAATCTGACAGAAATAATTATAAATGCGTTATACTACTTTGAAACTCCATTTGAATTGATCGTTAGTTGATACACGGTAAATGTATCATTTGGCTGTGACAGCGCAAATTGAATAAACAATAAAAAAAATAGGGCTGTTGCAGGGAACAAATCTGCGACCGATAGGGTAGCCGCTAGGGTAACGTCGCTCTTACCATTGAGCTAAACAGGCACACATAACTGCTTTATGTCCATATTCTTATCTTGTTCATTCACGGTCCGTATCTGCTCTACTGTTTCTCAACACTGACATTTTTAGACAGAAATAATTATAAATGCGTTATATTACTTTTGAACTCTATTTGAAATCATCTTTCAAACTTCACCAAAACGGAAAGTTCTTTTTCGCCTCTGTCAACGATGTAAGAAAGAGATATATGCATTCTCTCATACTTGCCTGTTTGTCCACCCAGCATCTCCAATAGTTATCATTGAATTTAAATAACATTTTGTGGGATGATGGGGCATAGGCCAAGGATGAACTGATCAAATTTGGGGTCAGATCCACAGATTATTTTTCGATTGACAGAGAAACTTTTTCATATAGTAAGAATAGTCCGAAATATGGAAAATTGAAACATTGTTACCTTCCCTGCATCGTAGCTATGTATGAATCGATATTCATTCAGTTGAAGTGTGTCAGTGTATAGCGTTGACAGTGGTATGCGCTCTCCGAGTGCTTTCTAGTTAATCAAAAAGTATATTTTCTAATTGGTTAAAGAAGATAGAATAGTTAACATTACAATCTTATATCTGTTCCCTCGAACGTCCATAAAAGGATTTATAATAGATGCCATGTAGATATTTAGGAGTACATTAAAGACTTATACATAGATGTTTAGGAGTACATTATAGACTTATACTTATAAAGAGATTTGCCCTGAGCTAATGTGCCATCTACGTGGTCTTATTTGTCAGCCCCACCTCATCCTTGACCCCTTGTCATTTCCTTCTATGTCTGTGGTCAGATCAACTCGCCCACTTAGACGAACGCGAAGCAGTTTGAACACTTACACACTCAAGGTAAAAGTGTGTAGGCACCTTTAGTTTCAAACAAGAACCATTATTCAATGATATAAAACCGACCTTGTTCAACTGGGGTTCCGTAGAAAAAGGTTTCAGTGAAAAACCCACCTGACTTTTACTACGTTTCGTTTTTTTGTTTAAATAACATGTCCTTATCTTGATGACATTTGTCTCTAGAAGTATAAGAATTTTTACTAACCGCAGAAGACCAGTGGCAGTCAGTTTTTACAATCATCGTAATTTTGAGTTTCTTTAAAGGAAAAATGTCTAAAAAGCAACAATTCCGGATCATATAATAAAATACTTATAATTATGGTTCCAGATTTTCGATATCTATCGATTTTCGTCCATTTATATTGAAATTCTGAAGAATTATTTTCCTATTGGCGTAGCCAGAAACATAAAGAAAAATGGGCACTTATCATTCAGATACGTTCAGATGAAATTTTCCCCCAAACGTCTTAAATCTGACTTCATCTACGAAATGAAATTCGATATTTCATTCTAATCTCCGTATTTTATATTTATACAACTCTCCGAACATACTGATGTGTCGTTAGCAGTACTTATTTTTATGCAGAGGTTCCTTGAGATATGAAAGTTATTTCAAGGGTGCCTCCAGTCTAAAAAGGTTTATTTATATCTATAGAATATTTGATTATGCAAATTGGAATTCGGTAGACTTACAATTTTAGAATAAAATCAATCAGTTCTAATATCTTCTATTTCACGGAACAAATGAATTGTATGTTTCAATACATTTTTAAGGGCATCTAATATATACAAATATACGTTACATGAGGCAAATTATATCAACGAGATGCCACCTAAATTGCTTACCTAACACCAAATTTCAACTATCTTTGAAGTATACACGGACATGTGTAGAGCAACCTCACAAAGGGTTGCAGGGAAAAGCCTGTACTACATTCGGTTGAACGTGCAGTTCAAATTCCATTGAATTTTGGGTAGCACCTCATATCAAAAATAGATTCTTTTTATTGGTTCGTTTACTTTCACTTTAAGTAAAGAAATGCATCGCGAATGTAATAGAACAATACATTTTTTCAGTCTGTGACCTGAATCGTGTCTCAACGAGTTTTGCACTTAATCTGGTTCCCCTTTTCTTGATTTTTATCATTCACAGAAATGAATGCCAATATTCAAAATTGGGGAAAATCTGTGATTTTTCCAACGTCCACAAGAGACGGGCTTCCGAAGTGTGAGATGCGAGTTCGAATCTCGTTGGATGACTGTTAATACTAGAATAGAACCCGTGAAAAAAATGACGGGATTGTTTATGTATATATCGACATTTCTGCCTAGGATCAAAGTATACATGCGCTCTGCTTAGGATTTAAGTATCGCTCCCTGTCCCTCTGCCTAGGATCAAAGTGAAGTATCTGCTTGCAGTGGTACATTCTTTGGTAGGTTGGCAACGTTGCAACACGATGGCCGATGATGGCCAACTGAGGATCGGTATTGCTGAGCACAAGGGGCCAAGGATTCGTCCTGTGGCCTTAAAAAAATAACCCTGTCCAGTCTCAGAGGATTAGTAAGACCCCGGGGCAGCACCCTCCCATTGCACTAAAGGGCTGGGCTTGCCCTAAGGCTTTCACAACCCCAGTTGCGGAGACTGGAGCAATTTTATAAGTTTTCCGGTATACAGAATCTCACATTAAACCGACCTTATGTCAGATCTTGGTGAAGTGAGGAAATACAGATCAGAGTGTAGTACCTGTGCGTTCATAGAGAAATGTCTCGCATACAAAAATATGTGTATACACATTGCATTTTACATACGTGATTGAATGGTGATTGAGCTGCATTCACTCGAAGTTGGATCCTCAAAGGCATGTACATAAAAGCATTTTGAGAGGTCATTGGCAGAATTTGAATCCAGGTTCACTAATTCTGTTTTCCACAGATGCTACCAGCTGTGTCGAATCACACTTCAGCGTCCATACTTTGATAAACACACTGGTACGCGTGCACACAAATACATGCAGACATCTACCCCCATATACATCTGAACAGATTTGAAACTTTCACGCACATTAATGCGTTGTTGCAAAGAGCATTAATTTCTTAGTTTTGATTTTGCCATGAAAATGATTTTGACAGCTTGTTACGGCGAGTAACCCATTGGACATAAGTCTTCCTCAGTAGAATTGGCCCCTTGATTCCCTCCTTTCATTTTACTGACATTCACTTTTCTTTCTCTTTTTCTTTCACTTCTCCCTTCTTTTTCTTTCTTTCTTTCGGACTTTCTTCCTTTCTTTTCTTTCTCTCTTGTCTTTCTTTCTGACCTTTCCTTTCTTCATATTGACTCTCTTTTTTCTCTTTTTTCTGACTGTCTTTTCTTTCTTTCTTCCTTTCTTTGTCTTCATTTCGTTCTTTCTTTTTTTCCTCTTTATTCTTCCATCCTTCCCTTTGTTTATTTTCCTCTACATTTTCCTTCCTTCCTTCCTTCCTTGTTGACTCCTTGTCTTCATTCCTTTCTTTTATTCATCTATCCTTGATTTCACCCTTCTCTCCACCCTTCCTTCATTTGTTCATAATTTTCATTTTTTTTTCATTTTTCGTTCTTCCTCCTTTCATTTCTCTCGAATATTACTTTTTTCTTCATCTCAGAAGTTCCACTTTCTCCGATTTCCGAATCCTCTTTTCTCTTTCTCCGTCTTTCAATTCTTGTGGTTCCTTCATTTTTTTTCAACCATCCACTTATTTTTTTCTTCTTTCTTTTGCTTCTGTACTTTTCACTCCTGAATTCTGTTTTTCTCATATAACATCTTTTCGGTCGACTTCACCTTCTTGCCTTTTCTGCATTTCTCGCCTTATCTGGTCCCCGTTTTCTGCATTTCTTGCCTTATCTGGTCCCCGTTTTCTGCATTTCTCGCCTTATCTGGTCCCCGTTTTCTGCATTTCTCGCCTTATTCGGTCCCCGTTTTCTGCATTTATCGCCTTATTCGATCCTCGTTTTCTGCATTTATCGCCTTATTCGGTTCCCGTTTTCTGCATTTATCGCCTTATTCGGTCCCCGTTTTCTGCCTTTTTACTCCACCCTTTTCTTTTTTTTTTTCATTCTCATTCATTGTCTCTCTTCAACCTTACTCCTCTTCCTTCTCCTCAATCTCTCTTCAGCGTCACCCCTCCTCTTTTCATTCTTTATTTCCCTATTTCTTTGTCAACCTCCTCCCCTTTTCTTCTCTTTTATCTCTTCTTTTCTCTCTCAGTCCCTTCACTCCTTCATTTCCTCATTCTCCTTATTAATATGGCGGCTGATCTTCCTTGGCGATTTTAGTCCTGAGCCTCTATTACAAACGAACTGGATTTTGAGTTAGTTACAAACGAGGCTGGTCTTTCTACACAGGCATGACAGGTACATCTCTCGGAGAACAGGGGGGTCAGGAGACAAATGTGGAGAGAAATATATATATGGATATCTCCAGCAGCCTTTATAAAATATTTTACCCACAAGGTATAGCTCCTGATAGTGGACTCTGGTTCCGCATGGGAACTTTACACCCTGAAAACACACACTCACACAGCACACACCACTGAAGATGGTAAAAAATCCTGAAACATGTCTGGACCATTAACATCTAAGGATTAATAAACCTTACCTCTGAACACTTTACTCCCGAGTCCGTCTCACTCTTTACAGTTCATATTATATATATACATATATATATATAATTTCAGACCAGTGATAGAAATGTGTTTTGGGAACTAGGTATACGGTAATGTATCTATATGTAGACATTGAACATACAACAATCTCGAAATTGAAAAGTAGGTATACGCTGTACCTCTTGCGTACCCCGTTTCCATCCTTGTTTCAGATTATCTTGAAAAGAAAATAAAACTGAAAAATGAAAGAAGAGAAGAAAGATAAGAAGATTTAATAAAAAAAAACCCTAAACAAACAATAAAACAGTGTCTCATATTTGTTGTAGACAGTGAGAGAGGATTTGAAGGTCTATGATATAAATCCCTAACATTGCATTTGATAAAGACTTAAGCATATTATACAATGAGGTGTACGTTTTTTTTTATTTATTATTCATCTATTTATTTTTGTATTAAAGTAGAAAAAAAAAAGATAAGCCTATTTCGATATGAACAATTTAGTTCTTAGCACATTTTTCATGACAAGGATGTACCAAAGATAAAAGAACGTTCCATCGAAGAGTCTCGGGAACTAGGATCAATCTCGACGATAAATAAGTTCATTTGCTAAACTAAACATGTTATCCGTTTTGACAAATAAGTATAGTGGATTTTTATCAGCTTTGCAAAGTCTCTTATCTGTTGTGCCTTTCTTGTTACGTTCTATTGATTTCATTTTTTTTTTACATTAAAATTTTCCATGATTTGAGAAAAAAAAAATCTTTATCTGTCCTCCATTTTGGAAATTGTCTTCTTTTCCAATTTAACCAACGTGTATGACTTGCATTTATCCGTCGAAGATGACAGGATTATTTACGTATGGAAAAATTATACGAATACATATTTTTGTGTAAATGTATTCATTGTGAAGGAAAAAAAAAAACGTATAGCTCGAATGAAATTTATTTTCTGTCGATTTTCTAAGAATTTTCATATTTTCTGTTTTTAATAATTTTAAACGATAAGGCGGCGAAATTGGATAAAAAAACAAATTTATTTTTTAATAGGACGAAAAATATCAGTTTTATTTGTGAAGGATCAGAGATGCCTATACATAATCGAATCGTTGTCTTTGTTACTACTACTAAGAGCAGTATTAGTGGTAGAAGTAATGATGTAGATGCTTCCTGTTGCTGTTTGCTTTAGCGTGACGAAAACACCAAACAAACAAAAAAGTGATATAGGCTTTTATATTATAAGATCATTATTTCTGGTATTGACTTTTACATTTTTTTTAAGAATTTGTTGTTTTCATTTTTTAGTTGTTATACACACACACACACACACATATATATATATATATTGTATTTTTGATATATTCTTATATATGCTGGTATCTCCTATCTTGACAATATAAGTATGAAGATTTCTCATGACTCACAAAAACTTTTCTTCCTATAAATTCCGGCCCGATTTCGTCTTACAATATTTACTTACTTTTTGATCTATTTTTCGTTTATTTCTTTTAAATGGATATTTTCCAATTATTTTGTACAATGAAGGGTTAAACTACAGAGGAATCTGAATATTGTGAATATTTTGGGACAGAGTCATTTAGATAACTTCAACAGCTAATAACGCAGAACATAGGATATATTGAAAAATAAGAAAAAAGCTGTTTATTGTCCTAACTTTAAATGAAGTGTCCGGAACCGACTGATATTGGTAACAATAACCGTTTGATTAACATGATCAGTGATTTTGGGTGAGCGCCCTCCTCCGTATTTATTGGGTAAAATTAATCACTGAACGGAGTTGGTAAGAGATGTATAATGTACCAATGGGATTCTTATTTAGCTTTTTTTATTTATTAGAATTACACATTAAAAAAAATATCTTCTTCTATTTTAATATCTTTAGATTGGCCTTTATATGTTTTATTTGCCGAGTGTTGACACGTACATATACTGATCGAGGTCTCATCACCTCTGCCAGCGATGTTAGGGAGATATATGTATTCGGTCGTGTCTGTCAATCCACACGATATCTCCAGAAGTACTGAATGGATTTCAATGAAATTTTGCAGAAAGGTAGAGAACGGGGTAAGGAAGAAGGATTGAGTAAATTTTAGAGTTCTGTCGAAAGATGTGAGAAGCAACCTATTCAATGATCACCCCCTTTCTCAATTTTTCAATTGATCACCCCCAATTTGGGGGCAGATGCAGGAATTCTTTTTTGATCGAGGGATAGACGTTGGATACGTTGGTGGCTGTTTATATTGAGTGACCAACCAGATCTGTTTGTAGTGTATTCATTTTTTGTCTGTAACACCCTAAAGTAAAGGAAAAAGAGATGACAAGAGCGTTATCAGTATGCTAAAAGATTTGTTCATTGACTACTAAAACGATTTTTTTTCAATTGAATCGGTTGTTAGAGTCAACACAATCGTCCCCTGACATTTCAGCTAAGGATCAAAGTGTACTATCTGTGTGCACATTGAAAAATGTCACGTACAAAATCTCAGAAGAGAGAAGGCATTTCTGACACGCTCATCGTAATCATTTCGGAAATTCCTTGAGTAATAAAATAAAAAAAATCCTTCTAAAAAGGAAATCCTTTAAAGGGAACATTGACTTCCTTGTAGGGTGAGGGAATTTCAGGTTCCTTCCTCCTTTGAGAACCTGTCAACCAAAATTGTCCACGTTTCTTCAGTGTTTAAGTTGGTCCAGCTGGCTGTCTCTGTGTGTATGTATGTATGTATTAAGCATCAAAGCTGCACCAATGGAGCTAGAGGGCGGAAAGTTTGATCACTTACTCTTTATTATGTCTTGAAAAAAAAGTTGTTTTTTTTTTCATTCCCCCCTGAACTAGATTTTTAGTGGGGGGAGGGGTCCAAGTTACAATGTAAGTTTATGTTAACTTGCTCCCGTTGTTTGTGCCGGCTTGTTCCTTGAGAATTCAGATTTTTTTTAGTGATCACTGCCCAAACGAAAATCGAGAGGAGTAACTTATTCATCGATCACCCATTTTTCCAATTTTTTTTCAAATTTTTAACTGATCACTCCCATCAAGGCATACTGCAGAAAGATGCATGACAGTCTCATGAAGGTTTCTATTGAAGGACTAACCAGAACTGTCATATTTTTAAAAAATTCTTTTTATTCTGAAATTTCCATCAAAAACACTTTTAATGCTGGGAAACGCCTACAGCTGAGTGGTTAGCAGTATGGATAATGGACTCAGGAAACCGATTCCAAACATCACACCCCTGCACAAAATAACATTGAAATTTATCGAGAACTTTTGGGGATATTGCGTGGACACCCATGAGCGTATACATAAAAAAAATTGAGAGAGTTGGGGGGGGGGAGTCAATAACTAAGTTACTTCTCTCACCTTTTCTTGGATCTCTAAAAAAGTCTAAATTTAAAAAAAAACAACATAAAATCTATTAGGTGGGGGAGGGGGATCAAACCCCATCCCACCCCTGAAAAAAGTTTTTTTGTAGACATAATGAGGAATAAATGTTAACATTTTCATTTCTCTGACTTCATTGGTTGTGCTGTTTGTTCACCTGATACAAAGCCAGCCAGACCAACTGGAAAACTGAAGAAACCTATTTTGACAGTTTAGGTGACAGTTACGGTTGATAGTTTCTGGTACACGTGACACATTATCGAAGTAGATTACGGAATAAAGGAAAAGAAAGAAATAAGCGTAAAATTTCCTTTTCCTTCAACTCTGGGATTTAAGGAAAGCAATATTCCCTTTAAAGGATCTCTATTTCCCTTTTAGAAAAGATTCCATCTTATTACTCGAGGAATTTCTGAACGATTTCGATACGTCTGCCAGAAGTGGCTCTTCTCTTTTTAGATTATCACCCCGGATTAACAGGAGTGGTGGGGGTAGTAGGGGGAGGAGGGTTATCCTGATCTGTAGGGTTTAATTCTTTGTTAATATGGAGGGAAATAGTCTGACTGGTCACGAGGAAGCGTCCAGTCCTTTGCGAGCGTAGCGTGCGCGTTTAAACAATGTCAATTTCTAGATTTCGTTGCAGTCAGCAATGCATGTATTCATTCTTTATGTCATACAGAAATGTGCATTTTATTCTGGGCTGCAATTTTTATTGCTTTCGATGCAATAGGGGGGTGGGCAGAGGAATAAAGGATGATAGGGAGGAGGAGGAGGGAAGTATAGAAATGTAAGGGTAGGGAGGGAGGTTTGAGGTGGAGGAGAAGGAAAAGAGTGGGAGGGTAGAGATTATGTTTGGAGAGAGTGAAAGAGGGTGGAAGAGAGAGAGAGAATGAGGGAGGAAAGAAAGAGTTTTGGTGGGAATCGGAGGGGAAAGAAGGAAATCATAAAGAGAGAGGATTGTGTTGAGAGAGGAGAGAGAAAGAGAGAGGGAAAGATTGGATAGAAGAAGAAAGGAAAACCAGGTCTGGTTAGTCGCTCAGAAGAGACCGTCACGAAACCAACGTCTTTTGGCAACGTGTTTTGTTGGTGGGGGGAGGGGGTGTCAATAAAAAAAATTTGGAAAAACAGGTGTTCATTGAATAAGTTCATTCTATCGCCTTTTGTTGGGCAGTAATCATTAAAAAAAGTCTGAACTTTTGGAAAAAAATGCATGAATATTGTTGCAGACGTGAAAAATCTCTTAGCTATGAAAAGAGTTGAAATAAAGATAGGGGAAAAGAATATATATATGTGTGTGTGTGTGTGTGTGTGTACATCAATATATTCATAGCTTAATGATGAAAAATAATCTCATATTTTACTCAACAAATATTTATTTTTCGACATAGTCTCATTCTTTGCGTTTGAATACGCATCTAAATTATTGGAAAACATTAATCAATAACATAAATCGAACATTATACAGAGAAACTTTCAGATCCAAAATGTGGCGTCACAGATATTGTTGGTATTAAAAGGGATCTGTTTTCTCTTATTGTTATCACTTTCTGTTCTCCTCTTCATTATTACCATCATCCTTGCTCTCCCTCCGATATTATTGACTTCCGATTCCAATAGTTCCACATCAACTTAGTACTGTACGTTCTGACCAGTTTGTGGCTTTTCACGCACAAACCTTTCAAAAGAATCAAGCGAATTTCATCAGAAGAATTTGATAAAAAAACAAAACAAATTACCCTGAATGATTGCAGTTTGTTATTAGTTGCTCCCTTGATCCTCACATTAAACCTACTTTTTATTCTACTTCTTTTCTTGTGCAAAACTAAGTTCACATAAGTCAGCCATCTTTGAAAACTGTTACGGTCTGCTTCTTCCAATTTGCTGCAATTTCAAAAACAGTCTTCTCCATCAATCAATCAGAGAAATCTATCAATCAACTAGTCAGTAACAGCAATCAATACATTTATTTCAAAAGACATAATTTAGATGACTCTTCTAAAAGCTACATTGAGAAATCAATCTAAAAAAAAGGGAGAAAAAAATTAGCACTTTAGCATATGTTGCCCCCTTTTGTAAATGTTATGGTCAAATTATTTTCATAAAAAAAAAATCAATTAGCCTCTATCAATACTTTTCTCAATATAGTCATTATCAAATCCGCGCCTTTTGAGAGTTGGGCAGTAAATCAATCGAACATTGTTCTCAAAATTGATGTCAAGTTTTTATCTTTACAACTGTAATAGTTTGTCATTTTCTGACAGCTTGGGTCAGTGCTTTATTCACTACAATAATTAGCAAATACTACTTTCTTTTTTATATGTAGACTTGTTTTTAAACATTGAATTCTGGGGGTTCAAACAGTTTTATTGAGCGTGCCAATCTTGTTTTAGCGATGCTCTATAAAAAGAAATCTGTATTTTTAATATATTCAAATCATCTGAGGAATAAGTTAATACTTATTGAAGGTATAGTTTTATAAGATACGTCCATGTATTTCTATAAAACACTTTTCGGTCAGTCTGTCCGTCGTATCATGAAATATTAGGTACAGATTTTCTCAGCTGCATCATATTGGATTGATATGAAACTTGGTCCAGGTCTTCCAGTAGCCTATCCTCTCCCTCCTTTCTACTACAACCACAATGTAATACTATTACTACTACTAATACTACTAATTGGTTTAGAATCCCTTGGAAATCGGAAATCGTTTTCTATTGGGGAATCACGGAAGATTCAGAATCTTTTAGACTGTTTCAAATAAAATTGATTTGAAATCTAAGTCTGACCTTTGAATCAATCGGGTGTACCATTTTCCTCCTCCACCTCCATCGTGGTTGCTGGGGGAAGTTGACGGCCAATGGTGTAAGACTTAATAATTTAAAGGCTCAATTCTCTCTCTTTCTCCCAGTAGCTTCCTTCTAATCTTTGTAAATTGAAAGTAAGAGATACATGATGATTTTATGCAATTATATAATTTCTTTATGAAATTCACAAAAGAAGTCAAAATCAAGCAAAGAATCCCTCTAGGATGGCAAGCCTTCGGCAGAGCAACCTCAACCTAAAAAACAAGTCGATCCCAATAATCCTAAAAAGAAGAGTATACAACCAATGCATCCTCCCGATAGTCACTTATGGAACTGAAACATGGAACCTAACCAAGAGACAAGCCCACAAACTGAGAAGCATGCAACGTGTACTTGAGATAATCATGCTCAACCTCACATGAAGAGATCACAAGACATCTCATCAGGAAGAAAACGGGAGTCCGAGACATCATAGACTCCACTACAAAACTCAAATGGCAATGGGCAGGTCATGTTGCAAGAATGGCAGAAAACAGATGGACATTGTGACTCACAACATGGATCTGCAGATATCACATGCGAAACCAAGGCCAGCAGAATACAAAATGAAGAGATGAACTTGACAACTTTAGAAAGTACTGGCATCGCGACGCCCACGATAGTGAAGTGTGGCAAATCCTGGGTATAGTTGCTAATTGAGTTTATAAAATAATTATCTATGTAAGCAATGCGAGTTGTTATTCTTTTAATCAATTATTCTTTATTGCCACAACTGCTTCAACAATTACTGATGTCATTGTTTTCATGATAATTATCAGCATTTATATTATAAGTAATTAACAGTGATGATAATGAGGGAATAAATTAGATTTTTTCATAATTACTGTCAATACTGAACGTCGAAATATCTATTACCTACTTGTGCATCTTTCAATTCGTGTAGGAGAGTGTCAAACGTTTGTGTGAAAGTGTGAGGTTCTGAGCCAAATTGATCATAGCTCTTAAATATGAATGGTTCTCTCTCTCTCTCTCTCTCTCTCTCTCTCTCTCTCTCTATATATATATATATATATATATATATATATATGTGTGTGTGTGTGTAGACCTTAATTTGCTCAAACTGAATTATTTACGGGACTGAGCAAAACAACTACAATAATCAGGAAAAAAGGAAATGAACCCCGGGCAGGATTTGAATCCACACCCATAACTATAGGAACACCTATGTGGCCTAAGGGAATCTGGCAGTAGAAAGAGGTCGGAATAACACCCTTGATTTATTCTTCCTCTTTTCTGATCGTTGGCCGGTTATGTTCATGTGTTCTGTTGATCTCAGAACTATGGGTATTTTTACGTGTATATCATTGTTCCTATGTCTACAGTAGAAAGGCAAGTTTATGTCCGATAAAATGTAATAATTAAATAGACATTTGAGGGAAAACAATATTTCATTTGGCACCGGTGTGGACCGAGTAGCAAATCAAACAGTCCCAGACCATACTCGGCTAACACTGGTGCCGAATGAAATACAGTTCCTACTCAAATGTCTTTATAATCATCACATATATACCTATATATATTTATATACTCATTATCTACACATAAATATATGTATGATTGTGCGTGTGTACACACACACACACACACACACACATATATATATATATATATATATATATATATATGTATATATGTATATATCCAAATATGCCCAAGTATATGTCTGTTTTACATATCTGTAGAGGTCTGTGTGTACATATATGTATCAACGTATTGACAATCAAATATACGTGTTTTATGACTCTTTTTTGGCCTCTGTGTTCAATGTATCTCTTTAGGCCCCTATATATATATATATATATATATATATATATATATATACTCATACACTCACATCCAAAATGGGAAATGGGAATCGGCTTTTTTTCCCTCTTGTTATTTTTTCGAGGATAATTAGTGTCAATATCTATATTTCCTTAAGTTCAAAGAAGGGTCACAAATGATTGATATTGAATTGCATTCTTTGACAAGTTTTTTTTTATTATCTAATATCTACTTTGTCCTGATTGTTATTGTTGTTTTTTAATGCCTACTTTCAAGAGTGAAAGAAAAACTGTGTTTGTATATTTGCATATATATATATATATGTATGTATACAATATCAATGTAATCATCATTATTACTGTTGGTTGTGTTTTTGTCTAATTATTGCCATTATCATTATTATGAAGTTGTGTGTGTACATAGGCCATCATCAGCCTTTTAGCGTTCGTTGTTGAACTTTCTGATCTGAACTTTGTCTTGTTCGTCACGCCATCTTATTTTCTACCGGCTACGGTTCTGCAAACTGAGAAGTATGCAACGTTCGCATGAGAGATTCATGCTCAACCTTACATGGAGAGATCACAAGACAGCACAGTATATAAGGAAGAAAACAGGGTGTCTGTGACATCATAGAAATTATTAAAAACTCGAATGGCAATGGGCAGGTCATGTTGCAAGGATGAAAGACAACCAATGGACATCACGTCTCACCACATGGATCCCCAGATATCACATAAGAAACCGAGGTCGACAGAATACAAGATAGAGAGATGAACTGGACAGGTTCAGGAAATACGGGCTCTGCCACGCCCATGATAGAGAATTGTGGCGAATCCTAGAGAAGGTCTATGTCCAACGATGGCCGTTAAAAGACTGATGATGATGACGGTTTCACATATAATCTCTGGGGATTCACGTTTCAAATGCAATCATTGCAATAAAATATGCTACATTGATATAAGATCACATAACACCTATGTTTGGTACGTTATAATATGTGCAATATCTATTATTATTTGAATGATATTCAAAGTTCTATAATAGTGAGACACTTGGAATTGAACTTGCTATACTGGCACTGGACTGCTGAACTAACCTGCTAAACATTGCCCAATGGTAGTCGTTCTCAACAGCGTATATATATATATATATATATATATATATATATATATATATATATATATATGTATATATATATATATATATATAATGCATGAATATATGTCAGAGAGATTGAAAAGTAGGTATTCAAGGATATTTACGCATGTTTTTTTTATATAGGGGACAATACATATATGTAGTAAATAATACACGTGCATAATGTATGTGTTTCATATTGAGGTATATGGTAACATAATTATCAGCACAAAGAACTGAGTTTGAATTTCAGTCGAGGTTGCTTAGGTTCACTAATGCGCTTATAAAGGGAATTGCCTGATATATTGGCACTATAATGTCCCATCACTGGTATGCCACAAAGTTTGAGTGAAGAAATAGTTGGTGACTGAGCACTTACGAAAAACCATTGTCCACGGTGTCCTCGTCACCCAGAAGGAAGCAACAGTTAACAGCTGTTACGTCCATTGTGAACCCTGACAGGGGCCAGTTATATATATAAATATATACACATCAGTGATTTTTTTAATTCGATAATATGTACCGAAATCATGGATAACATACTATACGCAGGATTGAGTACGTATATACATACTGTCGCGTTGAGACGAAAAAGACCGAGAATAATCGAGACGAAAAGTTGAGTTAAAAGCAGTTATTTTGGCCTTTGCATTACCAGCAGCTGTTTAGCCCAAGGGTAAGAGCATTGCTTCGTTGAAGCAGTTACCCTATTAGTGGCATGTTCGATTCCAGCAGTTGCCCCATTCCCTTTAATTGCTTATTCTATTTACGTTGTCCAAATTGAATGATATATTGACCAAGTAACGATGGGAGATCATTTCAAATAAGTTTCTGTATAATATAACGCAGTTTATAATTCATTCTGTCGGACCTAATTTGTCTATTTTTATTATATATATGATTATAAATTGCGTTATATTATATTGGATCTCTTATTTGAAATGATCTCCCGTTATTACTCGGTGTGTGTATAATTTGGCTCAGATAACGTAAATACAAAAAACAATTCAGGAAAATGGGACTGCTGCAAGAAACGAGCCTGCGATCGATAGGTTGACTGCCTCAACGTAGCGTTGCTCTTACCATCGAGCTAAACAGCCATCGATAATACAAAGGCCCAAATCACTTTGCCCATTCACGATCTATATCTGCTCTATTTGTTTCTTTCAACGCGACAATTATTTTATTAAGAAACGGATTTACGATCCGACAGAATGATTATAAATTGCTTTATATTATAATGAAACTTATTTGAAATGATCTCCCGTTATTAAACGGTGAATGTATCGACGGGATATCATTTCAAAAACAGTTTCAATATAGTATAGCGTTATCATAATCATTCTATCGGATCATATATCAATTTCTCAAGAGCACACATGCACACATATGTATGTGTGTGTATATGCATATTAGTTTTTGTCATTATTATGGATGTAAGTTTTCTCATTTATGTCGATAACTTAATAGCCTCAAATAATATTACCATCACTCACAATTAAGGGAGATTAATTATAAATATACTTAGCACATATATAATTTACTCACCAAGTCGTGCCTGTTTATTTATTGACAAACTCCTAGAGAGTTGTCTTTATTATCACAATTTGTCAGATATGGAAGAGAAAGAGAGTGATTCCATGACGTCATGTTGTGTCAACTCGTGTTTTACCTTTTCTTTCTTTTTTTATCTTTACTTTTTTCTTTTCTTCTCTACTCTTTGCAGCCCTAACCTTCCATAGTAGAAACTTTAAATTTAACACACGCACTCTCCGCAAAAAGTAGGGAAAACATTTTATTACGAGATTCGACTTAATGGCTGAAAAGGTTGCATTTTGAGTGAAGTTTGACCCCAAAGCAGTCAAACAATCACTAAACTTATGAATTTTTTTTACTTTCATTCAGACAGACTGTTATTATATTTACACTTATGACGGGGAGGAAGAATTAAATAATAAGAGAATTCCAGGTGGAGACGGGAGAAAATACTTATGCGCATCGAAATTTTCGTTATTTTCTCCTAGATTTCTTGCTTCCTCTATCAATAGTACACATGTTCTAATGAAAAGTAAAAAAGAGTAAATGTATTTTTACAATTATATATGTGTTATCAAGAAATGGATGTATGGTCGGACTGAATGATTATGAATTGCGGTGTATTATATTGAAACTATATTTGAAATGATCTCCCGTTATTACACGACGAATGTATCATTTGGCCTAGTAAACGTAAATAGAATAAACAATGAAAGAATTGCATTGCATTTCCGGCTCAACAGTAAAAGCAACGCTACGCGGAAGCGGCTACACAATCGGTCAAAGGTTTGTTTCCTGCAGCAGCCCTACTTTCTTTAATTCTATTTACATTGTCTGGGCAAATGATACATTCACGGTGTATGTACATTTATATATATATATATATATATATATATATATATATATATATATATATATATATATATATATATATATATGACCTTTTTTCTTCGTCATTACATCTTGATATATGACGAAAAACAATTTTACATCGAGGATTAAATAAAAAGAAGTAAATAACTGGACGACCATATCACCCATCGAACACACACTTATATGCGTGAGAAATACATATGTTTGCCCATTGTATATATAACCAGGTTAATGTAATGGTCACAGAAACAGAAATGCCAAATCTATCGATAGAACAATTGTATTCTACTGACCCTCATTACTGTCCAACTCGCCCAAATACATTTATCTAACACCGTTCATTGACATAACTCTCAAACTGATTATATCATTCATAACTCCATCTATCTCTGTCTACTTAGGCTATTTTATGTATCTGCTCATTTGTGCGTGTTCTTTTACTATTATAGATATATTAAACAAAGCTGAACTTAGACCTCGGTCTACAACTGTGGAGCATCAATAGGGACTAGCTCATCAAGATGAGCTTGTTGACTCTCATTCTCTTGCAAATGATTGGAAACTTGTCTTGCTAGCAGGCTGATTACATACGCATCACGCGTTCAGGCCGTAACAATAGAGCCAGAGGATGAAAATTTCAACATTCACCTTTTATTATGTCTGGGAAATCTCTTTTCGCGACCCCACCCCCAAATAGGTTTTTTAGTGGGGGTTCAATTTTTGATGTAATTGGTCTCTTAGTTTATATCCAGTACCATTAAAGCATTCACAAATTTGGTCTTTTTTAAAAAATTATCACTGCCCAGCGATTGGTAGAAGTAAGTTATTTATTGATCACTCCCCCTTTTCCAATTTTTTAATTGATCATCCCAAAGCAGCATGCTGCCAAAAGACATTGGTTGCATGCCGGTTTCTATTGATTCACTAACCAGACCGGAATATATATATAAGTTCCAATAGGCTTTAGTATTTCATAATCCTGGGCTGACGATTGCTGACCCCTTCCTTCCTGACTTATAGATTCTATCTATTTATTAATTTTCTGGATTTAGCATCGACAAGATCGCCCCAAAAGCCACTTTTTGATTTCTTTGGACTTTTGAAATATGTAATATGAGACTCGACGAGAAATTTATTTGTTAGTTCAAGGTTTGTTTTTTGTTTTTTTAATAATTAGGCATGGGAAATTACATCCATTAAACGTGTAAATTATAAGAGGCAATTGCAAATTTTTAAAGACTTTTTGCCCAACTTGAATGTATTTATTCTGATGACCAAGAAAAAAGCTTTTTCTGTGTATATCAGATAATGTGGATATACACTGGAATATCAATGAAATTAACTCGACTCTTGTTTGTTAGTTGAATAACAATGACTTGTAAACGTGTTTGACAGATTTTCTTTCGTCCCTTACACATACATATGTAACAAGATGACTGTGGAAGAACTATCTTTTCGTGGTCCCGACGACATCAAGAAAGCAGGTAACTTATCAACACCGAGGGACGAGAGACAGACAGAGAGAGAGAGCGAGAGAGAGATTTGGACGATAGAGAGAGAGAGTCCAAACGACAAAGCTGGGCACTTGAGTTGAGTTTGAAACCACACGCTGAAAGCGACCTCACAAAGTCTGTCGGTCTCCCCAACAAACTCTCTCTCAATCTCTCTCTCTCTCTCACACACAAATACACACACAAAACGAGACAAAAACAGACCAACCTTTCTCTCTCTACAGCGGCGCTTTCTCACCCAAGCAACGATTTGTTTCGAAATAAAAGGTTTGACGACTGCCACAGATAGTGAAAAGAGGACGATATTTTTTGTACGTCGTGCTTGCAATTTTTTTAAAAATTTCAGTTAGGATGAAGAAAAGGCTTCAACAACGTTTCCGTCCACAGTCTTTCCCTACCTCCCACCCAACCCACCTCACCAACTCTACGTAATCCCCAAAGTTACTCGGTGGGGAGCTTTCGACGAACATGGCACATCTGAAACAGAAAGCCATCCAGACTTTTAAGTGCCTCCCAACTTTCGACAAATCAACGGGCGTCGCGTCGTATATCCCCTGAACCTGTTCAAAATCGTCAGGTTATCTTGTCTTTTGCCGACCACAATCTTGCATTTGATCTCACGTTGTGAGTCGTGATGTCCAGCAGTTGTCTGACTTTTGGGGGACATGGCCAGTCCTTTGAGCTTTTCTAATGGATTCTATGATATCTCTGACTCCTGTTTCATCAACTCTTTTCAAAGAATCACGAGAAAGCTACACTGTGTTTTCTCACTTGATGTATGGATTTGGTAATATGTGGTTAAGACAGATAGAGACGGGGGAAAAAACACACATAGATATATTTATATATGTTAGATACACATTGACTTCGATGAATAACAACATGAACGGGTCATTTTACTTTGTCGCATACTATATACGAATAATTATGTATAAATACACACACACAGATATAGATAGAATGAATATGTAATGAAAATACATACATATAATATAAATATATAAATAATATAAATACATATATGATATTAATATATATACATATATATAATATTAATATATATATATATAATATCAATATATATATAAATGATATAAATGCATATATAATGTTAATATATATATATATATATAATATATATAATATCAATATATATATAAATTATATAAATGCATATATAATATTAATATATATACATATATATATATACACACACACATATGTATAATGCATATAATGTATATATATAAAATTAAAATAAATGTATAATGTATATATATATATATATATATACACACATATGTATAATGCATATAATGTATATATATATAATGAAAATAAATGTATAATATATATATATATATATATATATATATATATATATATATATATATATATATGATATGAATACATATATAGTATGAATGCATATATATGAAAATATACATTAATATAAATGCACATATATATTATACATATGCATACATATATATATGAATATATATGAAATAAATATATCTTTATAATACATACAATAATCAATAGAATATGCATAGATATACAAATCAATAGATCAATATCACCTTACACATTTATCAGTATGCAAATGAATCTCCAAGAGCGATCATTAACACTCTAGTGTAAACACGGTACACACACCATGGAGATTCGTCCTCATCCATATGTATAAAATACTCGGGTACTTGGCCAGATAAATAGATCGTCGGCTTATATACACAGAGATTAATGGGGGAGATATCATCTTGTGC
>OY735222.1:19583689-19733689 GCA_963457665.1 Thysanoteuthis rhombus
CGGACGCTAAAAGACTGATGATGATGATGATTTCCCGAAAAAGAATTTGATACGTTTTTCGTCTCTGTCTCCTCATCCTAATTTTAATCGAATACTAAACTGATCAGGGAGAGGGGCTTACCTTTCTTGAAAGTCGGATTTTGTCGGATGGAACCTCAAGCTTATAGGTCACCAGTCTTTTATTCTTGCATGGACATCTGACCCCCACCTCCCCGACGCCGCTCGGTCAGGCCTTCTCGCCTCGGTTGGGAGGGCTTGAAAGTTGGAATCTCATAAAGGATAATGGTGTTGTTACAATTGTTTTATGTAACCCAAACTTAATGTGCTCATATGAAAAGATGGTATATTCTGCTATTATATATTCCGAATATATCTTTTAGCCCCCCCCCCCTGCCCCTGAAAAGGCTACAGCGGACGCCCTTGTACTATTGCCACTAAAATCCAGAAGAGGAATAGTAGTAGTAGTAGTAGTAGTAGTAAGGTTCTTATTGCATGCTTTCCGAAGTCTGTCTTTAAACCAGCTGGCACTAGGGATCTATAGATTATTTCCTTCACTTACTTCCCTTCATTACTCAACCTGACCCTATGTGTTCTCCATCTTTCTCTCTCTGTCTCGAGCCCCAACCCTTTCTTTCCCTTTTATTCTCAGACCCATATTTACAGCCCCTGTTTGACCAATATCCCGACATGCCTAGCGAGCGAACAGAGAAATGGTAGCGTTGGGTCTGCGTGGACCAAAGATGAAGAGAAATAAGCATAAAAAAAACTTGCCTGCTGCCTTCACCCACCCCAGTAACCTCTTAGTGTGTCGGGGTGAACCGAGGTGGGGGTAGTGGTGGTAAGGGAGCAGTCTCACAACTCTGAACACCACCCCTCAGTATCCCTACCAGTGTCCTACCTACCTAGCCCACCCCGGCCGGAGCCTCTCCCTTACTCAACTATTTGGTCCTTTACTCGCCATCATAAACTTCTTTTGTTCTGATGTATTGGATATCATAAAAAAAAAAAAGAAAAGGGCGGCTGTTTCAGGGGTTTTATTAATCTCTTTATTTCTTTTCCAATCACTTATATTGGTTTGGCCCCCCTTTTCCCCTTGTAAGTATCTTTGTTGTCTGTTTCTTTTGTGCTGTTCTCCCCCAGTGGTCGGGGAAAGTCGGGATTGGTCTTGCATCCATTCTCAGCACCCCTGCCACACCCTGCGACTGCAAAACCATCTTCTGTTGTCCAGACTTCATCAAGGTCACTCCAATAGAACTTGGTATATTTTTTTACATTTTTTAATGTTAACAATATTGAGTATTTGTCACCTGCCCACGAGGGTAGTAGGTAACACTGTACACCAGGCCGGGTGTGACATTGCCTACCCCCATCACTACCGCACGCCTAGTACGTGTGAGCATGAACGAACGAAAACTGCCCAATTCCTTCGACCAATGTTATGTAGAAATGTTCTTCCAACCCTCCACTCTTATTGCAATGGGGAGGTACTGCTGCAGGGTCGGAATCCCCGGAACTGGATATTAGAATCTTTTTATGATCACGGGACGAACCCTCGACTGGGTCAGCGTTCTCAGTATTTACAAAACTCAACTTAGTCACAAAGGCACTAATGCAATGAACTCATACTGTATTAACCACTGGCCAGACTAGTTTACTAACAACTGCATTGTTTTCTCGGCTTAGCTTGGTTTTCCACACGGCTACCCAGAGAGGATCAAATTCACCCTTGCAGTATAAGTCATCCATATTAGAATACCTAGGCTTCAAAGCAAAGCATCCAAAATTAATTGAGTGAGCTTGACTAAGTTTGACACAAGGCCAAAAATGCAGGGCACTCAATGAGGGACGAACTTACTATACATAGTCTATGAGTTCAGCTCTGTTGTGAGACACATACATGTAACATGTCTTTGCTTTATTTATTCAGAACTGTGAACTAATACTATAGGTTTCTCTAGTTTTTAAGTTTGTCTGGCTGGCTCTGTATATATCAAATGTACCGGCCACACCAATGGAGCTAGAGGCCTGAAATTTTCAACATTTGATCTTTGTATAAGTAAAACTTTTTTTCTTTTTTGAACGACCCCCTCATGTTTTTAGTGGAGCGGATTCATTTTTCAATGTAAGTGTATGGTGATTCTTTAGTTTGTGTGATCACCAAGAAAGCCTGTATTTCCCCAAAACAGAATAAATAAGAGATAAATTCAGCATAAACTTACATTGCAAATTGATCCCCGCCCCCAAAACACACATACACACTATAAACTTATTTTGGAGGAAACTTAAAATCAAAACAAAACAATTTTTTGTAAACATAATAGAATAACTGTTGAAAGTTTCAGCCCTCTAGCTCCATTAGTGTGCCTGTATGTGTGATATACATACATTGACAGCTAGCCACAATTGAAAACTGAAGAAACCTTTCCTGTCAGTTTTGGTGGAAGGTTTGTAATAGCTGTATTTGGTTAGTAATGCTTGAATGAATTCCTGACAACTGACCATCCCTTGATTCTTAATTTCTATAGTGAAATCATTTCCAATACACTTTTATAGCAAAATCATTTTCAATGCATTTCTATACTAAAATCATTTTCAATGCATTTCTATAGCAAAATCATTTTCAATACATTTCTATTGTAAATTCATTTTCAATGCATTTCTATACTAAATCATTTCAATGCACATCATTTTCAATGCATTTCTTTAGTAGAACCATTTTCAATGCATTTCTATAGTAGAACCATTTTCAATGCATTTCTATAGTAAAATCATTTTCAATGCATTTCTACTGTGGAACCAACGGAGATGAGGATGTTGGTCAGAATTAACGACCAAGTGATGATGATGTCTCATCTTAGAACTTAGAACAATTATTTTCTGATTTCTGTGTGTATGTAAGTGTGTGCTGTTCCCTGTGATTGAACTTGACAACAATTTCACCGATATTCCCACTTTACTTTTAGTTGTGGGAAGACTGGGTGTTTTCCATGAAGAGATCAGTCCCTAAAACTCATAAGTGATGATTCATCAAAGCTGCTAACTGCCCAACCCCAGATCGAACCTGCAGCCACCAGTGTTTGTATTCACTTGGCTATTGTGTAGAACTTTTGAGAAACAAGAAATCAGTTTTCCACAGCCCTCCGCATGGAGTAAATGGTTCTATTGAAAAAAATCCATGAAGGTTATCGAATGAAATACAAACCAGCGATGGACAGAAAATCCACCAACTGAAATATTGTGATAATAACAACAAAGATACAGCTAATCCTAAGAAGTTTCTCGATAAAGCCTCTTTTCTGAAAAATAACAAACCTTGTTTCACCGGGAACTTATCCTTTATTTGTGATCTGCAGTGTTTACTCACTGCCATAGACTGATGACCTGAGTGAAGTTGCAATTAAGGAGCAACTAATAATTAAGATGAAAGAAAATACCATCAAAAAATCAATAATAATAATGGTTGACAATGCTTCATCAAATAAAAGAAAGAAATTGATAAAAATTTCAAAAAAGAAATCAATAAAGATAGCATTGTTGCAACCAGTATGCTTTTTAGACTTCATCATTTCTTATGAGAAATGGTTCAAGATAGTGGTCCCCAACTACTGGGTCTGGACTGGTTCTGGGGCCAAGAACGTATGCTTCCAGGCCACAAAGGAATAATAGGATATTTCTTTGCAAAGTAAAATTAAATTAATTTCTTCAGAAGTTAGATTTGTGAGATAAACCCTCTCAGATATGGAATTGTGTATATTAGCCACTTATAAATGACTTATAGTTAATTTATCACCAGCATTATGGTCGTGATTAACATCCATTGGCTGGTTTGCAAAAACATTTTCAATAAAAAAACTGATCCAAAGAAGTTTTATGACCCCCCCCTGGTCTGAGCAACTAGCTTCTATAAACACTATCCTCAGGACATTGTTAATAAAATCAACGAGACTTTTTTGTAAATCAAATGTTGATTACCAAGTAATATATTTCCCCGAATTGACTTTCATTCATTTTTTAAACATATTAACATAAAACATAATATAATGGTTGATTATTTAACAAGAATATCCAGGAAGTGGTAACTGTTTTGGAAAATTCCTCACTTTATCTTTCTATATCGTAAATGGGCAACCACTGGCCCGCATATTGGACTTGGCCCGCGGCAACATTTTTCGTGGCCCGTGGCCAATAAAGACATCTAATTAAAATCTTATATAATCTTTCTCAGAAAGTCAATTTTATCATTCATATTGTAAAATTACTTTTAGAGTTTTGGCTTCGCTAATCAATAATATAATAATTGTAATTCATATGTTTGTCAAAAATAGAAAATATGTTCATTTTCTGTAATACGATCAACATTTTTGAAGTGAATGTGAGGCTAGAATAATGATTGAAAAAACTTGCCTATTCCTGATCTATATAATGAAGTGTGAGAATTTTTAATTGTATTTCTTTGTTTCTCTGTTAGTAACTTCCATCATGTATTACTAATGAAAAATGCATAATAAAAGTGGAACTAAATGAATCTTATATATAACAAAGAAATAAAAGTTTTAAAAAATCATCTATATATTTATATATTTAGACTTATGGCTTTTCTCATTTTGTAATTATTTTTGAGGAAATATTACAATTTATACTCTTTCCGATAATAACTGTTTTCATCTGCAAATTTTGTGTCTTGGAGCTTTTAGAAAAATAGCTGTAGGATTTCTGTGGATCTCACTCGTATCTTATAAAAAAAACAGCTTTTTAATAGAGTTGTTCAGTAAGTCTTTATGTAAAAATGCTTGAAAAATGAGTAATGTTTCTTGATTCTTTTCTTTTGTAATGAAGCATTGAGAAAGAAAATAAATTCTGTTTTTGGAAGAGTCATTTTTGTTATGATTTAATTTTTGTTTGTTATTTTTAATAATATCCTAATCGGTTGTTCATTATTTCTAGACTATCTCGAAAGGGTTAATAAAGTTTGCTGTATTCAGTCCCCAGCTGGGACCATAGAAATAAACACAAATCCAACCACACACACACACACATTTGAAATTCAGTGTACACTCATCCATTTAGTGAGATAGACACATAAACCTTATTAACCCCTCTAGCCACACACACTCGTATTAAAAAATCAATCATACATAAAAATAAAAGCATACACATGGATAGAAATGAGTGAATTTCCAGACATGCAGATAATTACACATTCACTCTATACAAATATATTCTAATGAATTTCCTACCAAAATAAACAAATACAGGTTATATATAATTACCCATGACACACTCACATATGAGGGATTAAAGTAATTCTAAAAAATATTCTTCCAGATAACCAATACTTGATTAACAAATTAGAAAGTACAGTTTATTGAGTTATTAATGTTTTCAGGATGATATGAAAAAAACCTTGCCCATTTCACAATTGGAAAAACAGACAACATAATCTTTATTCAGGCAACACATCCATATCCCAGTGGTCAAATTTACGTAAATAATATTTTCAAAATTAAAAAAGTGGATTACAATTATTATATCATTGATTAATGAGGCCAAAATAGTTATAGTTTTACAATATGAATTATAGAATAGACTTTCTGAGAAAAATTAGATTTTAAAAAAAATAAATACCTCAATTGGCTGCAGGCCAAATTTGACCTGCAAGCTTATGGTTGCCCGTATGTGATGAAAAGATGAAAGTAAAGTTATCTTCCTTAATTTTGAGAAGAGTCTTCCATTCTGAAAAGTATATTTGTTGGCAATAGATATTGATTTACCAAACAAGAACAGCAATTTTAAAGCATGAAGGATCCTGATAATAGCCAGAACCATGTTTGAAAGTGTTATATCCTGAACATTTGGATAATATTTACTTCTGATCCAGACATGTGTTCTCTTGGAGGTGAACAAGATAAGTTAACCAAAAAATGATCAAAAACATTCTTTGTCCCAAGTTTAACTAAATTTATGATAACGAAGGACTGCTACCTAAATACCCATGCATACACACACACACACACACACATACATATATATATATATATATATATATATATATATATACATACACATATATATATATACATACATATATATATACATACATATATATATATACATATACATACATATATATATATACATACATATATGTATATACATATATATATATATACATACATATATATATATATATATATATATACATACATATATATATACATATATATATATATATATATATACATACATATATATATACATATATATATATATATATATATATATATATATATATATATATATATATATATAATATATATGGTACAGATCTGGTTGGCAATAATATAATGATATAAAGCAACGTCTGCAATGGATTTATTTCATAGAGTGCTCGATACATTCAACATTATACTATGAAAGTCAAGTTGTTTTATAGTAGAGCTGGAAATAATTCTACTATTTATATACATATATATATATATATATATATATATATATATATATAAAAAGACATTAATGGGTTCGTATATTCCTTATTTTATCTCTGAATATATATTAATATGTATGAATAAACTCTTCCTCCTCTATTTATACTCACACATCATCAGACATTTATGTAAATACAAAGATACACATGTGTATACATATATGTTCGTATATACAACATACTCACATATACACACATGCTCTTAGAAATATATATGATTGCTTGTGTACGCTAGGTTCAATATTTCCTCTCATAAGAACAATGCATCTCATTTTCCAATTCACAATGGCCTTTCAACCCAATGTCCAGCCTTCATCAGCCAGGTTTTATCGATCTCCATTTGTGCACGTCTTATTGTCATTACCAATGCTACAGACTTCTGCCTTCCACCTCTCTCCATCCGAATTTATCCTTCAGCCCAGCAAAATGACCAATTTTACCCTCGTATGAGAAAGGGGCATATTTTATGGCTTCTCTTCTTTCATCAAATTTACCAAAATAATTAAGTGGAGATTTTCATCATTCCACGATGACTTTTTCTTTTTTTTTTTTTTTCCTTGACAGCACATCCATCTCAGACTAAAAATCTAATTTTGCACTGTGTCAATTGACTTCTTGGTTTTCTTTGACAGTATAAAGAATACATTTTTCTTGCATCCTGCTTTGTGGGTGAGATAGTTGAATATTTTTCCGACGTGTCAGTGGTCAGTGTTTGAGGCGGAGTAAAGACTCGGATTTTGAATACTGATTTCCAAGGCAGGGCCATCACTACTTAGAAGATTGGCCCAACACAATCTTTCTGCCCTCGAATCGTTTAGTCAGATGTCGCGCTAAGAAAAATTTAGTAGAAATATAGAAAAGATTTCTATTTCTAACCACCACCCCCTGTGTATCCAATATTCAAATTATTCTGTCTTAAATTTGGTTAATGGAAGGAGCTAGCCATTGCATATTGAAGGCTGATATGTCGTTGTTTTTTTTTTTAATGAAAATAGAGGACTTTATGTTATAAATTTACCCAAAATCTTTCATCACAAGGAAATCCTACAGACTCTACCTGGTGAATTAAGAAAAGAAGAAAATAATCCATTTGTAACATACAGATTAGGACCACCAATACAGAATGAAATTTCTAATCAAGAACAAACAAAACGAGTCTAGCACTTGGAAGTTCTGAACTTTATTCAAATATATATATATATATATATATATATATATATATATATATATATATATATATGTATACATAATATTACTTTGAAACAATGGTTGATATGACCCCCAGTAATCACACAGAGAATTTATCATTTGGCCTTGACAGAATAAATAGAATAAACAATTGAAGAAAATAGGCTGCTGCGGGAATCAAAACTGCGACCAATAGGCACTTGCTGTAACATAGTGTCGCTCTGAACCATTGAAGCGAAGGCCCAAATAATTGCCATTCTCACATTGTTCATTCACCATCCATATCTGCTCTATTTGTTTCTCAACGTGGACAATTATATTATTTTTTGTTTTGAGGTTTCATCTTATTTTAAAACATTGTGATATTACATGACATAGTTTACTTGGAAGAAGAAAAATCCTCAATATTATTTCATTTAAAACTACTACTAAATATATTAGAATGATGAACTTGATTTAAATAATACTATTTTCCTTATTATCCATTAAAAAAAATGTGCATATATATATATATATATATATATATATATATATATATATATATACACATATATATAATACACACATGTATGATTTTAAGAAATGGATATATGATCTGACAGAAATAATTATGAATTGCCTTATATTATGTTGAAACTCCATTTGAAAAGATCTCCAGTTATTCTGTGGTGAGTGAATCATTTCTATTTACGTTGTCTGGGCCAAATGTTACATTCACCATGTTATAATGAGAGATCATTTCAGAGTGTGTTTCAATATGATATAAGGCAATTTATAATTATATATAATTATATGCATATGTATACATATATCTGTATATATATATATATATATATATATATATATATATATATGTGTGTGTGTGTAAATTTTTCTGCTATGCTATATATATATATATATATATATATATAGATAATACGTACATATATAAATATATTTAAGAATGTACACACAAATGAATATATATTACATAAATAATTTGGCGTTGATCTGAATTCATAAATGATAGCCTTGTTTGGATAGCTGTCTATACATCCAAGTATATATATATATATATATATATATATATTTGTGTGTGTGCAGCCTTAGTGAATATCCCTCAAATGAATGACATATCTGTCAGCAAAGGACCCACTTATCATTTGAAAGAATAACTTCTTTTTCCTCTTGGGACAAAATATTATCACAACTGGCTTTATATTATTATTTCTCATTATTATGTTATTCATTCTTTTCCACCTCGAGTCATCTTTGTATTCTGTGCCAGTGTCAAATGAAAAGGAGAAGGGAGAATCCCTCTGTCTGACTTCCTTTTCAGTTTATGACATCTATTCAATGAATAGATCCTTTATTTATGTCAACGGATCTAATGCTTATTGCATTCAGACAACGGTTGATAAATAAAAGCAAAACATACATAGACATTCATCAATATATATCTACTCACACATATATACACACATGCACTCATATAGATACATACACACACACATATATATATATATAATACACACTCTCAAACACACATACACACACCTATATATATATATATACATATATATATATATATATATATATATATTATAAATGAATATATATGCACACCTCCATCCTCCCGACTCTTGACTTGATGGAATAGATCAACAACAGCTGATGAAGCAGGTGTAAAAACATTAGCTTTTGAGTTCTTTCTCTCTGGGTTTTTTCTATCAAATCAAAATGTAAAAAAATAGATTTGATATACCCCCCCCCCTGCCAATATATATATATATATAAAAATATTATAATGATTTAATAATTGTGTCATCCACGGACAGCTGTTTAATTGTGTTATAACTCTTCAGTGTGGCTGTAGACTATCCATTATCCCATCCAATACGACTAGGTAGGATTGAAACCCTTGCTTTAGATCCAGAGGCTGGCATCCTATCTCTACCCTACACAGAACTGGAGGGTTAGTAAAGTTGAATTTAAGCGATATATTTACTTATGCATGAATTCCCCATCCACCAGAGTGCTTTATTTCTAAGTTGGAAGAGCATTGCATTAGCTGAAAATGAATGAGTTATATATATGTATATGTATATATATATATATATATATCTCCAGCAACCCTGACAACAAAACTCACCCCCAATGCAAAGCTCCTGGCAGTGGACTCTGGTTCCACATGGTACATTTCAATACACACTCACACAGCACACACCACTGATGATGGGAAGAATCCCGAAACATGTATGGACTATTTACTTATAAGGATTAATAAACCTTACCACTAAACACTTCACTCCCGAGTCTGTCTCACTCTCTACAGTACACATTATATATATATATATATATATATATATATATATTGTGCAAAGTGCAAAGGAAAAAATGGTGCTATAAAAGCTGGCATTATGTTTGCGCCATACAGACACACTGACACATTGATGTTTGTATTGTGGATGTGGAGTCATTCAACAGAATGTTGATGAAAATGACGATTGGACGGTGAAGAGAAAAACTCAAGAGATAAGAGTTACGACTCAAAATTTTTTCATTATTATTCTTTGGGCATGTTCCAATAGGAGCCAGCCATCTTTTTCTGAGAAAATATTTGCAGTGGTTTTTCCAGAAAATTTTGCTGTTCACATGTTTTGATGCTGAAGTGAGAAATGTATGTATCTATGCATGAAAATAAGTAACACACACATATAAAATAGATGTATGATTGGTATTTATTTGTTACCTTGTAAGTAAACCAAGGTCTTCTTTAATGTAAGGTGCCAACACACGACTGAAGGTCACATGATTGTTCATCCAGAAAATTCCCTTGATTTTTCACTTCTATTAGTAAGATGTCTTTTTTTTTTACTTGACTCTTCTGTCAATTCTAGTGCTAAAGAGCTGTAAGTGAAACTTGCCTGATCACATGTTAGGAATTGTTGACCCACACTGTCACTAAAACTGTCAATGTAGGTTTCTTCAGTTTTTAAGTGGGTCTGGCTTGCTAGCTGTGTGTGTATGTGTCACATGTACAGGCCACATCAATGGAGTTGGAGACTTGAAAATTCAAACATTTACTCCTTGTTATGTCTGGGAGAAATGTTTTTTTTGTTTTCTGAAATTGCTCCCTATGGATAGATTTTGTTAGTGATTGGTTCAATTAGCAATGTAAATTTGTGCTAAATTGATACCTTAGTTTGTGTCTGGTAGTGTCCATGCTTGTTATTCGAAAGTTTGAACTTTTTCAGTGATCAATGCCTAAGCAAAATACGAAAGAGGTAACTTATTCATTGATCACTCCTTTTCCCAATTTTTTAAATTGATCACCCTCAATGCGTCGTGCTGCTAAAGAACAACGGTCACATGACGGTTTTCTATGAAGTGACTAACCAGACCTCTCACTTCTTGGTGTATAATGTTTGAAATTTGATAAAGCCATTTCAACTTTTTTCAACAATGGTAAATTATCTTCTCCGGAAAACCTTGGAACGTCTATGATGCACTAAAAGTCAATTAGATATGATGATGATGATGGTGTATTGCCGACTTTGATGGGGCCAATCTATTAAATAGCCTTGAATTTATTCAGTTTATTATTACAAATAGATATTTCAACTTATAAAAATGTTTGATTTAACATGAAATGTATACTGTATAAATACTGTACTTATCTATAAATAACAAGAAAATAAACTGACTCTGTTCAAAACCTATAATGTTGTGTATGCAAATTTTGACAGGATTTGGCACTATTCGTTAATATTTGTTTCTGTAGTAAAACTATTTGTTTTCAATTGATGTTTTGTGTTAATCCGTGTCAGAACATCCGAAGCAAAGATAGATAATCATTGTGTCAAAAATAAAACAAAAAATATCATCTAAAATGCAATATGGTATGAAATGGCAAGTGAATCTGTTATTGAAATGTATATGGAGTGTAGTCACAAACACTGTATAGTCTGATTCCTTTCTTTCTTGAACTTCATATTTTTTTCATCTCGAGATTTGATTTTTTTAAAAAGGAATAACAAATATTCCTTTTTCTTTGTCCACGCTCTACATCCAACCTTTTTACTTTTACCAATGCTGTGAGCCGATTCAAAAGAGTCTGAATTAAAAGCCTTTTTGTCATTCATAGAACTATCGGCTTTCTCTCTTGTTGCTTTTAAAAGTGTAAAATAAACCAAAAAATATCTGAACACACTTAAATGAGGCCAGCCGTACCTAACTAACAGAAATCCCCCAAACTCCCCATCAAAGCATTTATCATCAGCTGTCCTCCGTAAATTTTTCTATTCAATCCCCACCCTGCTCGAAATCCTGGATCAGCGCCTGAATCGAATGTGTGAAACTGGGCTAAAAATTATTGATCTTATCTATAATATAAATTGACATGAAATTTTTTATGTATATTTGATTTGTGTGTCCTGGATATTTTGCAATTTAACAATCTACCGATTTCAAAAAGATTTTAGCTTTGTTTTAAAAGTTTTTTGTTGTTTTTTTTGTGTATGAGTTTGTTTATCACCAAACTCATAGTTCAATTGGAACCACAAGCTTCTTAATCTTGTGTTTAGAGCTGTTCCATTGAATATAATTTGCAAGTGCATTAGGCACAAAATGTGACATACTTTCAAAGGACACATACAGGCATATAATCACTGACAAAGGACACGTGACTGTACTTCTGTATCAGATGCACCATAAAAAAGATTAAAGTTCCCTCTATAATTAAGAAAAAGATATATAAATTGAGATTCGGCCATTAAAGCAAAATGTCCTGGTTCATTTTAGTGAAATTATTTACACAAATGATTTGAAAAAAAAATGGATAAAATGTAATGTAGCAGTAAAATTTAGATTCTTTGTCAAAAATAAATCACATACTGGACATTTTTCTGCAAACATAAACTTATTTGAATAAAGAAATTTTTACTGACAGACATTCCACCCCTCTCTTTCCAGTGTAAAACACGATCATATAAAAATGGTTCACTTAAGTATACATAAAATGACCATAAAGGAAAACTTCCTTTCTCCTCCATTTGTTTGAAAATATCCAATTTATTTCAAGAATTATCCGGGATTTTCTCCTTACAATTCATCATTACAGCAATTATCTATAAAAGCAGTGGAACTGACGGTGGCCATTTTATGGACACTGCCTCTACAATCAGGGGAGATAATCTGACTTTAATAGTTGTGACTTATGTTTTGATCAGGTTATTACCTTCCTCAATTTCTCTAATATGTTTTTCTCTTCATTTTATGAACACATTTAGAAAGAAAATAAATATTTTAATGTCAATGGTAGGTTTTATGAAATGGCTGGATCAATTTAACTTGAAGCAGTTTTTCTCTATCTCATGAGGTCATTAAATGTCAGAGATTTTTTTTGCATGAATTTTTTGTACATTGAGACAATATATATCAATATCACTTTTCTATTATTTAATAGAAAACTGATATTGATGTATGTTGTTAATGTTTGAGAACTCCTCAAACATTAGATATGGCCAGACTGATAGGCTCCGTATTGAAGATGAAGAAAACATTGTTTTAAAGATCTAGAAAATTGTTAAATGTGAAAGTACTATTCGTGGAGATATTTGAATTTCTATGAAATGATTTTTTAAGCGAAAAAATCATAAATTTGTTCCAGTTGGAGAGTCCATAGTTTCAAATGGTAGATAGGAGGTATTTTTATCAGCCAAATTTTTACCCCTGAGTGAAAGGGTTCAGTGTAATGGACAAAATACAAAAAAGATCACACTTCTCATTATAAGTATGTATTAACTCATGAAGAATAGGAGAGTATTTTTATTATCAAAATTTCAACCCTCCGGTGTTACAGACAGCGAACCAAGAAAATCACACCATTCAATATTATAGCAGATTTTTGAGATGAAGAATTATTATTATTATTATCTATTGACCTATTCAGACTAGTGTGCTCATCTTGCTTGTTACAGTCAAATTTCAACCATTCTCCGACCTTCTTCAGGATTCTATCAGTAACCTTCTGGGAATTTGTCAAATCCAAGGGGGTAGATGGTTCTCATTCTGACACCCATGCTGGTGTATATTTTGAATCACATAATTTTTCTTATTTGTGCTACCTGTTGCTTTTTCTTCTCTACTATAGAACATGACTTTTGCTGCCTGACCTGAGGATTGAACTCATGAGGCAACTAAATGCACTCGACTAATACTTTCATCTACTAGACCATTGTCCTATAAGGACGACAAGGTGGTGAAATTTTGGAGTCATAAACCCGATGTATGTTCACTGCTAACAAATCTTCAAGTGAAAACTTTCCAGAAAGAGCTTTATTTTGTTAAGATCTGAGATTTATGCAAAAGTTGTTTTGTGTTCCCTTTCCCACTTGGTAGTTCATTAGAAGACAATTTTGGCTCAGCCTCAAATTCAAGTAACCAACTCGAGGACAAATAAAGTTAGACACCTTACCCCCACCTCAACATATCATGTTCTTATTATTCATACCCAGGTATAAGAAAAAGAAAACCACAAAACCGTTTCTCATTTTGATGTACATCCCTGTATTCATGGATCTACAAAGTCTATGCTTTTCTGCACAATAGAGAGGCATGTATATTCATGGCTGATTTCTCTTTACCGTACGTATGTGATTATGTACGTAAAACATGCCGTTTGGCCGGTATTGTTTGAAATAATGTGGCCAGTTTTGGTTAAGAGACACATGATAAATAAAAGCCAACAGAGACACTGCCGCACATTTCATACAAGAGTCCTTTTGGGTTCCTTCGAGCGGGAAGTATCTTTATGCATTGGTTGTAGGTGTCTGGAAACAAACAGGCAGCGATAAGAAGAAACAAAGTTATTGGGTTGGGCGTTGTGATTACCAGTTGGGAGGGAGAAAAATGCAGGTTGATGAAGCTTTCAGCGAGGAATATAGGCTAGGGTAGTTGCCAGCTACTGTCTTTGAGAAGACATTCATTAATTCATCCTCACATACATAGGAAAATTCATGTATCATTATCTACTCCTACACAATCAATAGATATACATATATATTTGTGTATGTTTTTCATGTATATCTCTGATGTGTGTATGAGTATAAGAGAATCATAAAAATATATCCATGCATAAATATTCATATCTATACATACATACATATATATATATATATATATATATATATATATATATATATACATATATATATTTGTTTGGGTGTATGTCAGTCTCTCATATGCTTGTATACATATGTATGAGCTTAATCATGTGCGTGTGTGTGTCTCTGTCTATATGTATATGTGTATAATAACATCAATGTGTGTATTTCTCCTAATTGTGTTCATATATAAGTGAATGTGCGAGGTTCTCTCAGATATTTGCTTACAAATGTAATGTATGTATGCAGTCTGGCTTGTAATTTTTAACTGAATTTTGATTTAAAAATTTTATTGTACAACATTTTATCTGTGAGGTTATTATTCTTAAGTATATATATATATATATATATATATATATACATATATATAGTCTAGAAAGCTTTACAGCTTTAAACAGTAAACATTAAAAAACTTTTTCAAAGATTTTTTTTCTGTTTGACGTCAGTCACTTATTTCCCTCTATCTATCAATGTAATTTATATAATTTTCTTTAGTGTTTTCCCCCCGTTGTACAGATACTTTGTTTATTACAGTAAGATGTATAAATTCTCTCTTGTTGGGATTATCAGTTGTTTACCATGTAACTTTTTGGGGTGTTTCAAAAACCAAACAATCATATTAACATGGCACCCCAGTAGTGTTGATCAAACACCACCTCCCTTTCTTACCATATAGCTTACGTCATACATGTAGTTTGTCATTTTATGTAAATTTTCATTTTGTATTCATTTTACATTTTAGGATTTATATTTATGAATAAAGTAGCAGCAATTTTTCATTTAAGCAGTTTTTGATTGATATGACAGACAACGGTTTTAGTGAATTTCTCCTGTTTTGTATAAGGTAATAGATATTTCAATCAAGTGTATATAAAATTGTCTGTAAGTTTCAGCTCTAACGATTTGAACCATTCTCTGAAGAATCAAGAACATGAAATATAAGTATTATAAGTATTTTTAAATAGTCAGACAGATTTTATTCATGTCATCAGAACCTGAAAAACAAAATCAACCAGACTCTCTTGTTTGTTCATGAAATATCCTTGATCTAAGAATTAAGTCTCCAGGTTTTGATTCATGTTATATTTTCAAATTCCTTTTCACAATATGCCTTTATCTGCCATTTTTTTTCAGACTATCCAGTCTTTTCTTCCCAGTTTTGTTATCCAAAACATTGTGTTTACATTAAAGGTAGGAAGAAGAAATTGGATTGTCCAAACAAAAGTTTGAATGTTAATGACTCTTCTCTGAGTTTTACACAATATACCTCTGTATGTTTAACTAAATTGTATTATATCTTCTATAATTTTGAAAAAGAGTCGTTGTCATTCCCAAATTTCTTTGGACGATTTAACTCATTTGTTTAGCAGGGAGTGAGTTGGAGAGCACTCCCAAATAAAAAAAAAATACGGACTCTCTTATGTTACACAGGTGGCTGAGTATGGAAATACCTGTGTTACAGATGTTGTGGGTGGATAAACTTAGCCGGTCAGTATATTTGTTACCATTTCCATTCAGTTGGCAACCATTTCAGGAAAAAGAGACTGTTCTCTTTCCTCCTGGATTGCATGTCTGGAGAAGGCTGTTGAACAGATCAGGTAGAATATTTTTGGCTTGTTCATCACTTGAAAAATTCTCCTCTCACCTGTACTGGTTGTTTTTTGTGAAAGTGGAGACCTGCTCAAGCACACCGAGCCTGCTTTTTAGGCTTGGTGTCTTTTCTGGCCAGAGATGCGATAACTAAGGCAATGGTCAAGCTTTTGTCTGAGGAGCTTTCTCTTAGATAGACTGTCTTATAGGGCTAAAAGTTTCCATCTACTCTACTATTTTGTCCTCTGATCATGAGCCAAGAGATGGATTCATGCCTTTCCTAAAGGTATTCGCGCCATGTGATCTAGAAAAAAAACTTCTGCCAGAATTCGTTTGTCAATTCCTTTTCTGTTCTGTTAACAGTTATGCCACTCCACACCAACATGAAATGTTGTAATTAAAGCTAAAGTGTTTCATCTCTTAAGAGACAACTCCCAATAGAGTAAGGAGGATGCTGGTGGAGTCCCATCGCATGTGTCAGCTTAGTGATCCTTGCAAGTCTCGAGTCTGGTCAAGACCAGGACTTTATACTCACAAGTTTTCATGACCAGCCTCTCGGCAGAATGCAAATCCACTAAAGGGATACCATCCACACTCCACATGGCTTACAGTGTACTCAATTGGGTCGGAAATTAGTCAGGAAATTTGTCCTAATGAAGAGTTTTCCGCACTCTTCCCTCATACTGGGAATCGAACCCAAGACCCTCTGTGTGTGAGGCTGACATGCTAACCATTACCCTATCATTTCTATCCAAGCGATGAAATGTTGCTGTAACAACAAATAGCAGCAAAAAGAATGATCTCTGTCATCTGAACGACTCCCGGAATAAACTCTATTATATATTTATGCAGAACTGTATCATGATTTCAACAGCGACCCGTGTACTTTTTATCTATTTAAAGACTACGAGCATGAACATGCTCACCAACCTAGCATGTGTACATGGTCTCTGTTCAGGATGAGTGCGCACAAATGTGATATTGATCACTCGTATGCAGATATAATATCAGAATTGACCTATGCATGGACATTCACATTTTACATGCCCCGAGATTGGAACCACATGACTGAAATTAATGCTTTTGAACACAACATGTCAAGGCATACATATCTTATCACAGCACTGCTAATAAGTTTATATTCCTTGTTCAGCAGGCCTAAAATATGGGGACATTTGTATACAGGTTCCCGTAAATCTGTTCATGCCTACAAATATACCATGCATACATCTTCATGTGTGTGCATATGTATACGTAAATTGGTATGACAACTGCATTTGAACATATTTAGATGATAATTCAACATGCCATTTTCTTTATCAGTTTTAATAGAGATCAATCTCTGTGGCCCAGTGGTAGAGTGCTTTTCTCCCGCTTTGATAGGCAGTGGTTCAATTCACCACCAAGTCATACCAGAGACTTTAAAAATGGTACCCAGTTCCCTTTCTGCGAACTGGAAGAGCTAGGTTTGAGCAACCTCTACGCAAGGCTAAGGTGTGATGGCCAAATCACTTTGGAGACACTGATTCTTGTAACATCATGAAAATTAGATAACGTTGAGTTTGGTCAGTACTTGAGTAGATGACCATGGGGAATACAAAGTGCCGTAAACAGAACAAAGATTTGACGGGTCTGGCAAGCCAGAAGTGGGTATTTGTAACAATTGTCTGTATGTACCTAGCCCTGTGACACCCTTGATAAGGGTATAAGCAGAGAATGATGAAACATACAGACATACAATGGTTAAGAAAAAATTCAATCCAACGGTTTCTTTAATCAGTTTTATTTGTTTTCAAAAAGTTTCAAATAGTCAATTCATTACATCTTTTCTCTTTTTTTTCTTATTAGATGAGGTATTATGAATCATTATTATTTAAAATCTTTATGACTACTTTCTACCTTCATCTTGATTTTAGTAGTTGCTTTTTATTTGCGACTTTTACTCAAACCGATTTCCCTCCGGCTTATTCTTTATTTTCCTATCAAACACTATTTACTCACTGCTTGAGGGAAATCGGTTCGAGTAAAAGTTGTGATAAAATGCGGGTAATTAATCAATGTGAATGTATGAAGTGGTCATAAAAATTCAGAATAATAATGTCACTTCATTATTCAGACGAACGATGTAGCCCAAAGTAAATGTCAAAGTACATTTCAAGCACACACACACACATATATATATATATATATATATATATGAAATATCAGTAGAAGTGGACAATTCATATCAGACGGAAGGTGATAAAAGTAAAGAAATTTTAGTAGGAATATAATTTTGTTTGGCACAGATGTTACTCGATGGAAAATCAAGCGGCCTCAGATTGTGTAAATAGATAGAGAAATGAGTGGCATGCAGGGACTGAATCTGGACACGCCTTGGAAGCAGTGACATCTGCATATGGGTAAGAGCATAGCCTGTGTATAATAAAGCCTCCTTTCAAGGTGGACGTATTTGCTACTGACAAAAGTTAGAGCCAACAAAATCAAGTTCCAACTAAAATGTCATTGTAATTATCACATATATATATATATATATATACGCATATATGTATATGCATATATATATATATATCTGCATATATGTACGTGCATATATATATATATATACGCATATATGTATATGCATATATATATATGTATATGCATATATATGTATATGCATATATATATATGCATATATATATGTATATGTATATGAATATATATATATATATGCATATATGTATATGTATATGCATGTATATATATATATATATATATGCATATATATATATATATATATATGCATATATATGTATATATATATATATATCATCCTCAAAAGTTATCTCATATATACCGCTCTTGGGCTTTCTTAGTGCGTGATTCTTAAAACGATAACGATCAAAAGATTATAAAGAACTTTTTCCTTGATTCAAGATGATTTCATCGTGTATATATAATTATTCTTAACTTCTCTTGGTTCTCTTTTTTCATTTCCTCCTTCCTCTGTCCTGACCCCTATTTCTTTTACAGTCGGATGAGTCATAGGCCAACTGTACATTAAAACCTATTTAGTGTCCGGCAAGAAGATCGCACCATTAAAGTTAGCATCTAGAAACCTACCACCTTGTCTTTAGGTAATGGTCATTTTCCTGAAAATCCTTCCCCAGCCAGTTCTGTCCCCAAATGACCTGTCAAGATTCAATTTGACTCTCTGATTCTCTTATCTCTAAGTTGCAAGATGCAGAGATCAAATTAGTAACCTAAGATAGATTTTAACTTTGGTCATCTTGAGTAATCAGCTTTTGTGCAGCGAACATCTACCTTGGGGTTATCACTTCTCCTGGACCGTACCATCTGTTCTTATTACTTTTCCACACACTGGTGGTCAGCACGAGTCAGCCTATTGGATGCTTTAGTGTGTACTGTGAGTTAATTTGGGTTCTTACATCTAGCTATTATTCTACTGCTGCTGTTGGCTGATCGGAATCTACTGAAGCTTAAAAAGGACTAGTTATGCCATGAGGCAGATTATGACTAAGCAATTGGTCAGTCGGTTTCTCCTACTAACAATGACTGGAATGCTCCCGCCAGCTCTAGTGTCAGCATCCTCATCCCTCGTTGTAAACATTACTGATACATTTGTCATCTTTGTTTGATAATGCACACTGTGGACACAGCTTTGACGACCCGGAGCTCCAAATGCTGGCTTTCTGTAGATAATTGCCAATCGGAAAGCTACTTGATCAATTTTATTTTATCTCTCTCTCTCTCTCTCTCTTTTATGGGCTTGGGTAGGTCTTTAGTGGTACAAAGAAACCCTATAGATCTTTCAGTGTCGGAGGGGAGGTTGACATTATCTATCTAATGGTTCTTCTCTCCTTTCTTTCTTGATCTTAGAAACTCCAAATCTTCACCATCTTTCGTATAGCTTTTCTGAGCTAATCCTGATAATAGATTCATCGTTTGCTGTCAAATATTCTGACATTTCAAGTAAATTGCTGATTAGAGTTTTGACGGCATCGGTCAGCATTTGATTCCTACAATATTGTGTAAACAGTTTTTATCATAATAGAATGTGAAATGTCCTGATGATTGCAATTGAGAGCAACAAAAAAAAGATGAAAGGATGAACTATTCAAATATCAATGTTAATGAGAATGATCCCTCTAAGAAATTGAGGCAACTTATATTAGGTATAAACAAGCAACAAAAATGAGATGAAACAAAAACTAGTAAAAAAAATGAATGATAATGACAGTACATTATTCAAGAAATTCAGGCAACTTAAAACTGTCACATATACTGCTATTTGGCATAAACAGACAACAAAAATAAGATTGAACATAAACTAGTGGAAAAATGATTAATAATGGAAAGGTATTATCGGAGAAATTCAAACAATTTAAGACTGTTGTATGCACTACTATTATATTCAAACCATCAACAAAAATAAGATGAAAGATAAACTAGTTGAAAATGAATAATAATGACAATACTTTATCCAAGAAATTCAGACAACTTTGATGGTTACCTGTACTCATTTGCTGACGGTTAACATTCAATCATTTGAGGATATTTGGATATAAAAGTAAATTTGTTTAATAAGAAAGGTAGAACATATATGGAGGATGGAAATTATAGGTAACTAATGATATAACCATGGTCATCTGCGGCCATTTTTGAGGGAGTGAGTGGGTATGAAAAGGTATATTTCTTGGGTGGGGTTGGCTAAAGGATATATTTGGAATATAACTTAGCAACAACCCTGTTACTAGTGAAAAAAAAAAGTACCATCCCTTCACATTGGTACATTAAGTTTGGATTGCACAAAACAATTGTACTCTACAATTATCCTTTATTGACTATTGTCTCAGCTTTAAAAGCTCCTCACCCTAGTTGAGAAGGCCAGTTCCTGGGATGGGGCTAAATGCACTGTTTGCCCCCACCCCCAGAGGACGCCCACGGAAGTAATCAGAACAAATGACTTTATAAATAATACATAAATATCTAAAACTGTGGATGGATTGGTTTGTGATATCATTGCACAGTGGTTAGCATTCAACTTGGTAAAAGTAATGACAGCTTAAAAATCTTACTCTAATATACAGAATGGTTCATTTTCCATTTGTTCTTTTCCTTATATTCTTGGGTAATCCATTATGCGAGACAAAAATCCTTTGATGGAACAAAAGGAACTTGTTTTGTGTTATCAATCAGTGTTGAGGTTTTTACATGTGAACATTGTGCAGTGTTTATTATTTTGTTTGCAGTTTTTATCTCTCTTTCTTTTTTAATATTTGGAAAGTAGATCATCATTAGACTGTTTTTTTTTCCCACTATTCATCTCTTCTAGATATTCTGTTGTAGACATAATTTGTTTGAAAAAAGAAAGAAAAAAAAATGGTGGAAAATTGCTATAGGCTTAGGAGGGGGTTGGAGACATCTTTAATCATTTCCTTGAAAAAATATGGTTGCATAATGTCGGTTAAGTCAGTCCGGATGAGAGAGGAAGATGGGTGGATATGATAGGAAGAAGTAATTGAATGAGAGAGAGAGAAAGAGAGAGAGAGTGAAGAGATTGAATGGAGAGAAAAATTGATGAAGTAATGAATTGAGAATGGGAGAAAGAGATGAGAAAAAAATGTGTGAAAAGAAAAATTAAAGGTGAAAAGGGGGAGGATGAGAAAGAGAGAAGAAAGATGAATGAAAAGAAGAGTTTGGGATTAAATGAGAAGGAGAGAGAGAGAGAGAGAGAGAAGGAGATTAAAAAAGTGAAAAAAAAGAAGTAAACATGAAAAGAGGACAAGAAAGTGAGAGAGAGGAAGAAGAAAAATGTGTGAAAAGAAGATTTAAAGAGAGAGTGAGAGGGAGAGGGAGAAGAAAAATGTGTGAAAAAAAAGATGAAAAGAGAAGGAGAGAGTAAGAGGGAGGAGAAAACTGTGTGAATAAAGAGTTAAAGATGAAAAGAAGAGAGAGAGAGGGGGAGAAGAAAACTGTGTAAAAGTAAAAGTTTTTAAAAAAGAGAAGGAGAGAGAAAAGGAAGAACACATAGTTATTGCTCAATTTTGATATGAAATTTTCACTGCATAATGTTTGGTCGCTGTGATTGATAATCACCCCCTGCATTAAGTGCATTGACAAGGAAGGAGCTGTGCCCATAGTAATCAGCATGCTTGGAATAGTCCTGAGGAGCCTTGCAAAAAGGATAGTGAACAGAGAGCAGGTATGTTGTGCAGACTTGCTGTCACTTGATCTCTATTGAAAACCACCACTCAAAGAGTACAAGATGATAATTTGTTGTGAACAAGAAGAAAAAGACATGTGAATAGTGAATTCCACTGTTCCAGCAGACCACAGAATGAAGTTGAAAGAAAATAATAAATTCTGCAAGTATCTCGACCTAACTGAAAAAAATATGGAAGTACCATTTATTTATGTAGTACCAATTGTGGTTGGAGCTCTGGGAATAGTCCTAATGAGTCTAGCGAAGGGGTTGGATGAACTGAAACCAATCAGATGACAACCATACTAAAATCAGCTTGAATACTGTGGAGGGTCCTGGAATATTGAAGAGACCTGATATCACTTGATCTCCAGCGGAGACCACCAGTCACTACTTGTGTGAAAACTCAACGGATACGAATAATACTAATGAAAATGATTATTTGCAGATAGACATAATAGAAATAATGCTCATGACAAAAAAAATGGAATAAACTTTAATAATAATGAAGAAAGTAATAACAACATAATGATTGGAATAAATGGTAATGAAACAAAGCAAAATGATGATAATAATAATGATACAAAGAATGGCAAAGAATCTTCTCATAATCACAAAGTGTAACGAAAGAGAGAGAGAGAGAGAGAGAGAGAGAGAGAGAGAGAGAGAGACGAATGATCACGAAAGAAATGAAAACTGATACTATCAATAATAACATTAAAGCAAAATGTACAAACTTGCATCACCTCTCAACCCGACCCTTTCAATTCTGACCATCATTGCAGCTCCCGGAACATTCTCAAAAGAGCAAAAAGAAAAAGAAGAAGGAGAAAAAAAAAGACACATTGCAAACATTCCCAAACAACTCAGAACATTCTAGAAATATAAAGAAACTAACAAAACCAAAAACCAGAAAAAAGAACAAAACAAAGCATAAAGATCTCGAGATCTCAACTCATAGATTATGGACAACAATGATTGGTATAAAAAAAAAAGATCCTTTACCTGGATTATTGAACAAGTAGTAAGTTGTTCAAGTTACTAAACTTTCTGTTGCCTGAGGCTAAAGCTTCAGGGCTTGGCACAGATGGTAAATGCATATTGAGTAAGAACCATGGAAATCAAATAACATTAATGAATAAGACGTTGGCGTACTGTAAATGATAATAACGATAATGAAAAAGTAGAAAAAAAGATTAGGAGGAAATGATAAAACTCATAATAATAATAATAAAAATGATAACGATGATGATGATGATATGATATTTGTAATTACAGTCTGCGGTTTTTATCATTACGGTAATGTTTATGATTCCAACAACAGAAATAATAATAATAATAATAATGATAATGATAATAATAATGATGAAGAAGGAAAATTAATTTTCTAACCCTTTGATCATCACCGTGTTTGTCCTTCATGGTCGAAGATGACCATGGCATTAGTTCTGAGTGATGCAGTATGTGGTGCCCTATACTGCTTTTTCTTGTTCTTCAACTATACACATTTGTTTCATATTTGTATTGCATACATAAATGATAGGTTGGAAGTATACCATTTTTTCCCCTTTTTACACAGTGGAATGTTTTTCTTGTCCAGCATTCAAGAAATGTTCGTTATTTACAACTTTAATTTAGCCATGCTGATTATTAGATAAACCGTAGACTGAAACGGTCAATATCTGATTTCTTCAGTTTTTAAGCGATTCAGGCTGTCTATGCATGTGTTGTGTGTACAGTGCTGCCTCAATGAGTTAAGGGACTGAAAATCGAAACATTTTGCTTTCTCTTTGTCATGTTTAAAACAAATAGGTTTTAATGTGTGGGATTCAAATTACAATCTAAGTATATGCTAAATTGGTCCCGCAGTACATGCGTGGCTGTGTTCATTTTTGTTTTTGTTTTTTGTTGAAAATTTGAACTTTTGATCACCGCCTATGAGACGTAATTTATTCATTGACATCCTTTTTTACAATTTTCTCAATTAATCTCCCTTAACATGACATGCTGTCAAAAGACGTTGGTCATGTGATGGTTTCTATTGAGAGACTAACCAGACAATTTTGTTTCTCCAAGAAGAATACTATGGCCTAGTGTTAGACTAAGGTGGGAGTCAGTGGGGCGTCATGCTGTGGATGAAAATATCTGAGAGGGAAACACCAAGATGATTAGACGTATAATTCCTTCTTTTCCCTGTGGAACATCTATCTGTCCACATGATATCTCCGAAAGTTCTCATCGAATTTCAATGAAATTTTATTGTCGAGCATGCGGGTAATGAGGTAAGGAAGTGTTGGTTTCATTTTTAGGCTGATCTAGAAATTTTTGATTGAGGGATATCTTTCTGGGTTTTTTTCCTGTGCATTTATATAGGCTCGTGACTGGCTTCACGACATTTCCAAGGTCACAATGGATTTCAATGAAATTTGGTGCAGAGGTAGACAGTAGGTCATGGAAGAAGTAATTAAATTTTGGAGCAGATCCATGCACAATTACCCCCCGTCGGCCGTAACTATGGGTCCATACCACATAATATCGCTCAAAGTTCATACCTATCCACACGATATCTCCTAAATTTTTCTATAAATTTCAATGGAATTTTGTAGACGGGCGGGCAGTGAGTAACGAAAGAAGTGATTCAGTTTAGGGGCGGGTCCATACACAGTTACTTCACCAGGAAATGATGTTGGCAGAGGTATTCTCTCTCTGCTTCTATTGTACAGTTGTTTTTCCAAGATATTGATTAAAAACATTTTCATGGAACCCATACTTATTTTCTTAATGTTGTTTCATAAATTTGGAACCGAAAAATTGAAAACTGAAGTTAGTTATTTAGTAAATATAGGCTTATGCCATGACACTCAATATTATAGGAGAATCATAGTAAATAATGAATTGTATGTGTTGATATGAAAAGATGAAAAATTCTAGATATCCCGGGAAGAAAGCAAGTTCTGTACAGGGAGAAATTGACACCATGAGTTACTGCACCGGGCGACACCGACCTGCTACAATTTTGTCCACTTATCAATGAATTTGCTGAGGTGAACATCAATTTAAAATTGAATTGATTTAAATAAAAGTAAAAGTCTTATGCATATGGCTACTTAATGTTGATGCTTGAAAGTCAAGACATGGTTTATTCAATGCAAAATTGCTCGAAATTCATATTTGTTTTCTTTTAAGGTAAAATAAAAATTCAGTCGTTATATCCTATACACCAGCTTCAGATTTTGGTTTATTATTATTTTTTTTCTGTTGATAATGTTTCTTATAGTCACTTAATACCCCCTACAATCCTCACAACATGTAAAAACTGCAATAGAAAATACATCGGTGAAACATCAAGAACTTCAAACAAAGAGTTTATGAAAATAAAGAGCCTGAAGAATAGATGATAAACTAAACGCACTCGTGGTGGATCGAAACAAGGAGGCCCAAAATTTCAATCTGAAAGATGCAAAAACAATAAACGTAAAACCAACCAAAAGAAAAAAAAAAGGATGAATGATCATAGAATCAGTTAACAACGTCCCGGAAAAATACTTGTGTCTTCAACATTAGCAAAAATGATATTAAGATGAAATATTATCGAAGATAAACAAGCAGTGGTACACGGGCTCAAATTCTCAGTAATAGAAGACTAAGAATTGGCTGTCCAAGTCAGAACTGGATAACGTGATATCATTACGCAGTCCCTATAACAACTTAATTAAATCCGATCTGACATCCTACTGATTGCAAAAAGCATTATCGAAATGAAAAAATATATGTATGAAAAATTTATGATTTAGTCATTTTTCCAAATTGTCAAATTGATAAATCACACACACACACACACACACACGCGCGTATTTAAGGATACGAAAGGCGGATTCGTTTTAATATTCTCTCTCTCTCTCTCTCTCTCTATATATATATATATATATATATATATATATATATAGCAAGTTTCGTGGTGATTCTGAGTTTCACACTGGTAGGATCTTCAGAGTATGTATATATGTGTGTGTGTATATATATATATATATATATATATATATATATATATATATATATATGAAGTCCTACCCCAAAGTTTGGGGAATTCGATCAGGAAACGCAAAATATTGTATAGACTATACAGACTTTCGCTTTTTGAGATCAGTATGTACATGCCAAACGAGACCAGTACGAAGGAGGCTGTGGAGACTAAGTATTGCAGTAATTTTTTCAAAATCAAAGTCCCTCAACTTTCGGATAGTACTGTGTGTATGCATACTCACACCTTAAAGTCACTTTTCCTCTCAAAGTCTTATAAATGATATATGATGATAAAGATTATTAATGAAATAGGGTTGGTTAGTCACTCAGTAGAAACCGTCAAGTGACCAACGTGTTTTGGCGGTGATCAATTAAAAAAACGTGGAAAAGGGGTGATCAATGAATGAGTTACTTCTATTGCCTTTTGTTGGGCAGTGGTCACAAAAAAGTGAACAAAACAAACGTGAATGCTACCAGACACAAACTTGAAGACCAATTTGGCATAAACTTACATCGCAAATTGAACCTGCCACTAAAAGAAAATTAGGTGGGGCGTAATTTTAAAAGAACAAAGTAACCTAGACATAATGAGTAAATGTTCAAATTTTCAGCCCTGTAGACCAATTGATGCGACCTGTACAAAAACCGAAGAAATCTATGTTGACAGTTTTGGTTGACGGTTTCTAATATATCTTCATTTGAAGGAGAAAACTTTATTTTAAAAATGCATGAAGATATCTAACAATTTTTTTTATTGAGTAAGGGGATGGACTTTTACAGTTTGGAATCAGAGCTGCTGTCACGTAGACTGCTTGCCAAGCAAGGTTTAAGATCCCAGTGTGCCCTGTTATTTTACCTGTAGATGGGCGAAGAAGAGATGTACTCATGCCTTTCCCAAGTGCATTTGTGAGAAGTGAACGCAAGATGTCAGAGTGGGAACTTGGTTTACTGATTCCATTCTCCTTGCTACTAACCGTTGGGCCGACTGCACCCGAACTGGTATCGGTCTTAATTACGGAACTATCTCAGCTAAGCACGCTCAACTCCTGACGATGTATAAAACGTTGGGTTTATATCGTTATGTCCATGAAAGTCATGAACTTCATTGAATACGAAAAAAAAATAAAATAAAATAACGTCGAATAATTATCATTATTTCTCTTTCGATGCCTGTTGCTGCTCCCCGACCCAACCTACTTACCCATGGCATCTATCATCATCTTTTCTCCGATGATAGATGCTGTCCGTCAGTGCCATTCTTGCAGAATGTTTACTGCGATTCTTTTATATCTACGACAAAAGCCATCTATTTGTGGAAAGTCCACGGACCGATTCCTTACAAGTCGATGTCAAATAGAGCTGACCAAAGCGTTAAGTTAATGCAGATATCAAAGGTTTGTTTGACCACAAAAACAAAAGTATCGCTCCGGGCAGTGTCCATTATCAGGAACGTTATTCTGCGAGGTAAAAAGACGAATAAGGATTTTGCGTTGGCGGAAGAATATGGTCTTTCGAAAAATGACCAAGGAGAGAGAGAGAGAGAGAGAGAGAGAGAGAGAGAGAGAGAGAGAGAGCGAGAGCGTTGCTTTCGCAGAACAAGCGGGGTTTCAGCTCTGATTCTATCATTTGTAAAAGCAGAATGGTGAATCGGAATAAACTGACGAAGATTGGCAGAACTGAGCGAGCCGAGGAATTTTCTTGAGGGACAAGTGTGGCGATTTCAAAATGGCTAGGAGACAGACAGGCAACCAGATAGACACTGACAGAATCTGATATATAGATTGATGAAGATAGACATACGAAGATAGGTTTCTTAGCAAAATGGAGAAAGTGCGTATCTGCCCGGATTCAGTTTGGATATCAGGAAGACAGTCCAAGCAGTTGACCATTCAGAAATCAGGATCGCTGTTAAGTAATGTAGCTGGACAACCGCAGCAGCAAGGGCCAAGCTTTGCATTTTTTGCAGTCAAGCCATCATGTGTGTTCCTCTGTCCGTAACAATGGACTCTTCCACTAAAAGATAAGATTTTAGCCGCTAAAAATGTCTCCCGTCCATTATTTGATGTTGTGAACTCATCCAATCAAGCCAAACGAGTTGAAAAGCTTTTGATAAAAACCCCAGGATTGATAAGACGTAAACAGTTGTGTGCCTGTCTCAAAATAATTTCCGCTGTGCGATACAAGGCTCACGAGATGACCTTGGTTGAGCATGGGTCACGTCATGTGCGGATGACATCCACGAAAAAATGTTTCATATTTCGGAATTTCAAATGAGAGATCGTTACAATTTTTAGTATTTTCTCCTGAAAACCTTGACTAGGCTATGAATACCAGCGACATAAATTCAAATATAAACGTATGGCTTTGAGCCTTAACTTTTGCTGAAGGCCTGAAATACTGCCACAATCTTTGCTCACCAACCCTAGTTGTATTAGTGGTTACATTTTTAAAAATTCTTATATCAAACATTGTGAATTATTTTTATATTTTGACCAATATTTCCTTCATCTTTTTTAATAGACAATTAGCGTGGCAATCTCAATTCCAAATTTCTCAGATGAAGTATTGTCAATTATTATTTACTAATAAAATACCTGTTATTTGCTAATGGTATACCCAGGGTTGGAAATCTAAAACAGTTAAGTATCTGAAACAAATTCAGAAGGAACCAATCCCGACACTTGACCAAATCTTTCACTCATAGATGATCAAGAGTTAATTCAATGCCACCACATTTTACTTTTCTTCTTTTCTCTTCGACTGAGGACAGCCGTTCTACTTCAGCGAATATCTTTATGATTCACCTTCTTCAAGTGTCTCCCTTACTTCTCTATCCTTCGCGATCTTTGTGTTGCATTCTCAGAATATTTCCTTTCAACGTATATTTTCATTTTTAAAGTGTGATAAACGAACGGACACGTTGCTCATTATAGTGTAAACTATTTAAAATGTGACAGACATGTTGCTTATTATAATGTAAAATATTTAAAGTGTCACCGACAGACGGAAGAATATTTTTCTTATCATAAAGTGAAACATAAGTGTAACGGACAGATGGACGGTGAAACGTATTGCTTACTATATTGTAAAATACTTTGTGTGACAGATGGACAGAAACGCTGCTTGTGTAGGTTTTTGTCTAATATTAATTCAATTTTGTTTTTTTGCCAATCCAGGCGCACATCGGAAATAACGAATGAAAGTTATGTGATTATATTTGAATTTCTGCAACTGATAGTCTTTGTGGCTTAATTGGTCAGGCAGTTACCTGGATAGGCAGGCTTCCCGAGGACAAGGGATGCGAGTTTGAATCTCGCTGTAGGACTTTTCTTCATTTTCTATCTACGCTGTTTACAAATTATTGTAGAATTACAGACTTGGAGTTAAAATAAAAGGCAATTGAAAAAAGATGAAAGAAGTAAAACTATAATATCTATCTATTGTACAATGTGACTTTTCCTGTTCGTTTCTCTGTCTGTAGCAATGGATTCCTCGACTTAAAAGGTTACAATTTTGTCCATAAAGATAAGTCTCATAAAAGTATTTCCCACCCACTTAACAAGTTCAGTTACTTTTTGATAAAACCTCAGATGAAATTGCTCCGACGTAAGCATTTCATGGGTGTATAATTTCATCAGTTGCATTACTACCTTCAATACACACGCATATATATATATATATATATATATATATATATATATATATATATATATATATATATATATACTTCGCTAAAAAATTATCCCCCCCACCAAATTTAAATACATTTGTGATTTCTTTTCACAGGGATAATTGTCAGGAATACGTGTTGCGTCTCGAGGAGATTTGTTGTCACTTGATCTCTGGAGAAAAGGCGCTGATAGTTTGGAGAGATGGTCATACCGATGATGATGGAAGTAAAAATTTAAGTGCATTTAATTGATGATAACAACAAAAAAAATAATTTTTCAAAAATTTTTTTTTCTATTTAAAATTCTTTTTTTGCTCAAACTATTCCAAATGGCGACTTCCTGATTTATTGGAACTGTCAAAATATCTTGCCCAGCAGATTCTTCTTGGAGAGACTCTGCCAATCTTTTCCATTATCGAAGAGCTACTCAGCAGATTCCAGGCATGGTTGACGGTCTTGGGGTTGGGTTTAGTCGAGTGGGGTATGGGGTGGACGCTGCATTCTGTGGTCAAACAATTTAGTGATCGACGATGAAAAATGAACTGATTGATGGAGATGTGGCTCAGGGGGAAGTAGTATTGGATAACAGGTTACAAAATCTTTTAAAATCAAGTTTGCCATAAAACTTGGGTTTGAAAATTAGGAGTGACTTTGGCAAAACCTACTTGACGATAATCTATATCCATTCTATAATAGAATCCAAAATGTCAACGTAGCTCTCTTCAGTTTTTAAGTTGGTCTGGCTGGCCGTGCGTAGAGGCGAGACAAGATGACTGGAGATTTCAACCTGTCCTCGTTATCATATCCAGATAAAAAGAAAAAAAAAGTTTATTTCTGTTATCTAAAAATCCCTCTTAAATAGGTTTTGAGTGGGGAGATTTAATTTGCTATCTAAGTTTATGCTAAATTGTCCCTTTAGTCTGTGTCTAGGTTTGTTTTTTTGTGTTTTGTTTTTTAATTTGAACGTTTTTTTGTGATCTCTACACGACAAAAGACGAGAGAAGTAATCTATTCACTGACCACTCTTTTTCCAGTTTTTCTTATTGATCACCCACTACCCGACATACTGCCAAAAGACGTTGGTCACGTGACAGTTTTTATTGAGTGACTAACCAGACTCGTCGGATTAACAATGAAAACCAAAATGATTCTGCTAATCCTTATCATGGTTACATATCATCTTGAGCGCTGTCCTACTGGAAGTGGCTTACCTCAGTCTGACACGTATCCACAAGTGTCGGGCGCTCAGTGAGCATCACAGTCACTACGCACCAGTGATTATATTCTTTTACACTATCCCATTAAGCATCTCCCTACGTCGAGGTGCCCAGGTTAATTGTATATGATTTCTATATTCGATGGTTCATAAATTGTAACTTATGAAAAACAGAATTGTAGGTGATCAGATAATTTGAAAATCATGAAAGAAAATCTCATCAGAGCGAAACTGAATGGTAAGCGCATATTTGCTTTTTGTTTCGTATCCCTCCCATAAAAAGAAAATCTAGAATTTTTTAAATCAAAATCGAAGTGAATCGATAAGAATTGACAAAAAACAATAAAAATCGTTTATTTATTTTTTTGCTACTGACGATATAAATCGGAGAAAATCGATAGATATCGACAATGTGGAACCAACCTTAATTATTTGTATTTTATCATATTATCTGAGATTGTAACTGAAATTTATAATAACTCGCCATGACAGTCAATAATTGAACAACTGCATCGTCAAAATTTGAAGTCATGTAAAAAAAAATCCATTGAAGAATTAATATGGTCATAATGAATTCTCTTTATGACATCACTGGCGTTTTCCGCTGAATAACATTTTAAAAAGTGTGAAAAGATATGCCTAGGGTATATTTAGAATCTGGGTAATGCAGATGTTATTAAAAAAAACCCTGTCAAAATGAGGTCCTGAAAAGGTCCAAGAAGCTTTTTTTCGAAAAGTTAAAAAAAAAAGATCCAGAAGAGGTCTAGTGAAGTATTGATGCCGATTCTCAAGTCTGTAGACAAAACGGTGTGGCCACGAGTGCTGAAACAAACAAATAAACGCACGCTCATATAAAAAAGGATAGAACCCTTGGCCACTTTTGGTTGCTCAATTATCAAAGATGACTGTCGCTGGTCTACCCGGATCCTCAGTTGAGAAAGGCTGCTTTAAAATGAGTCTCACATTATGATTCCTAAATAACTAAGACGGAAGAAGGGTTTGAAATGAAAGGCAAACGAATTATAAAATGACTTAATTCTATGTGATCAGTTAGGGGGCGTAGGTGGACGAAAATGGCCCCAGGCCACCAATGGATGGATACACTCAAAAGCTTGATGAATTTTTTCTAACGTAACACAATATTCGCCGCCACCTGGTTGGGAACCACTGCACTGAATGTAAGAGCCACTCCATCTCCCTGGATCCAGATCTCCAGCTACGCCCCCCGTGATCAGTGGTGTAATATGGTTTGTTAACACTACTTTGAGAATTATATTAACGAAATATTGTGTGAAATATTGAAACAACTTCCATCAAATTATTCATCTAACCATATAATGAGTATATTTGCAATTTTTTTCTCTGTTTGTTTCTCGACGATGTATCTCATAGGTTAATTTACCTGCATATCATGACATAATGGATATTACACCATAGAAACTTGCAAGAGTTTTTGTCTGATAATCACTTATTAGAACAGCTTGAATTGAATTGAAACTTGAAAGAAACGTGAAACTAGGGTAGTTAATCTATTAATAATAAATTACGCGATAGAATAGCCCCCTGGGCTCCTTGGTGCCGATCTATACCTAAATACCCCTATCATTTTTCACAGGTATTTGCGAGTAAACAAATGATTGTACTAGATTTTGTTTATATTCAAATGTTAAGTTTATTCAATCCATCCTCAGAAAAGTGTTTATTATAATCAACTCCTGCTGCTCTGATAGAAAATCAATAAAAAATTAGATCAAAGTGATCTAGCTGAAAACACGCTCAACGGGCTGATTCTTTCGCGTAGATATCATTTTTATACCGTTAAATAAAAAGATGAAGAATCGGTTTTGCTAACCTGACGGATACGAAGTAAAGGTCCAGTTTAGCATTATACCTACACTGTAAATCGAACTACTCCTTAAGATTTTTTTTTCAAAGAATAATATGCTGAAAACGCGCTCTGGGTCCCATTAGTGATAAGGGGGAAAATGGTGGCCATAGGTCTAGCTGCTTTTGAGTTGTATCACAGATGGTCAGAGAGACAGACATTTGGTGAATTAAGATAATGTACATAAATCCTTGTGTTTCTTCCCCAACTGGAAAATCTACAAATTGAACCATCTACTTTGATGTCTTCTGATCCAGTCATAAGTACCGAGCTTGTAATGAACACAGATTAGTAAATAGTACGTCCTTCGCTTTTATGATATTATCTTCATTTATTACATAAATGAGAAGGCTTAATGCACCAGAGTCAAGAATGGTATACTTCATGGTCCTGCATTAGTCACGACGATTACTAAAGTGTTTTATTGAGCCCCCCCTCTCTCTTGGTCCTAATCTTCTTTTGCATTTATCTTTCTCTCAGCGGGAGATAGGGGTTTGCTTTTGTCAGTGTAAGCCTTATGAATTTTGGTATAATCTCTTGGTACCAGAGATGGTGTTGTATTTTTCTTTTAGATATGATGGTATAATGGTTGAACCTTTTCGTCGAAGTGGCGGTGGCAGTAGTGATAGTAACTGTGTCGGGGGATTCAGGTGTCAGACTTGATCCCTGAATTGAGCCGAGTTAAGTTTCACTTAAAAGTTGATCTTTATTCCTGAAGGATTAATTTCAGTGAAGAGATAACTCCCTTAAAAGATTTTTGAAATTAATGCTCAGGGATTTTGCTATTTGACTTTCAAGGTTAATCTTAGCTTTACACTGCTTACATACACACGCATATACATTAAAACACATACGTACACAGTATTTCTATGTGTTCTTGAACGTTCTAACGCACACAGCATGTGTGTCTCTATCTCTTTTGGATAACATCTGCATATCCTTCTTTATAACCATGTGTCATTCTGTGTGTGATTTGATAGATGTTTGAATGTGAACATAAGTCTGTATTCGAGTGGATGTATTAATTAAATGAAAAGTCGAGCTTAATCTCGAGAAAGATATTAAAATTTTAGTTTTATCACAAAGAATAGTAGTCGTTCGAAGTTGCGAAATTAGATATTTCAACTTATTCCATCAATTATAAAGACTAGTATCCTCATCTTTGTTGCTTATATTTAAAGTTAAGGTTAAAATAATAGACGGGAGAGAGTCATACTACGTAAGGTAAAGGTAGAAATAGCTAACTCTCTCAAAAGAAAACCATATAAGTAATCCAAATGCGGTGCTGTGATACCAGAAACTTTTTTTTTGTATAATTTCTACGGTGTTCTGAGCAACAAAACTCGCATATCTTGAAGACAAAAGATAATGGCGACTTTCTGTTGAATTAGAGCTGTATCAGCCTTATAGAAAGCACGCATGCGCACAATTAAAATGCTAAAGAAACTAATTTCCAACGCCATTGGCAAGAAATGTAGAACTGTCTACGACTACGTCAGCGCCTGGGCTTTAAATGAGACGTACAGAGATAGTCAGAGAGGTGACTACAATTGACTGACTCGTCATCAATCGTGTGTAGTCATTTCCTCGAGTGGAAAGGATTAAATTGATGAAATTACATTTCTATAATTTTATATCCTTTTTAGACGTTACTTCGTTACAAAATGCCGTTTTAGAAATGTTCATATAAGTAGTAACTTAGCTTTTGTTTCTTGAACATTTTGTCGTTTGTATGGCAAACATCTCGTGCTTAAAACGGAATACCTTGTTGTGAGTTCTATAATATTCGAAAAGGTCTCTGTTGTGTATTTATCTTTAAGCATTATTTGCTTCATCAACTCGTGGATTTATATTGAAATGTTGCGTTTATATTTCATTGATTCATATGCAATCGTGATTGAATGTCTCAGCTTTAATCTTTACCACGGAACCTGCTCGTTTTTTCTCAGTCTTTTCAACTGATATTTGAACAAGAGTCTTTTCCGTTTATTTCAAAATGGAAGATTTCAATCTTCACATAAGAACAGTATTTTAAAAAATGTGTGACCCTAAACGAACACCATTAACGAAGTTTCTCTACCAACACGATAAACATGCCTTTGTAGGAAAATTGAACTATATACGACCCGGTTTAACAGTATATTAACATCATAAATGGAATACCCACTGTCAGAAAGACGAACACGAAGTAGGCAGTCTTCTCTTTTTTATTGAGCTATGGACGTTAGCTTTTGGTTTGAACTAAAGAAAAAGGCCTGGTCTTATAATAGGTGTGCTATCTTCAGTATTTTCATTCGACTCCCTGGGATAGGAGTGGGAATCCATAACCCCTACATTGATAAGCCTAGAACTAGACCACAGTATTGTAAAGAGTTTTTTTCTCGTTATTTTCTGTGATGTCCCACGCTCTTTAGTCAAAGAATTGAAGAAGTTCTGTGTGATGAGAGAGGTAGCTGTTCAAGCTTCTAACTTTGCCATGCATTTACAACCTTCAATGTATGAGATGCGGGAGAACTTTGAACACACTTTCATTTCATTTTTCTTCTTTCTCCTCTCTTCTCTCTAAATTTCTTTTCTAGACTGTGGAATTCAGTACAGAGAATGACACCAGCGAACAGGGGGAAAAAATACATCTTTGAATTTTTGTCTGGTTATTTTTTAAAATTCTATTTGAAAATTTCAATTTTTTTTCTTTTCCTGCTTGGGTCGGATTCACTTTTCAGTTTACGATTTTTTTTGTTGAATTTAGAATTTAAACTGCAACTAATATAATAATAATAATAATATAAAAAAATACTAATATACCAGTAAAGACTTTTTTTTAAAAAGCAAAAACAACAAAAAAAGGGGTTGCTAGCTTTTAAGTTAGTATTCTTTTTTTGATGAATAAATAAAACCAACAAATAAACAAAATGTCTATGTTTACTGGGGAAAAAAAAATCCCCAAACAAAAAAAGGTGTCAATTATGAGATCACTTAAAACACCTTGGGTCAGCTTGACATCTACAACGTTGTTGTTGTCATAGTAACAGCATTAATGACTAAACCTGGTTGAGTTCGATTTTTCCTTTTTTTTTTCTTTCGTTTGTTTAATTTTTTTTTCTCTTTGTTTTATTTGATTCCATTTGATCCCTACCCCCCCAACATTTTAAAGAAGTAATTAAGGTTTAATCTAGTTACTCAGTTGGGATTTGTGTATAAAAGTCCATTCACCATTCCAAGTGGGCTGATTACATTCACTAATAAGATTTGACCAAATGGAGAGAAGGGCTCTTCTTACCTACACACCGGGTTTAAAGGACTTGGATCCTTGATCCGCTACCTTCATCCCCCACCCCCATTCAGATCTAATTAAAGGCTCACATTTTATAGGTGGGAGCTCTTTTCTTTTCTTGTTTTGTTTTTATTGAATTCTCAGTTTGATCGCTTCCATGTGTTTTAGGTAACTCCATGTACTTTTTACGAAAAAGTCGATGTATGACGGAAAAAAAATGCCAAAAACTTGCATAAAAGTTAATTCTAATGTCATAATCTTTGTACCATTAGTAAATTGAAAGATTGTTGTTGCCGCTGAATTAAAAACGGACAACTATATGCTATTTTCTCACAATTAAGACGAAAATTTTAACTTCAAAGAAGATACTTGAATCATTGCAATACCATTAGAAATGTTTAAATGAGACCGTGATTGTTCCCGAAAGATTTGACTTACTGCCCGGGGCGTACCTGATAATTTTTTTTTTTCATTGAGGGTTGTAGTCCTTTATTTTGACAACAAAATGACAAGTTCTTTTAATTGAACATAAAGAAATGGTGAATAAATAGGATATGGCCTACGAATGCTTGCAAGAATCTCATCCATTTCGAAGATCTTACAAGTTCACTCGATTTCTTTCATAAATCATGAAAGGAAGAAAATTGCCAACAGGAAGAGCATCGGATAGTTGCAACATCCCCAATTTCGATTCGACCCTGCAAATGTTGATATCAAATGTTAGATGTGTTCATTTGTTCTGGATTCTACTGCTGTCATATCCATTCCAAATCCTACTTATCATGAAACTTCTAGAGATTTCTTTGAAAGTTTTAACTTAGTATAAGTCAAAATTTCCTCTCTCTATCTCTCTCAAAGTTATGTCTTGCTCATCATTCTCTCAGCAAGGTTTAAGCCTTTTACTTGTCTACGCTGATTCTAAGTAAACAGAATGGCCAAATTCGACTGTTAAATTATGAAATACCACTTTCAAGCGCTGATGTTATGATGGCAGTTTTCATTCATTCGTTTTTTTACCTCTGCGAACGAAGTCAAAAAGATGTTTATGTATTGAGTCTTTTCTGTTCATCTGTTCGTTTGATATCCCCGAAAGTCCTGAATGAATATCAATGAAACTTCGTTGGTAGGTGAGCAATCGGGTAAGAAGGAGATGGTGAAATTTGTGGGCTGATCTAGAAATTCTCTGCATTGATTGAGAGGTACGTCTCCGTTTATTTTTTTCAATTACATGATTCTCAACACGATATCACCAAAAGTTATCAATGAATTTCTATGAAGTTCTGTGAAGGATCAGGCAATAGGTTACGGGAGAACTGATAAAGTTTTGGAGCAGATCCATGCACAATTCCTCCCCTGCGTCGTAAGAATATATCTAAGCCTCATAGTATCGTCAATTATTTTTATATCCATCGACATGATATCACCAAAAGTTCTCAATGATTCTCTATGACATTTTGTGGAACGGTGGGCAATCGGTTAAATTAGATTTTGGGGTGTGTCCGTGCACAATTACCTCCCTGACAATGACGTTGATAGAGATATGTGTTCTCTGAGTGCTTTCTAGTTCAGTAAATTAATTTCACTTTTTTACACAAAGAACAAATATCAAAAGTGGGTTATAACAAATTCTTCTGTGAGATGGGGCCAAAATATATTCTTTGACGCTTCTAGGTATGCCCTGATTTTATCATCTTGCATTTGCCTTCTACAAGAATATTGATGAATATTGAATAATCAACTTTTTGAATTATTAACATTATATTCTCAATAAGGAGTTTAATCCTTGGACAAGTGTATCACGACTCGCACCCATTGTTAAACAGTATGATCGTTAATGTATAAAATCCATGATAGCAGGAGAAATAAATACTGGCAACCATGTTGTTAGTCGTGATGTCTAGTTGTCAGACATTCTTACAACATGTCCAGCCCGTTGCCATTCGAGTTTTTTTATGGCTTTCTATGATATCTCGCTCCTGCCTTTTCTTCAATGTACTGCGCTATTTTATAAGGGTGAGCTTGATTCTCTCATGAGCACGTTGCATGGTTCTCAGTTTGAAGGTTAATCAAACCTTACAGTGCTTGTGCAGAGCTGACATAGTAGATGCTTATTTCGTGGGGTTGGCAATGCTCAAAAAATCTTCCTATGTGAATTGATGATCATAACTTGTTCATTTTACGCCATTTAGCTTAACGAAATATTCCTTTTTTATACGAACGTTCTATTTCAGGATAGCGGAGGGAACCTGTGCGTTCGTAACCTGCTAAAAAATCAGATTGTTGTTAAATAATTGCATTTTCCGTCATCATGACCCTCGATCAACTTTCCCAAATTTTCACTGATTTCGTTTCTTGGACTATATTTTCCCCCACGGCTCATTGTTTTATGGATTTTTCTTCGTATGTTATTTTCACTTCCTATGTTAACCTCGTCGAATTTTGGGTTTAAATTTGTAATGGAGAATAATTTCGGCTAATTAAGGTCCATGACTCAGAGGAGGAATTGTTTAGAAGTTCTATTGTTAACTTTGTGACTCTTTCAGAATTGTTCGCCCATTTTAAGGAATAATTCATTGGTTATTCGGGATTTAGTTTTATTTATTTTATTTCGTTTTAATTATTTTTTATTATTATTATTATATTTTTTTGATGGTTGCATTACGTTCCGATGTGATTGACGAGGTCAATCAGTACATCACTGACCTTTCTAACGAGAGCGTCTTATTCCTAGTAAATGATGCGAATTCCCCAACGCAAAAACGGAGCTTGATTTAGATGTTTTCAGAAAGCTTCACAATGCTCGGTATCAACTCGCTTAATTTGGAGATGCAGGTACCTCACGCTTGTCGAAAGTTCGCTTTTACGAAAACACGGTGAAAAACGAAAATAGCAGCTAGCGTTTGTTTTTATGCTACGAATCTTTATAGAGGCAGAGCGCTCAGTTTTTTTCTCACTCTATCCGTCAGCGTAGTCTACTGCACTTCTCACCAGCCCACCCTCTACCAAGTCTGCCTAAAATGACATAATCACCATTTTCGCGATCCGGGACCGCTCAAACATTTTTCACGTATAATTTAAAGGTAATTGCTTCCTTGGCTTACGAAAGCTTTGTGGGTAAAGGCTCTGCTTCAGGATATCGGTGAGCGGGGCTGTATCAACAACTATGAGTGCTGGTTGGTGAACTAATCTCTGTGTTTATATACCTATCAAGTTATCACCTCTATACTCAGTCTTTTCTCTCTTTTCTATCACGTCTCTTACCCCCCTGGAAGTGAAAAAGGCGGTGACGAATGAAAGTTAAACAACCGTAGCCATCGAAGACAGCAAAGGGTTTTATCCTTTTTTTTTTTTTTTTTTTTTTTTTTCAAAATATGTGTGTGTGTTCGATTGCTCGTTCTTTTGTCCCGGCGCTCTGGATCATACCATTTACTTTACAGACTTCAAAATTGGCATCAGTACCTCACTAAACCTCTGTGGAAAATGTTTTTAGTTTTTGTATGTTGGATAAGATTTTTTTTTAAATTTTAGGGGCCTTATCCTAACAGGTTTATTTGTTTGCATATGCCAGTGCTCCTGGTCATACCATTTTGTATACAGACCCCATCAGTACTCCTTCAGAAAAAAGCTCTTTTGATTTTTGGGGGTCCTTATTCTGATGGGTTTATCAAAAATATCTACATCCCCCATAATCTAGATGTTTCTGGATACTTTTACTCAATTTCAGATGTTTGCTAGTGTAAAACGCCAGTGATGTCATAAAGAGAATTCATTCTGACCATATTTATTCTTCGATGGAATTTCTTTAAGATGTCTTTCAATTTTAACGCTACGGTTGTCCAATTATTGACTGCAATGGTGAGTTTCATTCTTAGTCTGTCTCTACCGAAATGTTGTTGCGAAACTCACCATTAAACGTATCCAAACATGTGAGTTGGTCACATTACATCGATCTCAAACATTTTAGATAGGATGTAGTGGGATACTGATGCCAATTTTCAAGTCTTTGGACAAAAAGGTATGGCCAAGAGCACTGAAACAAATAAACAAACAAAATAAGACATTCAAAAGTACGAGAAAGTTTCTTTCCTCAAAACCAACATATTTAGAAGAGGTCTTATAAAGTATGTATGCCAATTTTCAAGTCTTGGGCCAAGAGCACTAAAACGTGCAAACACATGAACCTGTCAACACACGCACACATAAAAAAAAAGAATAGAATCTTTCGCCATCTTTGATGGCTACGGTGGTTCAATTGTGGTTAACCGATTTTTTTCTCTAATCCGTTCTTGTAAAAATTTGCCCATAGCACTCAGTATTAATTATTGTTGAGGGATTGTCTGTAGATCTCATAAATAGAGGCATTCTCAAAATATGAGGTCAGATGAGAAAAAAAAAAAATGATACTTCGTTGACCTAAAATATGTTCCAGTGACTTGATTTTTTTTTTCTCTCGGAGTATCTGATACTTCTTCATTATCTTGCATAGCTTGCCGCGAAAACTCTCTCTAGGGACAACGAAAGAAAGAATCCCAATACCCCCGGGCGGGCACACCTCACCCCTATCTATCTCTACCAGATTTAGCTTCCTTCCCATAATCTCTGAGTCTAATCCTGATTTGCACATCATCAGACTAATAATCAACACCGGGAGGGATGGGAAAGAGAGGGGTGTGCCTCACCCTCGCCAACACATTGCACTTCCCTTTTCTTTTGTCCTCTTCACAACTTCGGCACCGTCTCCCCCATGACTCCCACCCTCAACCCCCAAAAGACCGCCGCCTCGAATTGACACAGGTTTTTAAATTGTGACGATTTGCCTCGCTGATCCCAGAAATTGACCAATCAAGGTATCTGATAGCTATCACTTGGCACTTCGGTTCCATCTCTGGAAATAAGGGAGAGTTTGATTTGTTGTAGGATTGTTGACGTGTTCCATTGAAGATTGGCACAAATTGATAACAATCTGACCAGTTATGGGTCTGTCAATGCCCGGGATCAGTATTTTAAAAAAAACGTACAGCTTTGGAAATTTAGAGAGAATAAGCTATAATCGAAATTTGCATTCATTGCTTCCTTAAAAAGTTATTTTACTTTTAGTTTCATATTCTAAAAACCTGATTTTTTTTTCAAAAAGCTTGAATGACATGGATCAAAAGACAAGAATCAATTATTGGTTTTGTGGAGTGGTAGTAAAATACAAGAAACAACGAGGATATATCATCAGTTGAAGTTGCTCTTATCAGTTAATAATTCAACTCCTAACCGTAAATTATTTAATCAATCACGACAAACGTCTGTATAAAAGCTTTTAAAATTACATTCTACTTTGCTTCTTATTACGAGAAGCAAAGGGCAGCATCTAGAAGCGAAACAAAAGTATCATTTATTACCAGTAACAATTACTCTAATCAATGTATGACCCTTTTGCAAACTCTAAATTCTTTAATAATTCACCGCAAACCTCTTTATAAAAGCTTTATGTATATTTTTCTTTGCTCCTCGTATTTTATAGGGAGCAGTTTCTGTGTGCTTTATTCATTCAGGGTGATAATTTTTTAATACGTCTCTCTTCTTTTGAAAAAGCGCTCGGCAAGTTGGTTTGAGCCATTTAAATGAATTCTACGAACGCCCAACACAAGAGATTGTGTTTTAGCGCTACGTCCCCGAAAAATTCATATCAATTTTGTGAACGAATATATTTTTTGGTTTTTCGAGTCCGATCTAAGTGTCTGATTTTTGGTAGGGATTTTTGATTTTCGAGATCATTAAAAGGGTGCAAGATGAACAACCCTTGTGTGTGTACATAAAAAAATATAATACTCACTTTGATCGATTGTCCTTTCTCTTTAGTTATAAGGAAAAACATAACGATCTCGAAATCCACAACAATACCATACACGGCTGTTATATATATATATATATATATATATGAGAGAGATAGAGAGAGAGAGCTCTCGTAGATGGGGAATATATGTGTAAATTAAATAAATATATCACTTAAATTCAACCTTACTGACCGTCCAGTTCCGTGGAGCAAAGGTATGATACTGGGTCTGAAGCGAGGGTTTCAATCCTGCCTCGTGGTACTGGATGGGATAATAGATAGTCTATAGCCACACTGAAGAGTTGTAATACAACGAAACAGCTGTCTGTCGATGACACAATAATATATATATATATATATATATATATATATATATATATATATATAATTATCATTGGTATTGTTATAATTACCACTACTGCTACGACTCTTATTGCAGTTATCATAATTACTCGCAAAACTTCGAGAATTTATTCCTGTTAGGGTAGATTTTTTACTTCTGGTAAACCATTGACGCCATTTTCCATCTGCCCCATTATAGTTAATATCATCACCATCTTATCTCTACCGAAAATTTATTTTCATTGCCCACCCCATTAATTATTGATGTTATCATAAATATCATCATTGTTATCGTTATCGTCCTAATTATAAATTATTGTTATGGTTATTGCCTTCTCTATTGTTTTTGTTATTATTATCATTCTCATTCTTTATTGTTAATATTATCTTGGAGTTAATACGTATCATGAACATATTTTTCTCGCGGCAACAGCCCAAGTAATAAATAAGGATTAGAAGCTAAGACTCAATAATTATTTTCATGACCATTAATGACATTTTGTATTTTGTTTACTTCATTCATTTACGTTTTACCTTTTAATATCATCTTCTTTCCTGAAGCCTTTTATTTTACGTTTTCAAATTTTGTTTATAGATATCATATTGTGACAATAAGATCATAATTACTGTTTATTTCTATTCTATTTGGCGTTTTGAAACCTTCACTGAACGGCCTTTTCTTTAAGCTTTATTTCTTCCTTTAATTTGGTCCCCATCTCAATCATGCAACAAAAACTTATTTGTTGTCATTGAACATATTCAGGGATGGAAGACAAAGGTTAATGCTTTTACCCTTCCTCATCTTTCGATTGCACGTTTTGAAAATTCAAAAGGATTTATCATCCAGCATAATTCGAGAATTTTATTAGTTTTATCAGGTGGACGCCCAAGTAGATTATGATATATCTTGAACCTTTTTGGTTGGCCAAAAAGTTTCGTTCTGCTTTGGTCATGAAGTGGCATTAGGAGCATTTTGGTTTTACTAACTTTATACAAAAAGATCGTTTTTAGTTGTACGTTGACAACTGTCACATCAACGTGCATTTTTGTTATTGTTAAAAATTGAACTTTTTTTTTGTTTATTGATTATAAAAATCAGAGATCGAAGGATTGAAACAAAGTTCTTGGCAAAGCGATCCCTGGACCAATTTTCGTCTACCTTTCAGAAATCGAGGATTCATCTGGAAATCAGACAATGTGTTAAAATTCAAACGGCCCGCTATATCAATTACATACTGCTTTCTCACTTCGATGTTGACTTGTCTGAGTTGTGGCTTTCTTTTGGCCACTCCACCTTAATGACCCATACAATGACGTTACTATATAGCCGTTCTTGGGCTAGAAGGGGTAATTTGTCAGTTTTCCGTCTCATCACAGGTATATTTCTGATGGCCTAGGTCGGCCTGAAGAAAACGTAATAGTTTCATTTCTTTCGTTAGTACATTTACGTAGTTCAGAGAATTTCAAATTTTGATGCGATCTGACATTGGGCTCATTTCACTTCTGAAGTGACAAAGAATACGTTACCTTTCAAAGGTGACAAATATGAATATTTCTCGCATGAGTACTTTTTTTCCATCATTAGACTGTGAATATCGATGTATCTATATATAAATAACTTCGTACCCAACCCGTAAAAACCCCACTATTGCAACCCTTAATGATTGGGTCTCCAAAGATTCGTTCGACTTTTTGCCACTGACCAGAGACATGTATAATTGCGTGTGTGAATATGTATTAAAATCTTTTGATTATTTGCTTCAGTTTTTTTTCTATTTTTCATTTTCTTTCTACATCGTCCTTAGCATCATCTCTTCCTATCCCCAGCTGAACCCGGGAATAGACTACCTGGACAGACAACCATCGTAAACGTTCAAGCTCCCTCTACAGTTTTCAACCGTCTCGCTTATCTTTCGACAAACAAAACCTTCTTCTTACCTACATATCATTCATCTCTGCAACCTGTTTCCCACAAATAGACGATAGATTCTTAATGTCCTTCTGTTTGTTTGGCCGACGATATTTGTGGACAAAACAAAGTGTTCTGTGAGTTTTTTGTGTTTTAGAAAATCGAGGAAATAACTGCTTGGCGTGTTTCTCATTCTGTCCCCGCGACATTATTTCTCTTTAAAAGCCAAACAACCTTGTCACTGTTTGCAAGTGGCATTATGGGATGTCTCAAAGTAAACATCCGTTGTTTTAGATGTGGAATTACCTATAGTTTGTGTACACAGAGCGGACGTTCAAATACACAGGTGTTAGCGTATATATATATATATATATATATATATATATATATATATATATATGTGTGTGTGTGTGTGTGTGTGCGTGCATGCAAGCGTGCGTTAGAGTGCATACAAATGTGTGTTGGCATGAGTGTTCGCGTGCATGCTAATATGTGTAGACGTGCGTGCATATATATATGTCTGTATATATATATATATATATATATGTCTGTATATATATATATATATATATACAATATATATATATATATATATATATATATACGTTCGCACATGTATGCGTGTAAGTATGAAGTCTCTGGGACAAAACCCCGTCGGAAGAATGATACACGAAATTTTTAAGTAATAACTTTTATTGTATTGAGTAAGCTTAAGTCTGGTTTAGGAGAACTAAGCCTGTTTAATGCTTATTGAATTACCTGCCTTTAAATTATTTTCTCCTATCATATTTTTATTTTAAATATGTTCTGTGCCTTTTCGTCATTGAAAATCTATGATATTAGTTTTGACCACCAAGAAAGGAATAATTTAGTCTGTAAAATGTTTCCAGGTGTATTCACCGATTTAAGGCCAAGTAATAATTAACCCCACCCGTTGACGACTAAAGTAGGACATCGATGCTATTTTGTAATATTTATATTTCAATTTTGTATAATACCCGTAAAAACCTTGTGTGATTTTTTTACCAACCTCATATTATACAGTAAATATCAATGCGTGCAAAAAAGAATCTTTAAAGGTTTAATTCACGTTGTCCTTGTGTAGAAACAAAAAAGATAACAAAAGTGAATGCTTCAGGATCAAACTCCACTGTTGACAGCAACTATTTCAGCCACCAAACCGAAGTTTCATGAACAAATGTTTCTCTTATTCATTGGAGTGTGTTTATTTGGGTGTACGCGCATGCACAAAAAAAAGTTTCTACTATGGACGAGAAGAGTAAAGAAGAAAGGAAAAGAAACATAGTTAAGATAAAAAAAAAAAAAGAAAAATGTTTCTGATTAAAAGGCTCAATTTAGCATCACCAGATAATTCAAAGTAGCGTCCCTAGCTTTCTATTTTCTCTTTCAGTCTCTCTCCTTTTCTTTTTCTCTCACTTTCTCTTTCTTTCTGTCTCTCTTTTGTCCTCTCGTTAATCGATGTTTTAGAATAAGAATCTGTCTCTCACTTTTTCCCTTCTCTCTCTAGCCATCATTTTGAAGTTTTCACCGTTTCGTCTCAACCTTAAGTCTGAACTTGCCGCTGTTGTTAGGCGAGGAAAGCAAAGTCAACTCAGTAGGAGTATGACAAAAAAATAAACGAGTTTTATTTCGAATAGGAACTTTGGGGGAATTATTAGAACAGCATTTGCAAATCTCGATCATTTTTAAAAAAATTTATGGACAAAATTATTTTCATTAATTCAGGGGATAAAATTATTAGTATTCGGTAGCGTACGGAATGGAGGTGCAGGGGTGCCACCCCCAATGCTCTTTCTGACGATAGATATCAAGATGATTTATCAAAGGAATCTAGTAATTTTGTAAGATTTTTTTCTCATGGATCTTTGAATTGGATGAGATTTTTGTATACATTCGAAGGCCATGTCTAATTCTTTCCTGATGCTCAATTCAAAATTCAAATTACTTGCCAATTAGTGGGTATATTCGGGGGTTGTACCCCAACCAATAAAAATCATTAGGTACCACCCGGGTGGTATCATTCTTCAATTTCAAAAAGTTCAAGTTTTAAAACTGTGTGATTAGAACACAAGGTCAGGTATATACTTTCGTTTAAGTAAAAATAACAAGGAAGTTGAGTAAATATTAATTCTGTTGCCAATTAGTTAGATTTCTGTTATGTTTTGATTCAAGCGAGTTTTTGTTGTCCGTCGTTGCACTTAAGGGATTGTCTAGGCCCCAGAAAAGACCGGGATGAACACAGACTAGAAGTTGCTCTTGGGGACAAGACAAGAAGACTCATTTGAGACTTTGATTTGCAAACTGATAGCCTTATCCTAGCAAGGGACTGGATCAATTTCTTTCAATAAAATATCGACTGAGAAATTTGACAAAATAGTGATTTTTTTTTTTCAAAGGCTGGATGGAATGAAATGGCCACAGCGTAGAGTGCATTCTTACTCAGTTCATTTTCTTTCCCTTTCACTCTCCTAACCCCAATAAAATGATACAAACCAGGAAAATGCCGGAACCAGAATTTTGCCATCTGTAACTTATCCAAGAGACGCGATTTCGGATACTGATCAATTACAAAACAAAATACACACACACCAGATATGAGACAAGCAAAAAAAAACCCAAAAAACAATGATATTATTTACGACTATCTATCTTCTTATTCACCTCGTGACCAACCCTAAAACGAGTCTCCTCTTCCATTTAAATTTAACAGCAACAACAACAACAACAACAACAACAAAAATGGATATATATATATATACAATCTTCACCTTACAGCTCTCCAGCGTTTTTAGAGGTCAGGAAGTACATTAAATCAAAAACTAGCTCTCAAATAGATACAAAAAGCTAGAAAAAAAAAAGATTTGAAAATGAATGCTTATAATTCCATAAAAAATGGGATTTACTTTCAAGGTTTAATAAATCTCAAGTAAATGGGCCATTTACGAGAGTTTTAATAAGAACCAATGTGCGTAAGTGGCACTTGAGTTTAAGGTCTATGATAAATCTAATGAGGGATACAATATTTAGCATTAAACATTGTCTGATTTACGGCCTCTCCTCACAAATCTACTATCAGGGGCGATAGATGGATGTCTACTTCAGCTGCCCCTCTTGTCAAAAATTATGTCCCTGGGAAGACCAAAAAAAAATTGATGAGCGTCAGCTTTGTTCGAATTTGTAGTGAAAATTGGGATGCGTGTTTTGTTTTTGATATTAATTTCTTTTCTTGTTTTTTGACGTTCGGGGGCTCGACACTGGCATATAAATTTATCTATGGAGTAAATCTGGAAACCAGTCTATGATAACAGGAAAGAATGAAAAACAGCGTGGGTAAATGATGTTATCTGGGTGTAGATATGTATGTATCATTGTATTAATTAGTGTATACGTGTGTATATAATTGTAGGCATGATCATCAGTATATACGTGACGTGTGCGTTTCTATGCGTATGTATCCGTTTAATAGTATACTCCTCATCAATATGTAAGTGATGATATATATATATATATATATATATATACACACAATAATTAACTCTCCCTTATTCAGGGTTGAGCTCTCTCTAAGTGAGGTAACTCGTTCATTGTAAGCTTATGCAATGCTCTTCCAACATGGAATGGAGCACTCTGGTGGATGAGGAATACATACGATAAATAAATATATCGCTTAAATTCAACCTCACTGACCGCCCAATTCCGTGGAGTAGAGGGAGGATACCAGCCTCCGGGTCTGAAGCTAAGGTTTCGATCCTGCCTCGTGTTACTGGACGGGATAATGGATAGTCTATAGCCACACTGAAGAATTGTAATACAAAGAAACAACTGTCTGTGGATGACACATTATATATATATATATATATATATATATATATATATATATATAACTATGTATTGGGTTGTTATAAAAACAATTGCAGTTTTGTTATTTTGAACTTAGATGGTTATTTTAGAACAAACTATGTTCTTCGAAGACGCCATTTTGAAGTGTGAATTTCGTTGTTTATTTTAAGGTGAACATTTCATTTCCACTGTTCATTCTGGTTTATTTGAGGCTGTCAAATCAAAGATGGAAAAAAAGTGAATTTGAGCAATTTAGTTGTATGAGATCACAATGGGGCGTAAAGTGGCGGAAACTGCTCGCAATATCAACCGAGTATTTAACCAGGGGACTGTCAACGAAGGTACTGCTCAACATTGGTTCCAACAATATCGGAACAGAGATAGTAGTCTTGAAGACGTGAACATAATTCAGTGATTGACGTCTTCAAATCTATGGACATCATTGAGGAGGACCCAAATAAAACTAATAGCGAGGTTGCAGAGGAACTAAATGTTGCCCATTCAACTGTTGGACATTTGTAGTAAAATTGAAAATAAAAAAATGTCGTGCAATTGACCCTGAATGAAAAGCTCGTATGTCACGCAAATGACCTTGCAGAATTCGAACGAACGAGACAACAAAACTTCATATCTCTCAACTTACTCATCAGACCTCTCTCCGACCGACTGCCGCTCTTTCAAGCGTTTTCAACTTCCTGCAAGGAAAGGTCCTCAATAACCAAAACAGCAGCACCGCACGCCTCCGAAGAATTCATTGGTTCAAGGACTCCAGAATTCTATGGCTTTTATATTTGTGGTTTAGATGATTTGTGGTTCAGTTTTGGATAATTCAATTGGGATTTTTGCGGTGTACCGCGAAAACCACACCAAAGAAAGTATGCCATGCCGTATAAACAAAATGTAAAAGGTTTAGGGAATTAACAAGAAAATAGCATGATGTAAGTCAATAGAAAAAGTTGAAAAGAAACCTTCATGTGCTCACAGAGGATTCCTGAACAGATTGAGGCTTTTCTCTTACAAATCCCCCAGATCAAGCGCATAGCTTCTTGTCCATTGATCAAATATTGATTACATACAAGGATGTTCTTCTGGATCACATTCGAATTTCTACAAATTTTTAAAGGACAGTCTGTCTACATTAATTTGTCCTTGTTTGTTTATCAGTCCCTCTGCAATTAGGACGTCTTTAACTACTGTCTACTGACTATTCAACTGTCCCTCCTTTTCCGACTGTCCACTACCCAGCTGTATCTCTTTGTCCGTCTGTCAAATATCCAGTTGCCCCACTCTGTAAGTCTGTTAACGCTCATGCTGTCCCTCTCTGACCATATTCAGCTGTTCCTCTTTATCCGTCTGTCCACTACCCAGTTGTCTCTCAGTCCAGCTGTCAACTACTCACCCTTCCCTCTCCGTCCGTCTGTCTACTTCTCAGACGTTCCAGTGTCCACTACCTAGCTGTTCCTCTCTATCTGTCCACTATCGAGCTATCTGTATCTGTCCACTATCATATTGTCCACATTTGTTTGTCAACTCTCAGGCTATCTGAGTTTTTCTGAGGATAAGTTTTGATTTCTTACCTCTATGTTAATCTCTTCAATCATACTCATAAACCACACACACACACACACATACACACACACTTATATATATATATATATATATATATATATATATATATATATATATGGTCCAGAAAGCCTTACGGCTTTTAACACAAAATATACTAAAAAGATATTTTACACAGAATATATTGTCATTTCAGTTACTCATTTCCCAATATCTTTCAATGTAATTGATATAATTCTCTTCAGGTTTTTTTTTTATGCTTTACACAGAATCTGATATGATACTGTGAATTTTCCCTGTTAGGATCATCTGTTGTTTACCATGTAACCGTTTCGGAGATTTAAAAACAAAACAGCTCTATCTACATGGCTCCCCGTCTGTGTTGATCATTTACATATATATTAACTCATTCCTTCCCTCCTCAGATCGCTGGTTGATCTCAGAACTACACGTATTTATGTTTTTCTACGATTATAATATTGTTCTTATGTCGACAGTATGATAAGTAATGGATATAATCCGACAATGTGAATAAGGAAAGACAGCTCTGGGAAATAAATTTAGCTTGAACCGGATTATATTCGGTAAGGAACAAAAGAACGGCAATGAATCGAAAAAGTAAGACGAATCGGAAAATGAATGATTTGAACCCACACCTATTTTTTCAATGGGGACACCTATGTAGCCTAGGTTTGTGCTAACCGATTGAGTCACCGGGACCATGATGGTGGATGGATGTCGAAATAATACCTCATATATACATATGCATTGTTAAAAATAATCGACAAACTCTGTTCAATGTTTGGTTATTTTTTAGTTTGCGTACAAAACCTTTATTGATATCATCGATGTTTTTCTTTAAAAAATGTTCCAAAATTGGTGGTTCGTGATCTTTGGACTGTCTGGATCCAATTGCAGGTTACCTATGGTAGCGGGTTCTATGTAGGTAAATACGGTAATAAAAAGAAGTGAGGGACGAATGACTATACAAGAGAGAGAGAGAGAGAGAGAGAGAGAGAGAGAGAGGGAGAGATACCTTGTTGTAATATAATGGTTAGCGAGCTAGTGTCGGAGACCATCACTATTCTAGTGAGTTCGATCCTCTCCAGCGTTCAATTCTTCTGTCCTTGTGTCAGACTTAGCTATGCTGGATAAATACTTACGCTTACAGTGATTTCATGTGGGAAGACCAATTCGTGTCTGATCATTGAAGTTAAGCGGTGTCGAACCTGGTCAGTATTCAGACGGGTGACCCTGAACCTGTTCGAACTAGGCTTAGTACACAAAGAGAAAGAAGCGAACAAATTGAATTGAAAAGCAATACTCACCAATAATTCCATCGGGAAATAAATATGGTCAGAATAAATTCTATTTCTGGCATCTCTGGCATTTTCCACAGGAAAACTTCGAAAATAGAGTACATCTAAAATAGATTTAAAAGAACTTCTAGACTGGAAACCTAGATGTTGTAAATAAACTCACCAAAATAGTACCACAAAATAGCACTAAAAGCTTTTTGTTCAAAATATGAAAAGAAACATTTTTAGATGGGGCTTTAGTGGAGTACTGATGCCAATTTTCAAGCCTGTAGACAAAACGGTATGGCTCCAAGTGATCGAGCACACGAATGCATAAACAAGCACATACACTTATGAAAAGGGATAGAACTGTTTTGCTGTATTTGATGGCTACGGTTGTTCAAGAATGAAGGAAACAATGAAAAATTTAACGTTGAATTAACAGAAGAAGGAAATAATGTGAGAATGGCAAGAAAAAATAAACGAGAAAATAAAAGATTGATAAGAAGAAAAAAAAGTTAGGAAACGAATGAATTTATTGAGAGGAAGAGAAAAAGGATGGTCGGTAGCGGTGCCAGGGAAAAATGAATACATTGCTTGAGAGAGACAGAACAACGCACCCATGCCAGTGCGTACGTATACACATGAAGAAATAACGGGCGACCATCTACCAAAGAAAGATAGGAATTCACTCCCGACTCTTATAAACAAGTGGTTCTGCTCGGCTCTGGTGTCCTACTAATCTGTTACGGGTCAATGTCCATAAGTGGTCGGGTGGGGTCAACCCTGGCAATTAGAATAGATCTTCCAGCAAACAAATGTATCACATTCGTATCTGAACCAAGGTTTGAACCTTCTACCGATCGGCTGGTAGATGCAAGTATTCGCACGCGGTGAAGGGGTCGGCCGCGATGGAGGTCGCTCTCTCTCCCTCTCTCTCTTGACCATGGTGATGTATCGCAACTGCTTCGAAGCCAATTATTTGAATGTTGCACTGATCTCACTGGGTCACATTCGCATAGGGAACATGCATATAAATGAGCCACGGGCGGCCTAGTAACGAACAGACCAATCCCTTCTTCCAGATAAATACTTTCACTCTTCCGTCTTACAATTTTCTTCCCCTGTTCTCATCACCATATACAATGCTTTTCCCCGCTATCCGGAAGCAGAACGTTCGCAGGCGAAAATGGCATAAAGCGAAGAAGCAATTATCATTAATTAGTTAGGGAATATTTTTGAGCGTTCTCAGACCCCAAAACGGTGATGACGGTATGTCAAGACCATTCATGTATCGTTGGTTTGTATGTTCGAAACGCAATCACGCTCTATACCTGGTCATGTCTATTGTTATGTCCCTAATTTACTATATTCGCTCTATATGATCGGTTCCCTTATCTTTATCTTCGTTAAGTCTACATTTGCTGTTCTCCTATCTCTTGTCTATCAGGCTTTATATAATTGGATCTTGTGGTGGTGTTCTGGGCCACTATCTAGGGCAACTCAGTTTCTCTCTTTAGGTCTGCATCTTCACACCAGCGTTATCTCACTGCCATCACTACTACTACTACTATTATTATTAGTAGTAGTAGTAGCAGAAGTAGTAGTAGTAGTATTAAGAAATGAAAGAGGAAAAATCGCATTGTCTTATGATACTGTTAAACCTACCCATTATTTCATCCTAGCTAAGTTCCTCGGGAGAACTGGATCGGAATGGATTTTCATATCCCTGTTGCATTCGTCCTCGTTGATTTTTCTAATTCAGTAGTCTCTGGTGGTTTTCAATGGAGATTAAGTGACAGCAAGTCTACTCAAAACTCCCAAGTTTTCTAACAGATTTTAGTAATGCTGTTGTCTGAATTGTTTCGATTTTGCTTCGGATTTCTAATTCTTCCAACCTCTTTTTAAAGCCCTTCGGAACTGTTCCAAGTGCGCCAGTAATGACGAGTACAACTGTCACCGCCATGTTTCATTTTTTTCTCTCAATTCTCTGGCCAGTCTCCTATATATTTCCAGCTTTTTATTTTCTTTCAATTCAAAATTGTGATCCGCTAGGGCAGCAACGCCCACTATACGATAGATTATCTCCTTCTCGTATACAAGGACAAGATGGTGGCTTGGATTGGATTATCTGTTTTGATACTTAAGTCTCAAAGAATGTTTTGCTTTTATTCTAGAGGACAGATTTTAGTTTGTACAAATAACATTGGTTTGTATGGTAAACCTTCGTCATTTGCACTATTCCCAGTAGATTGTTATGAGATGAAAGGATTGTGGCAAGTAGCTGGTGACAATGGTATCAAAACTACTATTTATTCTTCGTATTCATAATTTCTTAAAGGGGGTCTAAAACTAATAAAATGCCATCACTATTTCGTTTTGATTCGTCATCGATTTTCGCCTTTAGTGTTTATTCAATGGCTACGTTTAGTAGATGTGATCGATGCTTAAGACGAATTACTAGTAATTTATTCTGTCAGGTAATTAGCCTGATATTGACTATTGGTTTCACCGGACTTGCATTTTCAATCTGCGTATTACTCTCTATTTCTACTAGTCCGTGAACCGTTGCTCTACTGACGGTTATCATAGGTATATAACAACAAATTCAGCTGATGGCTGCTACTGATGGGATAGATGATACAGGTACGTTTGAAGTGTGTGTGTGGGGGGGAGTAAGCTAGTTTAATTAAGAGGGCAGGGATGGTGAGGGAAAAAGGTGAGTAGTTTAATAAGAGGATGGGAATGAAGATGGGAGAAAAATCAGTTAATGAGCGCGGAGAGAGCAAAATGGGTCTAATGGCTGCTACTGATACTATAATTGTTACAGACAGCTATTATACTTTCTTGAAATTTAACATAAAAGAGGGAACTGGTTTAGCTTTTCATCTCGTCATTATTTATACTTTGAATTTATAAAAACAGTCAAAGTTAATTATAAGATTATCTTAGTAGGCGCCCCAAATTATTCACCAATGATCGAAATCAGTACAGTATTAACCAACTGCAATGATATATATAAGTTGTTTTTTCTATGTTATTATCCGAAATATGTTCCATTCATTTGCGTCCACCATCCTCATGTCCATATCTGTGATCTCTGATTTTGAGGGGATTCTAAACGATGTAGTAGCAACATTTCTAGTTGGGATAGTAGCAGCAGGAGGAAAAGGAAAATGAGGATAGTTCACCCAGGATTCTGGACATGCAAACTATTAGTTTAAATTAAGTAAATTCACAATATTTATCAATAATTCATTCTGGGGTCTTGGTGTATGGTCGATAAGTGGGCTTTAAATGAGTGTATATAACATTTTTAGCAATAAACTTAGCTGGAAATTGAAAAATTTAGCTGATTTTTAACCATTCTTGTTGACGGTTTTACTTAATAATAACTATAATTGGCAACTGCGAGAAAAAAATGTTTGATGCGTCATCCAATGATGACGTCACACCTCTTATGACATAAGAGCAGCTTGTTATTCAAAACACAAAAATGATCCACGGAGGCCCATTAATTTTTTCTGTAGCATATTGTCGGTTTTGCGAAGCTGGGTGCTAGCCCGACGCTCAAGACGGACTTACTTGAAGGGCTGAAGGGCAATAGGGCTCCGACTACCCTACTATTTAACCATAATGGGAAAGAAGGTAGAAGTGGATTCGTGCCTTTCCCAAGTAAAAATACCCAGAAAAATAATAGTGAGCTGGCCCAATGTGCAATCACACTAATGAGTAAGAATACATAGAACAATAGTGTGCTTGCATTGTGTGCAACCACACTAATAAGTAAAAATACTTACAAGAACAAGTAGTATGCTTGCATTATGCACAATCTCACTAATAAGTAAAAATACACAAAAGAACAATAGTATGATTGCACTATGTGCAATTACACTATTAAGTAGAATACTTAGAAGAACAATAACCCGGAGGGTTATTGAATAGACAGTAAAGAGCTCTTGCTTTATTCAAAAATGTTGGTTGGAAAGGTCGAATCAGGGATGAGGTTTCTTGTTTCGAATAGCTTAGAGTTTGGCTTTGTTTTCTTACTGTCCAACAATTAAAACAATCATTACTAAATTTAGTGGAGTAAAAATGAACATTTCCCTACCACGATTTGAAACCAACTGATTGGTTGTTATTTCTCTTACCGAATGTACTAAATTGCTGTGTCACGCATTTGTACCAAAACTTATGCTAGAAATTCACAAGGTCTTATTTCATTCTAATAAGTTAAATAATCTATACTCAAAAAATATATTTTTATAATTTTTTCTAATTTATTATAAATACAATACAAACGTCGTAGTAATCATCTTTAGTCAGAATAGGTGTGGGAGTTTGACTTGGTTTGTCAATAACGTGGTTGTATCAACCTACTTCAAGCATCTAAAGCACAAGAGTGAGTCGAGTAGTCACAGAAACAAAAGAATGTCCTACGAATGCTGCTTCCTCTCGAACATAAGTGACACACTTATTTCTATTCGCTTGTGATGCTTACTAGTCACTTTACACACGAGTTAAATGGCCAAAGCCCCGTCAACATGACGTGTACTCGATTGGTCACCTGATAAATGATGTGTATTCACTTGGTCATTTGATTATAAGCTTATGGCTGGATTATGTTGGATACACTAGCGATCAACGAAGTTAAGCAACGTCGAGCCTGCTCAGTACCTATATAGGTGATCGTTTCAGAAATCCAGGCGAGAATGGTGAAGTGAGTGACGCCAGCTCTAAATCTATTTGACAAATCGTAAGCCGGAACAAGAGGAACTTTTGATATAGGAAGCCCGGACAGGTTGTGCTGATGCCGTAGCCAGCATAAGGACACTAAAACTGTGACGATAAACGTGTCGCGTTTTCATTCAGTCATGTTATATTGCTGAATATTGGAGACTTCCTTTCATGAGCGCTTTGGAACTCTTTGGTTTGGGAGGGCAAAAGGCTGGTTTGCCTGGACTTTACTGTTTTACTCGAATTGCCCCCCCCCCCAGTTTGTACGCCTATGTGTCATTTCATCATGAAAGCTTCGACCCATTCTGGTCAAGTTACGTGGTACAATACTTAATCTATTACAAGAATAAACAGATTGCATGGACTCTTCGGTTTAGGGAAGCAAAAGGCTGATTTGTCCGAAAATTTACTCTAATTTGGCCGGAACTTGACACTGTTTTGCCCAAATCGCCTCCACTGTCTTGTACGCCTATGTGTTTTTGGATCATTGAAAAGTCGGCCTACACATGGAATTCAGTAAAAACGAAACTCATGTGCAATAATCCTGTTGAGAATAAGAACATAACTGTCAAGATAGAAGATGCAAAACTCGGCAAGGAAGACCACTACATCTACCTAGGACAACGAATCTCCATGAGACCCTCAAAAGAGGAGGAAATCAAACGAAGAATCCCTCTGGGATGGCAAGCCTTCGGCAGAGCAAGCTCAACTTTAAAAAATTAGATGATCCCAATAATCCTAAAAAGAAGAGTATACAACCAATGCATTCTTCCGATAGTCACTTATGGAGCTGAAACATGAAACCTAAACAAGAAACAGGCCTGCAAACTGAGAAGTATGCAACGTGAACATGAGAGAATTATGCTCAACCTTACATGGAGAGACCACAAGACAGCACAATATATAAGGAAGAGAACAGGAGTCCATGACATCATAGAAACTATTAAAAAACTCAAATGGCAATGGGCAGGCCATGTTGCAAGAGTGAAAGACAACCGATGGACATCAAGTCTCACAACATGGATCCCCAGAGATCACATGAGAAACTGAGGCCGACAGAACACAAGATGGAGAGATGAACTAGACAAATTCAGGAAATACTGGCTCTGCGACGCCCGTGATAGAGAATTGTGGCGAATCCGATGGATGTTAAAAGAATGATGATGATAAGTCACGACCCACTTTGGCGGAGTCACGTGTTACAATGCTAAATATATTATAAGATCCAACAAATCTATTCGCACGATATTTCAAAACTATACATAAAGAAGAAGAAAAATATGTCAAGAACTGTAAGGAATTCTTTTTCAGTGACAGAGAAATCGATTTAAAAACTGCTTTTTACTTATTCATTTATCTAACCTATGTCAATCACTCTCTCCAACGTTGAAACTTCGTTATTACATCACGTCTCAATTATTAAAGATTCAATTATCACTTCCGTATATCACAATCACCGGATCTCCCTGTGGAAGTCTATGATTATTCTTTGTTTTAGCTTATCTTTTAGTTTATCTCCAACGTCGATAATGCTTAACGAAATAAATAGATAAAGGAATACACAACACCAGCGTCAAAAATCAATTATATTAGATTACAAGCTTGGTTACGCTAGGGTCAAACTCCTTTGCTTCACTAAAATCTAAAAGGTAAACAAAACAGAATTCATTTCTCCATACGATATTATTCCCAAACTGCGTGTCCCGTTTCGATTCCCTTGTAAGTATTTTCCGGTAAATGGGATTTGCAAACTGTAGCAAAAAATTCTACCTGAGTTGGACTTCAGAAGTTGGAATGATATCGTCATCAATTTTGCGTACGTCGCTGTGTCACTGTTCTTTGTGCATGACGCCAGTTTTTTGTATTTATTGTTATAAGTCGTCGTTGTTACATATGAAAATAAAATCGAAACTCAATAGTAGGCGTTTGACAAAAGAAAGAAAGGAAGAAAACGTCTACTCAGCCAAATGGTTAATCTACCACTAGACTCCGAAGCAAGTAAGGGAGAAAGTCAGAAAAAGCGTATTCGGTCTAATGGTTAATCCTCCCCCGACTAAAAATAAAAATGTCGCTCCCGGCTTGATTCGATTCCAAAATCTATCGGTTACTACCCGAACGCCTATAACCACTGATGTGTTGATGAACGTTGAAGCTTATTTGAGTTTATAAATATTATTATGGTTTGATTATGAACTCTTTTAATGACTTATCTAGTTTCGACGGAAAGAAAACTCTATTATAATGGATTTTTGCTACTATTCACCACCATCTTAATTGTCGTTGCTTTTCATCGCAACTAAACAATCAAGGTGAACGTAAATAATCAAGGTGATTTCTTTGGGGATGTTTATTTCGTGTTTTTATATTTCATTTTGCATTATTGACGTATCAAAAGTGGGTAATTTTTTTTCCAAATGTTTCTGCTAAATCTTTGTTAAAACACAAAGCCTAGTTGAAGTTGTGGAGGATGATATAATTTTTTCCTAAACTAAAATGAACAATTACCGATTACTATGTAGTCGTAAACGGGTACTCATTTATTTTTGAACGAATCCTATTTTGAATAAACCCCCAAAAGTTATAAATGAGGTTGTGAACTTTTCAAAAATCTTCTAAAATCAAACGAAAGAAAACAGTAGTCATTTGAAAAAAACAAAACGTATTTATTGAATGAGCGACGACCCTCACCCTAACAGCGTCTGTTTGATCAATAATGAAAGATTCCAACATGACGTCATTCCATCTTTCTGTTTTTTATCCTCTTTATTTAGATTCAATGCTGAAGTTGACAAATCTCGAAATTTAACATCTGACTAATTTGTATAATAAAGTCAACTCTCTATGAGTATGACAACAACAAAATATTCCACACGGTCAAGTCTCATTGAATTTCCACTGCAGATTATGAAATTTAGGCATATTAAGGTAATTGATATGTTGAAACTTTACAAAAAAGAAACTTCATTGAGCTTTAAAAATGACTCACACATTTACTCATGCTCCTATTCTTTCTTGGAGCATTAATCCTAAATTTAAATGTCTTTACAAAGCCAATCTTCCTTGTACGGGGAAAACCATACTCTTCTAACTTACCTTTTTTTCTTTGCTATACTGTATCATAAAAGTCTGGTTAGTCATTCAATAGAAATCGTCTTGTGACAAATGTCTTTTGGTAGCTTGCCGTCTTGGGGGTAATTCGATGGAAAATCGGGAAAAGGATTGATAATTGAACGTTACTTCTCTCGCCTTTTGATGGGCAGTGATCACTAAAAACGTCTGAATTAAAAAAAACAAGTAGACACACACTAAGGGATCAATTTAGCATAAATTTACATTTCAAACTGAACCCCCACACAAAAGACCGATGGGGGGGGCTAAACAAAACAAATGCTCTTTAAGATATAATAATAGGAAGATATCTAAATTTTCAGCCCTCTAACTCCATTGGTCTACACACATGATACCTACGCACATAGGCAGGCAGGCAGGCAGCCAGATTAATTTGAAAACTAAAGAAACTTATGTTGACAGTTATGGTTAACAATTTCTGATAACCACTATGCAATGCCTTGGTGGCGGTAAAAGAGATAACGTAATTTTTCCGAAGATCAACTATCATGTAACGTATCTTTTATAAAAGCCGAAAGTTTGTCTCTGAACCAACAATAGATCCGTGGGTAGTAATGTAACTTATGCCTGGAGAATCAGTATTTCAGGGGAGTACAAGGAGCATTGTACTTTTAGGAGGTAGGAAACTGGTATTGACTATATATATATATATATATATATATATATATATATATATATATATATATATATATATATATATATAATACATCACTAGTTAACAATTACAAACGCGTAATTTGAAACAACAGATCTGAGTGAGAACATATTTTCGTGCTGATTGGGGTAAGATGAGAAAATTATTATGTATTCATGATGATAATATTTATAATCAACAAGGAGCAACATAAGGTTTTTTTTATGTCAAAATCATAAGCAGTTTTCACTGGAAATTTCTCCCGTGTGATCGTCGCCAAATTATTTTGACTGCCTCAGATGTGAGGCAGCTCTTTTCTTTCCTTCATTCATATCATTAACTCGTTTTCACATGCCATATATTCTTTTCTGTCCCCTCTTCTTTCATTAAAGACGTGTATATAAACATGAAAACAGACACCCATGTATATATTTGTGTGTGAATGTGTGTGTATCAAGAAATGGACATATTTGGTCCGACAGAATGAATTATGAATTGCGTTATATTATATATAAACCTTTTTTTTAGATGATCCCCCGTCATTACTCAGTCTATATATCACTCAATTCAGACCACGTAAATAGGATAAACAATTAAAGAAAATGGGCTTGTTGCAGGAATCAAACATGCTTCCGATAGGGTAGGCACTTCAACGCAGCGATACTCTTACCATTGAGCTAATTTATAATTCATTCTGTCGCACCAAATACGTCCATTTCTTAATACATGACTGTTGCGTTGAAGGAGACGAATAACCCAAGAATAATCAAGATGAAAATTTAGGTTGGAAGCAGTTATATGAACCTTTCCATTGCGTCTGTTTAGTTTAATGGTGAGAGCATCGCGGCTATTCTATCAATGGCAGGTTCGATTCCTGCAGCAGCCTCACTTTCTTTCATTGTTTATTCTATTTACGTTGTCTAAATTAAGTGATATATTAACCGTGTATGGTGAGAAATCATTTGAAAATGAGTTTCTCTACAATATAACGCAATACATAATTCACACACACACACACATGTATAAAGAGTCTAATGAGAGAGCAATCCTTCATTTTAACATACATTGTTGAAAATAACAGACAATCTCAGTCTATTTGATTGGTTAATTTTTGTAGTTCGTACGCAAACTAAAAAAAATGTATGTTTATATATAGTCTAGAAAGCTTTACAGCTCTAAACACTAAACATTAAAAAACTTTATCGAAATTTTTTTTTGTGTCACTTTAGTCAATTATTTCCCAATAACTGCCATTGCAATTTATGAAATTTTCTCCAGTGTTCTACATATACTTTGTTATTATGGTACAATGTATAAATTGCCTCTTGTTGGGATCATCAGTTGTTCACCTTGTAACCGTTTCAGGGATTTAAAAAACAAAACAGTTGGCATGGCATCCCAGCAGTGTTGAATCAACCACCACCTCCCTTTCGTATTACATAGTTTATGTCATACATGTAGTTAGTCATTTCATATAAAGTTTCATGTGTATTTTATATTGATTTTATTTCATACTACACATCATTTATTTTTTGAAACAGGGCTTAGTTGTGTAGGTTACTCAAAAAACGTTTTTAACGATCAGGGATTAGTCAGTACAACAACTGAAATGATTTGCTGTCCGTGTCATTTATGTATATGTATACGGATGCTAACTATGGTGACCTTGTGCCAGATGGAGCTAAACTTATTAAAAAAAACCATATCAATCATGCTATATTGGATTGCGACACGGTCTTGTCATGTAGCTGATAGTTTATCTCTTCTGCTTCGGTAATTCAGAAGTCGGCCTCAGAATAAGTTGGGAGGCATGAGAAATATAATGATCCATGGCAGGATTTATCTTGGATTTAATCCATCCCAGGCAGATCAACTTTTTCTTTTATCGCTCTTATCCGACAAGGCCTGACGAATAGCCTATTCAGATCATTTTTGCCTATTGTTGCCGAGCACCGATCTCCCAAGTCTTCGTACGTATGTAAATACACGTCTTAGGTGGAAGAGAACTACACATATGTTTTGTAGATAATGACGCGCTTATCGCTGCTACATTGGTCTGGGACATCTCGATATGTTTGTTTTCCTTGCTCTTTACTTCTATAAACTGTGGAGTTTGTCTTATGGGACCTGTGCCTTTTTTTTTCTTAATTTTCTTTGATTGTTTATTTTTTTTGATGAAGAGTTTTTTTTTCTTGTTCTTTATAAGAAAAATAGAAAACGTTATGGCAAACAGAGATAGGGAAAAACCGACTGGATTTGTTTTGAAAAGCATTATTGGATTTGTTCTTCTTATTCGGCAAACAATGAGCGCCATCTTCGTTTGGTTTGAGACTGAGGAACATCTGAGAGAGCGAAAACCTTAATGTTCCTTTTTATCCCAATCCTCAGCTTCTTTTATCTCTATGGACGTCTTCTGCATCTTCCCAACTCTTTCTTTCTTTGGTAGATATTTTGGTATTCTCGCCCTCCATCAATCAGTCTTACCTTCTCTATTTTCTTGTCGTTCTCTCTCTTTCTCTATCAGTGCTTCTTTCTTTATTCCCCTCTCTTTTCCCGACTTTTCTCTCTCGTTTCAATTACCCTCTCTTTTATTGTCCCCTTTCCTCGCTCTCCCTTTCCTTCTCTTCACCATTTCTTGTCCATTTTCTTCATCTTCCTCTTCCTCTTTCCTCTCTCTCTCTCTTGCGTTCTCTCTCTCAACATTCTCTCTCTCTCTATCCTTTCTTGTCCCTCTCTTCCCTCTCTCTTTTCGTTTCTATTTTTATTCCCACCCACTGTCTAGCTCTTTCATATCCTTCTCTCTTTCCCCTTTCTCTATGTCTCTTGTTCTTTTTCCTTTCCTCTTCCTCAGTCTCTTTTGTTTTTGTCCTTCTAACCCCGCCCTTTCCTACTCTTCTTTCAAGCACTCTCTTTTCTAATTCCCTGTTCTGTGTTCTTCTCTTCTCTCTCCTTTTCCCTTTTCCTTCTCTCTTCTTTGTTTTCTTCTTCCTCTCCCCTCTCATTCACTTTTCTTTTTTTTTCTCTCAAGTTTCATCTTCTTTCCAACCCTCTTATCTTCTTTTTTCTCCCTCTTTCAATGACCTCTTTACATCTCTCTTTCTCTCTCTCTCTCTCTCTTTATAATGTTCTCTTTTTCTCCACCCCTTTCTCTTCGTGTTTTGCTCTCATTCCTTCTTCTTTTTTTCTTCTGTTGTCCTCATTGTTTCTCTTCCTTTCTTCCCTACTGGTCTTCCCCTCTCTTGCCCCCCCCGGCTTTATCTTCGAATGTAAACGTTAATCACGTGACTAACAACTTACTACTCTACTTACAATTGACTCTCTTGGATTCCTGCCGCAGCTGACAGTCACTTAGGTCTCATATCTACAACTCAATAGATAAGGGGAAAATAACAGTAAAAAAACTCTCGTGAATTACACCTGCCTAAATGGAGGGTTGGACTGGCCGGAGGGGTAAGGGGCGTTGTGCAAAGAAAAGACGCGGGGGGGGGGGGCCAAGGCACAAGACAAACATCCCTCTTCAGAGAAATAGGTAGTTGAGAAAGCATACATATTGATCATATTTCAGTGGACACATCGAAAGCTATGGGGAGCACTAGATCTCTTTCAATCATCGAAATTGAGCAGTACCAAGCCTAATCAGTTCTTGGAATGATGACTGCTTGGGAACATTCGATACTATAAGCATTTGCAGCCCGTATGCAGGGTCTCTGAGGAGAGGGTGCAACCGTTGCATCGCACCAGGGCCCGGAGGGACAAAGGGAGCCCTGAGGGGCCATCGATAGGGACCCGAGAGTCTCTTGGGTAGAGCTCTGTTTCGAAACTTGCACGTCGATCTGATATATCCATTTATGAAGTGGGGTGAATGAATAAAGCATTGCGTGCTAAAAGGGTTAATGCAGATGAAGACTGGAGGGCTAAAAGACGAGGGTGTTTATGCAGTGTATAGGGGGTGCGAAAATAGCTTTTCATCACCTCATGGAATTCTTCACGGAGGCCCTGCTCACGTGTACGCGTGGGCTCCCCACATAAAAACCGATCTTGTGTCACATTCAGGCCGTCGTGGACACGGGTGCAGGAGTCGGGGGACAGGAGAAAGATTACCCCCTCCAAAATTCGGGCGAGACAGGATAAAATTTCGGGCAAATCAAGCCCTCTGCCCTCCTTAACCAAAGAGTTCCCATACGTTTATTCTCAAATCATGATAATATCTTAACCCTAATAACTCTCAGTAGCAGTGAATTAAACCAAGTGGGTTTTGTCTAACACCGACTGAATGTTTCTTCTGTTTTCCCTTCGCAGGGAGTGGGGTTATCCTACTCTCTAGAGCATTAAATTTCCGAATCTTTTTTTCTTCTGGATCCATTTAATTGTTTATATTATTATTTCTAAAAAAAATTCTGGTATGCCTGTAGGCAAGTAATAATATTTTCTGATTTTTCTAAGATCAAAAGTTTAAACATGGCGGCCGTAAATAGATATGAAATTGCTTTCATCTCCAGCCGCTTTCGTTATATTTTCAATATTAAAGAAGGAAAATGTCTCTTGTATTAAAAAATATATGTGGAATGTATATATTTTAATACAAGAAACATTTACAACGCGGTAAGATCAAAAATCTTCCAGCGTTATTATGTGTGTAAAGAAATCAGCCATAGATTTTGAACAAACTTTTGAAACTTCATTTCATGTACGAAGAAAATCATATTTTCCTTACGAATGATTTTTCATAGGAATAATCTGATTTTGTCTTCGAATTACTTGAGGAAATCAGTTTTCCTTGGTTCTTTTTCTCCCCTTTTCAAAACCACTTCCTCTAAACCACTGCGTTGGACCCGCGAACCCAACTGGGGCAGAGCCCTGGAGGGGAAATACATCTGAGGAACCTTGAAAAATCTAAAGAATAATCTAAAAAGATCTGAAAACAAACGTGAAAAAATCTAAAAAGAATTTGCTGAAGGGCGCAGACCTAGCACCGCCATTGGTGTGTATGTGTGTGTGTGTATGTGCGTGTGTGTGAGAGAGAGAGAGAGAGAGAGAGAGAGAGATGGTTTATAGACAAACTCAGGTTGAACGAGCAGTATATATTCATATATGTTTACCCCACTTCCCCCACAAAGATATAACGTTCCTAAGAAACCTTTCCAAGAGTTCCCAGATTCAAAAAATGGTGATGATGGTGTGTTAGACTGAGCTGTCGGAGGTTGAGGTGTTGAAATACTGGACACTGGGGTATAGGAGAGAGAGACAGAGAGGCACACGTTGTCTTTGTAACGGATTGCCGCAAAACTAAGACTGAACACTATCTTCACTGTTTGTTTTTTTTCAAGAGAAAATGTGTCGTTAATGGAACTTTAAAAACTGCAGTGTATCTATCTATTTATTCATCTCTCTCTCTCTCTATCTATCTATCTATATATATATATATATATATATATATATATTGTGTGTGTATTAAGAGAGAGAGGTTGAATGTTATGCAATGTTTGCTTTAATAAAAGATGAAAGCTCTGACAAGATGTTCATTGGTTTCTTTTGGAAAAAAAGGCTTCGTGCTATAATACAAATTTTTTCCAACTTTTAAAGGAAGCTTTAAAATAATGCTGTACACAAATAAACAGACGTACACATACATATACAATTCATACATATATCTACACATATCAATGTGTATTTAATAATTATTAAGATTTCATATATCTATAAAACGTATTTAATCAGGAAACCCAGTATGGGAATATAAACGACGGATCTATCTCAGTTTCTCTCTCTCTCTCTCACATTTATTTATATGGTTTTTAGTTCTTATTGAATAGCTACGAACGTTTGCATTCTTTTGGAGACGGATATGAATTTTGTTTGGTGCAAAATTTTCAATAAATTCTTGAACATCGTATCAAGTTTATTAAACTCAATTTCTTTGGTTGCATTTTTACTATAAACGATTTGGAAATTCGCCCCGTATTTTCAATCCCTTAATATACAAGGCTCTGGCTCGAACAATTTTTTGAACTAACAACACCGTTCCTGTTTGTAATACATTTTGGCTCAATCTATCAGGCGTGCGTTGAATCTACTGGATTTGAGCTAGATAAAAATGAAGTCCTTTAATGCCGTCTTTGATGTGTCTGATATACATATAGTAATCTTCTTTGCACGTTTGGCAGGAAAAAATAATTTAGAGATTTCATAACTTTCTTAATACAAACAGTCCTCCAAATTATCCCCCGATGCAAAGTCAGTTACTTGCCGATCCCTGTTATAATGCATTATGTTCAGATATTTTGTGTTATACACAGAATATTAAACTTTATTATCGTTGTTTAAATTTCTATTCTAATGCTGTACGTTAAATATTAGTACGGTGATCTTCTGCTGTTTCACCATGGGCCTGTTTCGGGTATTAAAAAAAACAATATAGGCATTTTGTCATGGCATCCCCTAGCTGTGTCGACCGGACACCCCCACCTGTATTTTACCTTTAGATTTTTATGTTTATCATAACTTGTATTTCTTTCTACTTTTTTTTTTACTTTGGTTTTATAGATTATTATATTTAATTTCATTTGACTGCTTTCTAATTAATGAATTAAATTGAATCGTACGAGTCTGCTCAATCCATGTGGCATCAGTATTTCATTCAACTATTTATATATATGTTGTTTACTTTCCCGATTCCATATCATGGATTTCCTTTTAGGGTTCTATTTAATTCAAGTAGACCATCTGTTGTCAAATATGAGCATTTCAGAAAAATATAAACAAAAATTCTTATTAATTGGACAAGATGTTCCCCCGCTTTTATTTACATTTTTTTATCTTCTGTTATTTCGATTATTCAGTATATCATTATATTATATTATATACAAAATATATTTACTATGGAAAAATTACTAGATAAATCGAATACATGAAAAGAAATTTGTTCAGTGTATTTTCGTTAAATCATTACATCATGTCCAAAATATTCGTTTCTATGAGTATTATTGTTTTATCATCCTATTGTGTACAGAATGTGTTACTTACATGAAAATATCCAGATGAATTAAATACATAAAAGGAAAAAGATTAATTTTATTATCATCGATTCTTTTTAAAAGTAGGTAAATAATCAAATGAAATAGAATAATTTTTTTACTCGCACCTCATGTCATTTTCACATCATTGACCTTCTAGTGAACTTCAGCAAGACGAAAATCATGTGCAATAATCACGCTGGAAATAAAAACACTAAGATCAAAATCGAGATCACAGAACTGGAGAAAGAAGACCACTACATCTACCTTGGATAACGAATCTCCATGAGACCCTCAAAAGAAGAAATCAAGCGAATAATCACCCTGGGATGACTAGCCTGTGGCAGAGCAAGCCCAACCTTCAAAAACAAGAAGATCCCATTAATCCTAAAAAGAAGGGTATACAGCTAATGCATCCTCCCAATAGTCATTCATGGAGCTAAAGCATGGAGCATAACCAAGAGACAGACCTGCGAATTGAGAACCATGTAACATGCACATGAATGGATTATGTTCAACCTCACAAGGAGAGACCACAAGACAGCACAATACATCCGAGAGAAGACAGGAGTCGGGAACATCATAGAATCCATAAAAAACTCAAATGGCAATGGGCTGGCCTTGTTGCAAGAATGGTGGACAACCGATGGACATCGAGACTCACGACATGGATCCCCAGAGATCACATGCGCAAGCGAGGCCGGCAGAGTATTAGATGGAGAGAAGAGCTAGATAAATTCAGAAAGTACTGGCTCCGTGACGCCCACGTTAGAGAAGTGTGGTGAATCCTGGGGAAGGTCTATGTCCAACAACGGATGCTAAAAGACTGATAATAATGACCTCCCAGCATGGTGAAAAAAATGCTCAAAATGGACTGACCTAAACACTTAGCTATCGGTTCTTATTCGACTGTCCTTCATCCTTTTGTACTCCACATCTAGAATTTGAACACTCAGAATTTTACCTCATAAGAAACTAGATTCTGGCATTTAAGACCATATGATCGTTCAGAACCTCCTTTGTTTCATTTTAATTTATTTTTTCAACTGACCAAAGCAGTAAGCGATCATCTCTTCATTGGAACTTTTTCCATTCTTTGTTGTATATCTTTGTACGATATATACACCTAAAGCCTAATATTCTGAAATTTAAGACCGTACGATTGTCCAGAACCTCCATTGTTTTATTTTGTTTTATTCTTTCTCAGCTGACCAAAGCAGTAAGTGATCATCTGTTCATTGAATTTTTTTCCATTCTTTGTTGTATACCTTTGTACGGTATATACACTTACAGGCTACACCGGTTTCATTTTAGACGATTTGTAATTTTTTGTTTTGGGGAATTCAGGTATTATTTTAATTATGAAGTTATTTGTCTAATTTATGAATAAAAAAGTGAATACATATTTATTTGTAAAAACTTATGTTAACATGCATATATAATGGAATGATTTGGTATCAAATTGTTCATACTGCCTCCTCCTATCGGAACGTGTCCCGGGGGTACAACCAGAGTACTTGAAACGTAAAGTATACAATCAATGCATATTACCGGCGTGAGAGTGCAAAACTTGCAAACACAAAACTACTTGAAATTCAAGTCAGAGCCACATAGAGGACAATGGAAAGAGCAATGTTAGGAATAACTCTCAGCAATAGAAAGAGACCAACATGGATACAAGATAGGATCAGGTTGAAGGACATCGTACAAGTAATTGAGTGACAAAAATGGAGATGGGCTGTGCACATAGCCAAAAGAGAGGACAACAGATCGTGCAAAAGGCTAACCGATCGGAGCCTGTGGGGTAGTAAACGCAGTAAGAAAAGACCAGACGCAAGATGGAGATTCGAAATTGAAAGGTGGGCTGGTAAGGCATGACAGTGATTATCGCAATCACGGTCACCAGGGAAAGAGCAAGGGAAAGGCCGTTGTCCAGCTGTGGGCCCATAACGCTTGTTGATGATATATATATATATATATATATATATATATATATATATATATATATATATATATATGTATGTATGTATGTGTGTGTATGCTTGTGTGGATACATGTGTTTTATATTTATGAATGATAAAAATTAGGTCTATGCTTTGCTTTAAGGAGAAATAAAAACAAAAAAAGAACGGTTAGAACGAGAGAGGAAGGTCAGGAAAGAGAGAGAGAAAGAGAGAGAGAGAGAGAGAGAGACCTGTTGGGTTTGAATGAGGAGTTTTATTCATCTAGTGCGAAACGCTAGAATTTTTCCAAACGCCACTGCCTTGTGATCTGATCAGAGTAATGAGGAACTCTTTTTAAATGATCCAGCTCAAATGTACGTATCTTTAAAACTTTTCTCTCATTTTGAAGATTTAAAACAATTTTTCACCTCCCGCGGTTTCCTCATTTCCAGTGAATCCATCCGAACGCTCCTTTTTTTTTCTTTTTAAACACTGTTTGTTCTTAGCTTCATATTCCTTAGGCTGTAAGATATCTAATTCCGGTTTGTGGTCTCCGATGAATAAGTTTTCCTTATGTTGGTTATCGTTGGCAGAAATAGTTTCCCTTTTTTCTTACTTCTTTTGTACGAGTAATTAAATTTCAGGGATAAGCTACGAGAATTACTTTGCGATTTAAAAATTCTCTATCATCGCTAATGCGGAAGGGTAATTAACGAAGTAATGACAAAGTTTTATTTAATTAATTGAAACCACGTGACGATTCCAAAACAACGAAACGTGGGAGTTTTGATTTATTTTTCGTTCAAGTTGACGCAAAAGTTTTCAAAACGTGAAACATTGCCGTACGTGGAATAAATAACTGGGTGTTCGTAATTTGTCAGAATTGAGGAGAGATAAATAGATAACTTGTCAAAATAGGCAAGAAGATACCATTTCCACGACATTTCACTCACGAAAACAAAATTTACTCCAACCAAAAACAACGTGGAAAGTGTGTTAAAGATCCCGACTTGTTTTATTTAAGAATTTTAATTTACCATCAACCAAAATGAACCCTACTTGAAATTAGTTTTATCATTTTTCTTTCTTTCGGTTTGTAAACAATAATTTTGCATATTACAGCCCGTGTTGAAGATCTCTTTGTAGAATTTCCTGTGATTTTCTTTGGAGAATATCTGACCTCTTAGAATAAGTTATTTGCTTGAACGATTCTATTTTTTTCTTCTTTTTAGTCTTGCAGATTTAATCTCGTTCCAAGACAATATTCGTTCAAAAAAAATAAATTCCTGATTACTCAAAACTCAAATAGCTGTAATGAAGCATTCAGTCCGTAAATTCTTCATTAAATTTCAGACTGCATGTCTACGGTTTTAAATTACTGTTTTGCGTTTTCCACATTGAAGATGGTCAAATTTTTCTGAAGTTCAGAGATTAAGTATTTTTTGTTTTACCACACATTTTCCGTGTTGTAATCTTAATTATTGTATGTGTGTCGATGGGGAGTAATTTCCTTGCCTTTATTATATACTTATTTATTCTAAATGTTTTCCTCGTCGTGCTTGTTACGGCCACAACGCTTCGGTCGTTTTATCATCCGAACTTCTTCAGGTAGCTAGCTGTGTTCTCACAATATACAGTATCGCCTATAAATGAGTACTCTCTAAAGACATTTTTTTAAATAAAAAACTTAAAAACATTGCAGGATTTTATTAGCCCAAGTGGATCATTATTCAATCAAAACATAAACATATATCATCAGGTATTATTTTAGTCAAACTTAGCAGCACTGAAGCTCTGTTAGCACAAATTAGATTTTAGTATATATATATACATGTATATATATATTGTGTCATCCACTGAAAGCTGTTGCGTTGTGTTACAACTCTTCAGTGTGGCTGGTACCCTCCCTCTACTTCACGGAACTGGACGGTCAGTAAGGTTGAATTTAAGCGATATATTTATTTACGCATATATATTCCCCATCCACTAGTGTGCTCCATTCCATGTTGGAAGAGCATTGCATTAGCTTACAATGAACAAATTACCTCACTTAAAGAGAGCTCAACCCTGAATAGGGTATATATATATATATATATATATATATATATATATATATATATATATATATATATATATGAACGGTGGAGAGTGAGAAGGACTCGGAAGTAAATTGTATGGAAGTTATGTTTATTTATCTGTAAATGTTTTTATTCATGGTCTCGACATGTTTCTGGTGGTAATCCCATCTTCATTATTGTGTGTGTGTGTGTGTACTTTTAGAGGTTATAGGTTTGATGTGGAACATGAATCCACCATCATATATAATTTGTTGAATCAAATTTGATAATGTTATAATCAGGAAAGTAATGTGATAATGAAGACGAAAGATGACCGCACACTTCATTATCGTATGATTATTTAAGTGTTTATATATTTTGGGGACACCGTATAGAATCTTAGAACGCATTGCACTAATGCTCGCATGAATTTTTGAACACTTTCTTAGCGTCGAATATTTTTATTTTACCACTCAGAGATCTGAATCCATTCTTCAAAAAAATTAACCATATGGTTTCAAGGAATAACTATTTTTCTTCAAATTTTCGAAAAGTCTCCTGATATTGGTGGTATTTTAATGCGTGCTGGTTGTGTAGCGGGCAAATAATTTACAGGAATCGTACATGACTAAACGCCATCTTGTTTATCGCACTTCCAATCTTGGTACCTTCATTTTGGTTAGTGATTAATATTAATCGGCTTCATGCATATTATGACGAGCTTGTAACTTGGGCTTAATTGTTGAAGAAGGATAATCATTCGTGGGTTAAAGTCTTTTAAAGAGATTTATTTTGGCATCCCACCTCAAGCTTGTTTCACGATAAGGGATCCTTTTTTTTTTCTCAAACTGATCTGGTATGAGATTTTTATTGGCTTGGGGACATTTTTTTAAAACGTAGGCCAAGTTAGTTTAGCAGCTGGTGCGTTCAACCAGGTTTCCCTCTGGCCAGAGAGACGTGTGTTCGAGTCTCACTGGGAGCTTATTCTCTATTTCCGATCTGCACTGTTTACTCACTGCCGTAGACTGACGATCTCAGTTAAGTTCTGATTAAAAAAAGGTAAATGGTATCCAAAAATTGATAATAACAGTTGATTCTTCTCTCTAAGTGCAAAGCAAATACCCATATTTAAACTCAACAGTTTGTTTTCATTCTTGACCTTCTGCTCATCGTATTAATCGAGGGAATTTTTTTTCTGTTTCTTGTTTATTCTGATTTTTAGGAAACATTATGTGACTATTATTTCCTGTCCCACGAGGAAAACTGTTTGAAATATTTTTGTTGCCTGTTGGTCGTTGTTTATAATTCGAGGAAAATTCTACGTTTTGCTAAATGACAGGTGTGTGTAAGATCTTTAATTTTACCCCGAGAGGAAGAGCTAATCCCAGTACCTTGCACACGCGGCTGAAGATCGGGTTGAAGTTTCCAGCATTTTGACAAAATCTTTCATTAATATAAGTCCATAGCATCTTTATTCATCCATCAAAGTCTTTAATCTGACTTCCTTTCAGGTATTTGGCTAATACAAAAGTTCCCAGCATTTTTTTTTCTTTTACAAAATCTTCTCTCCATATAAATTCATTGCAGCATTATCTAGTCATCAACTTCCGTGACTCTTAGTGGTCTCTCGCCACCCCTCAGCAAAATTGTGTATTGGTGTTTTGAATCTATGAATCCTTGGGGGGTTCTTCTGACATTTTGTTGAAACTGTTGACCAATTGAGGAGTGTTGCTTGAAGAAGCAAGAGCCTTAAAGTAACAGGTCTGAAGCGCTGCGAGTGGAACGGGCGACCCATCCAGTGCTGTATCAACGATGATGCCCTCGATGGTTTTGAACGGACTAGAGTTGGCCATGGCCTCATCAAAAAATAACAAATTTAGACTCAAATCCTCGGCTCATACACTCCAGGTTCCAGGATATTTTTTCACAGTCACCTTCCCTGTATCGTAGTTATATGTCCACACGATACCTCCAAACATTCTCAATGAATATCAATGTAACTCTCTTGTGAGATAAGCCATGGAGTTAGGGAGAATTGCTGAAATTTCGGGATTGGGACATTTTCAGAATTTCTTGGTGACTGTGAGATATTTTTTTTTGTATACATTCATATGTTCACTCGTGTTGCCACGCAATATATCTAAAACTTTTCAATTAATCAAAAAAAAAAAATTGATTACATATTGTGACAGATCCAGAATTTTTCTTCCAAGACCCCCCGCCGCTGTATCATAGCTATAAATGAACTTTTCGTTCAGCTTTAGTGACAATGACATTGGCAAAGGTATAGGCTCTCTGAGTGCTTCATAGTTTTTGTCAAACTCCAATTGGCTTAGTTTTTCTACGGTAACAAAAACAATCAAAACAATCCTCAGCAGATTTACAGGAGTAAAGATTGACATTCCTCTACCGTAACTTACAATAACGACCAACTGATCGGTGGTTCTGCGTCCTACCGACACAGGTAAATTGACAAATCTTACATATCTATAAAAATTTATGCAAGAAATATGCAAGGGCTTATTTCATACTTATAAATAAATGCATTTATGAAATCAACATTTTCCACCATGATTTAAAATCACGACCAAGTGGCTGGTAGCCGGTTCTCTTACCGACTGAGCCAAACGGAGAAGTCTTACATATCTAGGAAAATATGTATCTTAAATATGCAAGGGTTCTATTCATTCTATTTAATAAATACATTATACTATAAAATATATTTTATATATTTTCATCTATTATATACTAGCTGAGGTACCCAGTGTTGCCCGGGAAAGAAATGATATTGATTGGAGATTTCATAAAATCAAAGAATAGGAATACTTAGCCAGTGAAATCCTAAAACCAAATAATATTTTTTGGAATAAATTGTTTGTGCTTTTAATCGATAAACCTTTGTGTATCCTAATGAAAGAGTCGTTGTAGGCAATGTAAGTATTATGAGAGCCGGACTATTTACGATGTAACAATGAAGTTGACCCTCACTTTCCGTCCGTCGTGCAAAGGTACGGTTTTGGTGTACCTTGCTTACCTCTGTTTTGAAACAAAATTGGGGGGGGGGCGGTATTTGTCATTTGTAAAGTAATAGTCTAGTCGAGCATCATTGCTACATCGTTAATAGAAGGCTCAAACCCACCCAAACCTGAAGAAAATCTTCTCAAAACTGACACCTTCCCCCTAGGTAATGGAGGCCATATTGGAAGAAGGAAAGATGTCTTCGAAAAAAGGAAAAAGAAATGATTGATACGTTCATTTGATTTCACTGGTAAAACGAATTTCAACCGAAGAAAACAACAGAATAAAATGAGCTGAAGGTAAATGTAGACAGAAATGAATAATAATGGCTGATAATATTTTCAATTTCATGAAAAAAAGAACAGAAAAAATGTAGTTGTTCTTCCAATTTCGTGGGAGTTAGGGCGCGAAATTTCAATTTTGCGAAAAACTCAACACTCTGTTACTGAAAAAGTACTTTATTGAATGCAATACATACACTTATTCTCAGTTAACATTCATAACATATCTCAACAGTAACAGTACTCTGCTGTAAATAGAAAAAAATGTTCAGACAGAGAGACAGGCATACGTTGTCTCTATAACGGATTGCTGCAAAACAAAGACTGAACATTATCTTCACTTTTTTGTAAAAAAGAAAATGTGTTGTAAATGGAACTTTCAAAAACTGCGGTCTATCTATCTATCTATCTATCTATCTATCTTGTGTGTATGAAGATTATACCTGTACTTGAACTTTTAAAAATATCTTTATAAAAAAATAAGTATAAATTTATGATGATATAACTTTGTAATGTAATGTAATTTTATGGTTTACTTAACTGTACAGTATTTTTTAGTCTGTATTTTTTTATAGCAGCCCGTAAAATTGAAAAAAATGTAACTATTGATGACAAAATGGCGTATAAGCAAATCTGCAAAATAGAAACCAACGAATTAGGAGGGCTAACTCCACATTAATTTCAATTTCATCTCAGAAATATGGCCGTATTTATTCGGCTGGTAACGTATGAAGAACGTGAATGGTAATGTAATCTAATTACGGCTTTGCCTGTTAGGTAAGAAAAAAGAAAGGGAAGGGCTCATAGAATTTGATAACGGCTGTCTCACTAATACTTACTTACTCAGTAGATTTTTTTCCTATAATCATGAGGAAAAACCGCCGAAAACTATCTAAAAGTAAATTTTATTGTAAGGAATGTTTGTGTCGTTCATGAAAAGAGTGACAAAAATCCTATTATTGAATTATTTGTTTCCATTGTATAGAAACGAGGATTGGTCAGAAAATGAACTCTAGTGACCTTGAATGACTTCCAAGATTAGCCTCTGTAAAAGTTGTTTTTATTGATTCTGTATGCCAAATGTTACGCCAATAGGCCTTGTAGTTTAAGCGTGAAAGAGTCACGGTAAAAAAAAGTTTATTATAAACACAATACAATAGTTTCCGTGATCATCTTCAGGCAGAAGAGAAATAAATAGATTTTCCTGTTATTTATCCTTACACAGTTTTTCATTTTTATTGCATTGTGTCGTACTTTCCTCGTCTTTGTACCTTTCTCTCGCTCAGCCATTAAACAGAATACTCCATTATTATTCTAATAGAATGGAGATGGTTCAACAATTCTTTTTTTTTACTAACTATTTGATATACTCGTTCGAATAGAATCTATTCTTTTATTCCAACGGATGTTAGACATTTATTTGCAACAGTAATGATGGTATGATAAAGTTAAAAATCGTAAACAGACGACTGATACGTGGAAATTTTCTTTTTTTTTTAGAGTTATATCCTAATTCGTAAAAGTAACAATAAAATGTTTGAAGATATAAGTACGTCTACGACCAGAATAAAATTTTAAAACAAATATATCTTATTCCTTTATTTCTTATTTTGTGGTAATAAAACTTTAGTAGTTTTTGAATAACATTTCTTGTCCCTTTTTGTTGTTGTTGAACATTTGTCGTTTGGGGAAAAAATAGTAGAGATTATGAAGAGAACCGGTGAACTGAACGCGCCTTTTCAAAGAAAAATCTCAGTCGTAGAACAAAAAGGGTTGTCAGATAGTTGGAGATGTTTCTGGCCCAAAACACGTCGAAAATGGCCAAAAATAGCCAAATACCTAAATTGTTTATAAAAGCAAGTACTAGAAAGCGCAAACCGAAATTGTCAGCAGCAACATAGGTTTCTTCAGTTTTCAAGTTGGTCGGGCTGGCTGGTTAGCTGTCCATCTTGCTATCTCGCTATCACGCCACACCGATGGAGCTAGAAGGCTAAACATTCAAAAAACTTTAAAAAATCATTGAGGAGGGTGGAATCTCCACCACTACCACTACGACCACAACCAACAGAAAAAAGAAAGATTTTCAGTTGGGAGGGGGTGTTAATTCACAATTAAAGATTAAGATAAACTGATCACAGTTTGTGGCCGGCAGTGTTCACAATTTTCCTTCTCGAAAATTCTGACTTTTTTGGTGATATTACTCTTTCCAATTTTTAATTGATCATCTGCTAAAGAACGTCGGTCAGGTGACGGTTTCTATTGAGTGACTAACCATAAGTTTTATTATTCATTTTTATTAAATGAAGTATTGTTATTGGTACGAAAAGTGGTACCAACACAAACCAGTGACTGCACTGGAGAATTGAAACCACTGTACCAAAAATCGTGTAGGAGGTAGAAACCACAGCGCTGCCGTGATAGGTGACCGAGTGATGAGAGGAGGGCTAAAGATCTGAGGAGACTTACTGTCACTCAGCCTCCAGCGATAACCACCGGACAACCGGTGTGAAACTGTAAACCACAGCACTGCTGTGGACTGTAAGAGTGTGGAGAGGAGGGCTGGAGACCTGAGGAGACTTACTGTCACTCAGCCTCCAGCGATAACCACCGGACAACCGGTGTGAAACTGTAAACCACAGCACTTCTGTGGACTGTAAGAGTGTGGAGAGGAGGGCTGGAGACCTGAGGAGACTTGCTGTGACCACGAAGCAACTGGTGTGAAGAAGAAGAAGAATCATCGTCATGTTTTGGTTACTTCTTCATCGCAATTTTACGGTGGCAGTCTGAACTTGACCAAAAGCAACTGAAAAATTAAGATGAAGGTGAATACTAGAATTGAAAAAATAATTATTGTTTATAAGACATTGCAATAATGAAGTACATACTGATAAATAAGAATCAATTTGAAATAAATGCAGCAGCAAAGTCAAAATGGCCAAAAATTGAAATATGATCCAACTAAAAAGTTAAGAGCCAAATAATTTTCTTCAAAAGCCAGATTTGTCAAATTCGGCCATGAAATAGTCAAAATAGCCATCCTGATAGGGAACGCATCTGAATGGCCTTTGCTTAACGTGACTGACGAGTCTTTTTTTTTCGTAAGTTGATATTTTCGTTACTCTCAGAGCTACAATACTAACTTTTCATTTTTATTTCGAAGTGAACTCTTTACAAATCATAATGTAAAGTGTTTGGGCTTCTAATGAGAAAAATGAGCTTTGTAACTCTAAGATAACGAAAATATTATCTTAAAAAAAAAATGATCCGTTAGACACTTATCATGTGCATTCACTCGATTTCATTTCTGTCGAAAGGAGCCACTCTAGGTATAGGGTTAAAGTAATTTCAGATTGTTCGAAAGACAAATTGCTTTTCACTCGATATGTACGTATGTTTATAGGTTTATTGTCTATAGTTTTGAGAGTCATAAACATTCAAAGAGATTTTCGGACCTTAAAACTCAATGTATTTTTTTGTGGCCATAATGTTTCGGATGATCCATTCTACGGCCTGCATAGGATTGTTTTGAGAACGATTGCTTTAAATTTCTTTTGTTCGGTTCGTGTATCCCGTTTTATCTATTGCCTCAACGTGAATTTCATTTTATTCTTTTTTTTTTTTTCGATACTTAGTTTAGTCAAAAAAAAACATGATCATTTTTCCACTTCTAATCCAAATATGTTGGCTGCATTTATTTTTTTTTAGTAACGCAAATATGTTTTCACTCTCGTTCTACCCCCACCCACCCAATTTTTCTTTCATTTATTTTTGTGGTGGGTGCAGGGGTGACTAGGGCGGATGTTTGTTGAGGTAGAGTGTCCACTTATTCTGGATACCTATTGTTTTGAATGTAAGCCAAAAAATAGGATAAAAGAGAGAAATGCTAGCGGTTATCCTTATCGTACTTTGGACAATGACCACGCTCAGATTTTATCAATATTTACAACAAAAAAAAAAGGAAAAATGATATCGAATCTGTAAAAATAAAATAAAGATATGTTCGTTTTATTGTCTGCTAACATTTACGCTTTTTAATTCAAATTATTTTCGCTCCCTGCACGCGCCTATCCTCTGAGTGAGCGGAAGAAGTGATATTGTTTGGCCCATTGGTTGAACAAACTTATACGCAACCATTATTTATAGGACAAACGCTATGAACACGAAGCAAATGTAAAATTTCCTTTAAAAAAACCCACGAACAATACACCTTATAGGTCATATCAGTGTAACTCAGTGATACACCCAGTGACATTATGCGATATGTGTTTTGTTTTTGTTTATTAAGAGAAAAGAATTAAATTTTATTTATCTATTTTCCAGGGATTGGTAATTTCTTTTTTTTCTCCGTCTCTGGCAACTCCTCAGACGAATGCCATTCTTTCTTTCTTTCTTTCTTTAAAATTCTATTTTAAATTAAATTAGGCGAATTAGACCAACGTTTTTACTTTTTTTTTCTCCAAAAGTTTACTGACTTGTACTGCGTCGCCAACTTTCTTCAGAATTAACTTTTGTGGAATCCCTTTGGGGTTCACATGCAGCTGCAACGAAGAAGTGCCGTCGACGAAAATACACGTTATGAAAACCATGAGACTGAAACACAAAAAGAAAAAACACGCCGTGTAGAAAAATCTCTCGTTTATTCTACGAATTGACCAAAAGAAATCCATTGTTCCAAAAACATGGAATAACGGAACGAAATATTCGAAATGCATGGATGGTTGTTCAATTACGATTGAATGTATCTCTGTCACTGTCTTGTGTTGATATCTGCAGCCCTTCTGTCAATCTCAGCTGGTCTGCCCAAATAAATCGATTTGTATTCCTTTGTCTTGTCTCAGTCAAAATGTAAACATCCCATTTGCACTTCCAACTTGAGACAGATCCCAGCCCTACCAAGAGCCACTTGGGATAGCAGCATTATCCGATACCTCCTTTGCCGTTATATTCGATGTCACGCAGTATCTCGCTATACATGTTAATTCAGAGAAATATTTGGTTATGATAGTCATTTACAAAGCTAAGCCCAGCCACAATAATGGGGAACCTGTAAGTTCCGAAATCACCATACAAATTGTTCTGCGAAATGATTTGACCAACGATCGAGCTACAACAAGCGTTGATTACAACTATTTACGAAGCTCACGAAGACACTGTAGTAAAACACTCGAAGTGAAGTTCAAGCGATTTAGCCTGCAGTTGAAACTTGCTAATCATCGAACTATTGTAAGAGTCCAATATTCGGCTGTTGCCTGTCACATACTGGTTGAACCTCACCGATATAGCAAGCTTGGGACCAGACAGATGCTGGATAAGCGAATTTTATCAACCAGTGAAGCTTAGGGTGAAACAAATGGCAAAATAATGCTTATATTATACTGTATCACTGATACCGATATACATAGATCTAGCTCTGGTTTACTCTTTCTTCTTATTAATGTCAGAAAGATTCTGACGATAGATTGACTTTTATTTGTATAAGTCTGACGGGGGGGGGGCTCAAGTATCGATTTCCTTTTGTTCTTATCTACATGACTGCTGGGTCAGTGGATCCTGGATAAGTGAAGTTCAGTTCAGTTCGTATAAATTTCTTCTCTTGTGAACAAGAATACCAAGCGTTTTGAAACATCAGTGCTATATTTATTTACTTAATGTAGCTTATTCTGTCACAAGCCTACTGTAGTGAGAGATTTGTGAAGACCAAAGTCACGATAGTTGCGAATTGGTCCGTGAGAAAAGTTAGCTTACCATGGGCGCAGGGTGGAGAGCTATTTGAAAATACCCCCATGGGTCCCGATTGATAGACACCCCCAAGAAGCTTTATAAATTATAGTCCACCAATTGCATTTCTTCTGATATTATACACTAACAAGGATATATTTGTACATACATGAATTGCATCAATAAGTCAGCTTTTGGGGTGGTTTCCTACCAATTAAGTAATAGTGCATGTCTTTGCATTACCTTTTGGTCAAATTTTACTGAATGTTGGAGAGGCCACTTCAGGAACCAAAACCTCTGGCTCCCGAATCTCTACCCATGTCTTCGTGTCCAGAATCTGAATGCTGTCAACTTTTTTAGTGGTTCTCTACTAGGGGAGGCCCAACCCGTGGAAGCGTTTTTAGATTTTCTCGAGGACAGCTGGGACAACGGATTAGCAGGTCCAAACTGTTTCAATGTTTATCTTTCGGCATTACCAGAATAGTTGAATACTTTTTCTTTTTAAAAGTAATCCAAGTAAATGTGTATGTACTAATATCGAAAAAAGAAGGATTTTCCAAAATTATGCACATATTGTTCAAGAATGCACTTTTTGAGTGAGACAATCTTAGTAACGAGGAATGGCATTCTTAAATATGGTGAAAAAGATGCATTGGGAAGATAATCTGAAAACTATTGATCTATTTAAATACTTGAAGATTAATGTTTGGAAATCCTCGTAGGTAACTTCCAAAAAGTTTTTGAGAAAAGAAACTTATGAAGAAAGTAATATTTCTCAGTATTCTTGAATGTTATTCATTTTCTTTTTCTTTCTTTTTTCATTCTCATTCTTTTCTCTTTATTTTCTCTTTCCTTTTTCTCTTCTCTCTCTTTTTTTCGCCTTTAACCTTACTCTCCTCGATTTCTTTCTTTCACCCCTTTTCCTTCCTTTGTAAATGTTCATCCTTTCTCTCTCGATTCCTTTTCTCTTTTTATTTCCTTCATACCGGACTTTTCATCGATCTTCTATCCATATAACCTTATCTCTTTTTAACCTTTCCTTTACCTTTTTATAATCTCTCTCTCTCTCTCTCTCTCTCTCTCTCTCTCTCTCTCTCTCTCTCTCTCTCTTCTGGGGCACTTGGCTTAAATCTACTCAGCCTGATGGTTAATCTGTCTTGAGAGAGAGAGAGAGATGTGAGTATTTTAGATGATATTTCAGTACTTCTGATTATAAATTATACGTGTAGTACATTATACAGACAACAACGATATGAGTTATTGAAAGTAAAAACGTCTCTTTAATCTATTCAACGAAGGGTGGAGCAGTGGGGCAAGTAAGGAGGGGGGCACTAAATTTCAGCCAAGAGGCCCGGATTGTAGATAATCTATTACTCTCTCTATCTCTCTTCCCACTTTTCCTTCTCTCTTCATCTGATGCTATATCACCCTCTTTGTGTTCGCTATCTATGGCAGTCAGTATCTTCCTATATTACTCGTTCTATTGTTCTGTGTCACAAATACACAATAAATAAATGAAATACCAAACATGGACGACACCAACTCTAAATAAATCCTGCAGTATATTTGTTCTCGTTTATTTTATTCATTATCACCGCGGACATTTTTGATTTTTTTTTGTTGGAGTTGTTCCCCTTCGTTAGTCTGTTATACGCTTCCATGACTAAATTTTCCGCCATCTCTTTTTGCTTCATTAAAAGTGTATGCTTGCTATTTGATTATTTACTTAATACAAAGCCCGATAACTCTTTGTTTAATCGCTGCTATAAAATTATTTATCTAATTGACTTTATCTTGGAAACTTTGTAAGCGTTTCTTTATTGTTTTTCTCTCTCCGATTACCTGTGTAGGAGATAAGTGATGTGTAAGAATTATGGCTTCGCTTCCAGTGCCGCTTTGTCCAGCACGGACAATACCAGACCAATACATCAACAACATAGATTACTCTGTGAATCACAGGGAGATTTTCATAGTTCATTTGACAAAGTCAATTGTCCCCAAAACGTTTCTCGAGTTTTCGGAAACAATAGAGAGAAAAAAAAAATGTCTAGCACAAAATTTTTTTCGGAAAAAAAAAAGACTGGTCACTCGTTTTTTTTCCGTTTCCTGAATTTCTGAGATTTATTGTTCTGTTTGTTTTTTGTTTTTGTTTTCAGATTATCTTGATCCTTGTTGTTTAGAAATCGTTGCCCAAACTATTCCCTGCCTATATATTTTAAAAGTCGTAACTTATGTATTGGGTCTTCTCTTTTTCTATGATGATTGAACAATCATCCACGCATTTTGAATATTTCGTTTCATTATTCCATGTTTTTGGAACAATGGATTTCTTTTGGTCAATGTGTAGAATAAACGAGAGATTTTTCTACACGGCGTGTTTTTTCATGTTTCAGATTATCTTGATCTATGTTGTTTAGAAGTCAGTACCCAAACTATTCCCTGTCAAGTATGTTTTAAACGTCGTAACTTATGCACTGGGTCTTCTCTTGGAAAAATCGAAAATAGACAGTCTTCATCGCACGTTTAAAACAGTTTTATTTCCATGCAAATCAACGAATATGTAAAACAGAATATCAAAAAAATGTAACATCTAAATAAATGTGTTAGAATATTTGTGTAATCTAAACTAGCATGAAATATCTTGAGACATTTATCAACACAAAAGGCCGCTTTACATTCAGTCTATTCGCACCTTCTCTCAAGTTGTTTAGTAAGCCTTCTTCACACCTTCTGGTGGGGTTTTGTCTCAGCTGTTGTAGGGGTTACAGAGGGGGGATATTAGATGCAGAAGGAATGGTCAGATGATCGACCCCTTTTAGGACGAGCACGATAGACATGGTTATCTTCAATTGATTTCAAATTACATGGCACGAGACTGACGACTTGCTAAGACGAGTCAACTCGTCCGTACCACTGGACCGACAACTTGCTAAGAAAAGTCATCTCGTCTATAATAGCAAACAGATGAATCCAAGTTTATTTGTTTGCATCCCCACGACTACAAATGTGACACAAAGTCGGATGGGGTGGGGTCCCACATCCTCGAAAACGTGCTGGCACAGGGTGCAATGAACCCGATTCCTTGGTCATGATTTCGCAAGGACGTCGGGACAAGCTGGACTATGTCCGCGGGACAAACCCTGTTGTGCAAGAGTCCCCAAGTCTCGATGTGTGATTTCGTGAAGTCATAAGGGCAGGCTTGACTTTATTCTCAGGACAGATCCTGTTGATACTCTCAGGACGAGCCTGAGCATGCTGGTCAGTGGTTACAGGATGGGGAATCATCCTGGACAATGGTCAACTTCTCAGCGCGAAGGCGTCAAAGAACAGATACTTCACATTGATCTCATCTAAAGATGACTGGATAGAAGATAGTTTTGAAGGAGCTTGTAGAATATATTAGCTGAGACGTTGGGGTGGAAAAAATACTGAAGATGAGAAGAAAAATCCAAAAAATGTGTGGAATAATAATTTTTTCAGAGATTATATTTCCAATGTTTTTTCTCTTCAGTATTATTTTTGAAAAAATTCCCATATTTTTGGCCTTCAATAATTCTCTTTATTTCTCATTATAGTATGAATTGACCGGTTTCAAGCTCCTTGAAACCGACCACGAGAAATCTTTCCTTTGAGCTGAAAAATATAACAGTAACGCGATTCCATATACCCTTCTCCCAAAGCATTTGGAATTTTGAAAAGAAAATGGTGATACTAGAGACCTATGAGACCATATTGGTGAGAAAAAAAATTTTGGTAAACAATTATTTTACAGATTGATCTTATTTTTCCTTTACTATATACCGAGTGAACAGATATAACAAATATAATAATTATAATTGAAAAACTTAATCATTCAATTTTCATTTTATGGAACTTCAAAGGTGTGACTAGAGAGTAAACACGATACATTTTACCATCTGCCCCTCACACACACTCTCGGAAGAATTTGGAATACTTCGTTCTTGGTGAGTGTTGGTCTCGGTGCAAAACAACGAAGGTCGTTCGCAGAGATATTAATGAAAATCAATATAATAACTCTAGCGCTTAAAAGTGGAATTTGCCGATTCAACCACCGAAATTCGCAATTTCTTTTACTTCGAATTTGTATGATCAAATGTTTTACACAACCTGTGCCTTGTGCATCGAAAATTAAGAAAAAAGTTATTGCCAAGAATTAATGCAAGCGTTACTGACAGAACAGACTAGCTATATATCTATATCGTATGTACCTGACTATAATAAGACGAATGGTTTACAAGAGTATTATTTCGTGTAACTGTCCTTATCAAATTTCGGTAGACAGCCTTTAGTCATAATACCAGCACATTGGACGTAGTGTAATATTTGTATTAAAATTTTTTTTTTTAATTAAATGTCCGTCTTATCTTTACAGATGTGCTTAATGTGGCACCCAGTAAGAATCGCACTCCCCACTAGCAGGCGTTCCCCGTCGAATAGATTCTAATATATTAAAAAAGTACAATTATTAATGAGATGACTACAATTAGTGTAACGGATATTATCTCTACTATGTCTCATCCGATAGCTGATTGCAGTTGTTCGGCTAACAAATACTACACTTAATTTTGTCATTGCTACTAGAAATAATATAGGCAACTTTTCGCAGTTTTTACTAGACTATGATTGTCGTGGTAATGATACTGATCATTTTCCTTTGTGATTTTAATTAATTTTTTTTCTCTCTGAATTTCTCTTCTTCTTTGTTTCCCGTCCCTAAAAGAGAACAGACATTATATTTCCCTTATCCTCCAATCCAATACCCCGCTTTCTAGGTTCTTATTTTCAAATTTTAGTATCTTTCTTAGTATCACTGGTTCTTCTTCTTTTTCTTAAAAATAAAATAAATATAAAAACTCTTTTGATGTTCTGTGTGACTCATACCGACTTTTTCATTATTGTTTCCTTTCTTCTTCACTGGGTAAATAACTGTCTCCCATTTTTTTCTTTGTCGTCTGCTACTTCCTTCGTTACTGATATGTTGGTGGTGGTACCATTCCTCAGACGCCATTTCTTTTTTATGCGTAATTATAATAGTTTGCTCTTTATTATTTTTATTATTTTGTTTTTAAAGAACCTGGAATTAATGTACACGTATCATTCGGGTCTAACATTAATCATTGTCTAATAATTTCCACCTTTTCTTTCCCCTCTTCTTTTTCTTAATTTTATTCTACTCTTTATTTAAAAATTGTTTTTAGTTTGTTATCAAGGGTGATGAGGTTCCCTTTTTTTAAGGACTGTTTCACTTGTTTTATCTCCTTGCGATATTTCCAAAAAGGAGGGAGACGGGGAATTAGTAGCATTTAAATAAGATAAAAAGAATTTAAATTTTCAAAAAAGACTGTTCATTTATTTTTCTGTTTTTTGAATTTATTTATTTGTAAGATATGTTGGAAAAGATTTTTTTTTCTTCTCGAATGATTTTTTTTTTTTAAAGATTTTTTTTCTTTTCGTTCAGTCGTGTGGGTATGGAATTAAAAAATTCTGCAGATTTTTAAATGACTTTTTATATAAATTTTAGACCATATTTTAGTTTTTTGAATCATGGTCATGTGGGGGTTGGAGAGGAATCAGAAGACAAAAATACTGCAGATGGTTATCAAGATCCTACTAGAAAATAAAACCCGTAGACATCTGTCATCCGTTTACGGCGAGCGAGCAAAGTTATGAGTAAAAACTGGTAGGAACTCACGAAACGTCATTAGACAAAAAAAAAAATATTTATTTGCTTCGTTTACTCTGACTATTATCTTTTTTTAATAATATATTTCTCATGCCAGATTGACTTAGTATTTCTCTGTTTACTGGTGAGTGCAAGATTTAATTAATCGTTTTGAGAGACAATTTTTCTCAAAATCTTCGATTATATTTCCGTGTTGTTTCTGACATCGTTTTTCAGCCATTTTGTTTTTTTCCTATTCTCTTTCTTTTTCGAAATTTTACGCTTGTTTGTTCTCGGAGTGTTATATTTCCGAATGTCCTTATTTTCTTTTCTTCTTGAGGTAGTGATGTTTTAGTTTTTTGGTAAGAGGAGCCTTTCTTCTTCTCCAAATGTTTGTTCTCTGAGAGGATTTGGCTAAACTCAATCTCTAATCTCTCTGTCTTTTGGTCAGCCATGATGTTTCTTTGCACGAAAAATAAAGTTTTGTGAAACTCTCTCCATAGATCTTCTCCTTGTTTCTTTATATATGTATATATATATATATATATATATATATATATATATATATATATATATATATATATATATTTGGCCATTCATTTTAGAAATTTTTTCCCCTTTCCGGCGGAGTATAGCAAGGTGACTGGACGTTACGATGCCCGGAATAAAATCATATTCATGATCTGAACTCAAGATGGAATACTTGTCTGTTAGATGTGGTGTTTCAATTATTGCAAGTGGTTTATTCCGACTATTTTCCTCGTCTATATTATCTTGTTTGTTTTTTTACAACGTTTCGATTAAGTACCCTCCATCTTCCCTTTGATGTTTTATTTTGTTCTGGGATGGTTCCCAAGATCAAGATTCGACAACATTCCAGGGCAGAAGAGACGCCACAACACCGCCCAAAACTCGATGAAAAAAAATCAAGATGAGGGAATTAGTCCGAAAAAAAACAAACAAAAAGCCCACGTATAATCAATGTGAAATTGTTCGATTGAACTTTTATTCCAGACTTAAGACACTTAATCTCATTTCTATTCATTAGAATATGAGAACGAATACATTTTTTTCAGAAAATTGTAGTCTCCATTTTCCAAGAAAGAACGTAAGAAAAAAAATGACATAATTTACTTGTCAACTACGTAAGTTTAAATACGATTTGATGAGTCTGGACTAAATTTTCGACTACTATTTTCACTGAAGTACAACTTATGTGTTGTGTATAGCAAATACTGATCGTGTATACACTCTTATGCGACAGAATAGATTTCGTGGCTATCACTGCTATTTTCCATTGCAAATAGAACTGGTCATCTTGAAAAATATGCTTGTTGATTAACGGCAGTAATGAGATTAGATAAGTTTCAGATCTTATCAGAGATCAGTTCTGAAGCAAAGGAAGTAAATTATTGCAGCTTCCGGTCCTCGGCTGTCTTAACCAAGATAATATACATATATATTCTTCCACCAATTAGTAAAACTAGTAACAAAATAATTTCAGTGAAAATGTTCCATGTGAAAATATTTTCAAAATAAGGGATCATTGTCTCTAAAATCTTTGCTTTCCTACGGAAATTTAAGCATTTTTGAATTTCTTAAGAAACTTCCGTACAAAATGTCTGTAGTATTATTTCAACTCATTTTTGACAAACTTGTCAAAAAGTTGAAAGAGCAGAACTCTCTCGAGTAAAGATATTTTTGGTAGGATCGGTATAACAACTTAGTTGTCAATACTTCATAGGCATAAATAAAACATTAAAAAAAATGACACCATATTGGAATGGCATATAAGCCCAGCGACATCCATCACGTCTTCGTCATTTACATTAGATCTTTGGTCAAAGTATTCTTCGCATCAAATTTGCGATGAATGAATTAGCTTTTATCAGATGGTCCAGCTCAAAAAGCTGACAGCTCGCAGAGCGCATGTTTTGAACTTCTTTTAAGAGTTCTACTTGACTGGAATGAAGCAGACGACATATTTCGTGAATTCCCGCTCTTCCTCGCTTCCAGGAAGAAAGTGTCACTTCTAAATGTTGCGATAAAAGTCTATCAAGATTCAAATCTCTTTAAATTATCATTTAGTATTTCCGGTCTTTTCCCCGAACTCTACTACTTCCTTCTTCTTCATGTTTTGGGATATGGAGTCACAAAAAAATGTCTGTTTATACGTTTACTGTTCATCACTGATTATAGTAGATATGATTGAGTAGCCAGCTTGCTTTTATACTCAATTTAGATTTCATTTCTTTTGGCGAGGTTATTTATTTATATTTCTTCACTAAAGTTTTTTTCTTGACTTCATTTACTTCGATAGTTTTCTGGGTTTTTTCTCCTATTTTTTTTAATGAAAAGATGACGTCGCAGATAAAAATATCTGTAATGTTTCCGGAATCAGCCGATGTTAACCGAATATTTTAAAAAATACGATATCTCTCGTGCAAGAACATCAAATAATAAATCTTGGGAAAACAGGGTCTCCTGAATAGTTTCGAACGGTTATAATTAAACTTTGTGATTTTATTTTAATCTGAAAGAATTACTCGACAGTATTCAGGTTCTCCCCCACTGTCCGGAAGTAGTGCATCTTATAAGAGAAATTAGTAAGCTAAACCTCACATTGAGAGATCACAAGACAGCACAGTATATAAGGAAGAAAACAGGAGTCCGAGACATCATAGAATTTATTAGAAATTCTAAATAGCAATGGGCAGGCCATATTGCAAGAATGACAGACAACCGATGGACATCACAATTCACAACATGGATCCCCAGAGATCACATGCGAGACTGAGGCCAACAATACTAGATAGAGAGATGAACTAGACAAATTTTAAAATACTGGCCCCACGACGCCCACGATAGAAAAGTGTGGCGAATCGTGGGGAAGGTCTATGTCCGACGACAATCGTTAAAAGACTGATGATGATGATGATGATGATGATTAATTCATATGGGCATTTTTGAGCGTTCCCACATACCAAAAATGGTGATGGTGGTATGTTAGGCTGGTTGGTTGGAGATACAGGAGATTGGGACGTAAGAAAGGGACAGAAGGAGAAAGAGAGGGCTAGAGCGGGAGAGGGTGTGCACTGCCTCTGCAACGGCTCGCTGCAAAACAAACGCTCGGCGCTACTTCTCATTTTTTTAGTAAAAGTGAAAAAATGTCATAAAGTAAAACTCCGGGAATTGGGAGAGACCTGCATTTGAGCCAAACTTTCATGAAGGACATGCAAAATATTTTGAGATAATTGCTAACCTGGGCAGTGCAAAAAATTATGACTACTTCCGAATCAGTTGACATATCCTGATATCTTCTGCGATTTCATCTGAACTGTCATTGCTTCAAAAAATTATAAGAAACTTTCAAGATTGATATTATTCAAAGATTTCGATCTTCAGACTCTAATAAATGTTGCCAATCTGATAAATTTTTGTGAGTCTTTTCCTGTAGTCCCCTCCACAGTAAATGATTAGAACGATTACAGCTTTACTTATTTTTATTTGCTGAATAAATATGAATAAAACAAACTTAAAAAAAAAACAAAACATAAAATAACCTTTGCCATAACTGACTGGCCCTAACCCCTAACCCCAGCCCTACATTATCATTTCGATAAGGTAATTAAGCCTAATTGCCGTAAAGTCCTTGACCTTTTATTTGCAAACGAAAATACTGTAAACGGTAATAGCTATATTTATTGTGATGGGGACTAACGAAGAAGACCCGTTTTTCTATATAGAACGTTGAATAAAACTGAGCAGATTCATCAGCAACCCGAGGTTGTGCTCAGGGTGTTTTCGAGGGCTAACCCTGTTAACACTCACACAGCTGCCTCTCATCCAGTAACGCTACATAAGGATATATAAGAAAGAAAAAACTTCACCACACATACACATGCATACATGCAGAGAAGACACGTTTTTCCAAATAGAATGTTAAACAATACTGAGCAGATTCATCAGCAACCAGCGGCTGTGCTCAAGGTGTTCTCGAGGGCTAACTCTGTTAACACTCATACAGCTGCCTTTTACTCAGTAACGCTACCTGAAGATATACATATATATATATATGAAATAAACGTACACCACACACACACGTGAGCAATTGTTTTATCTCTCCATATTCTTTCTTTTTTCCCCTTCTCTAAATGATTGCTCAAGAATAATGTTCATCTCACTGAATTAACTCATTTTGTGATGGATTATCTTGTTTCTAGCTTCGTGTATCATTATCATTTGACGTAGTATTAGTATTATTGGCACTCTCTGAGTTTTAACACCATCAACTACTTTTCCATGAGGGCAAAATGTGACACAAAGTCGGTTTTGATGCAGGACCCCTCACATGTATGTTTGGGTAGCACATGCTCACGATGCCTGATGCTCCCAAGCGGTCAATCACCTAACGATGCTGTTTAACTTCGTACGAGAACCGCTGATTTCAGTCTGATTTGACCATACAATTATTTGTACTCATTGAGTTTTCACTCCAGTAGCGACTGACTGGTGGCTTCCATAGGTGTTCAAGTGACAGCAAGTCTTCCCAATATCCCCCAATTATCCTCAGTATACGAGCTAATTTCAGTAGTGCTGCATGGTCTTGGCCTTTTCCCAGATTTCCAACTCCTCTAACCTTTTGCCAGGCTCTTTGGAATTGTTCCCTGAGGTTTGACCACCATTTGTACAACTGTCACTTTCATGTTTCATAATTTGTTCCGTTCACTTTAAAGGTCAAGGTGCTTATTAAGTTATATACTTTATTTCACCTTCACTCTGTGGTCTGCTGCAAGAGTGAAATCCACAATTCAATATTTTATTTTATTTTGTTGACAACAACAACTAGATCCGGTCTTCAGGACTGGACTGAGTGATACGTTTGAATCTCAATATTCCAGAGAATTTTTTTTTGTTTTGTTCTCTCAAACAGATTTTGGTCTGTCCATATGCCATTGGTTTGCTCAATACGCTTACTCTTTGGTTGGGTGTCACATCTTATTCCCACTTTTTTTTATATTCTAAGGAAAATTGTTGATTGTCGTGATGAAAATCTCACTATAATTTATCAAATATCTGTCCCGTCTGTCAGTCATCGCATAACCCAAGGACAGCTTGGGCAATGGCCACCAATATTTCTGGGATTACTATGGGACTCCAGAGCTTGTTTTGAATTATCAGTTTGTTTCTAGTTCAAAAACATTTAAAGTTTTTAGCGGGATGATCGATTTACAATGTAAGTATGATGCTAAGCTGGGCCTTTGTTTTTACTAAACCGAATCTTTATCTTTTTGTTTAACTGTATGAAGTAGACATCTAGATAGAAATCCCACTCCTGGGTTATAATAATGGACAAGTCAGGGCAGTATTAATTGTTTTATTTTTTCCATCCTGCTTTCAATTATTATCTTTCATTTCGGAATCAAAAGTTTACTTGATGGAAGTTGTTGATAGAGGATCTCAAGAATACCTACTTACAGGGGGACACAGGCCTTTGTGAGGGATGGGGAAATATTTCTTATCAAATTTCTCATATCAGATCCAACATTCAGAGCTTTTCAAAAAAATTTTTTTCAAAATCCTTTTTTCTCAATAACTCAAATGATCATCGTACAGAAATCAAATTTCTCTCCTGAATGCTTTGTGTTTTGTCTGAGTAAATTTCTTGTTCGCATTTTTCATTTCGGATTTCTCCCTAAGGGAAAAACAACTTACAGATTACTCAAGGAATATTTCGTTGTCATAAGGTGCGGTTGGATTTGTGACTGAGGGAGAGACGTTGCGTACGGCTTGTTTCTTGATCACCAATCACGGTGGGTAGTTAAAATTCAGCTGCTCAAAATTATTGTTAACAACCCAAACCTCGTGCCTGTCACGGATTTAACAAATAAACTCATAGAAAAGACTGTTTTTTGTTGCTATTGTGTTCAAGGATTTAATCATTGATCGAACGTTTGACAAACTTGTTGATTGAATAATAACATCCTTTGGAGATTTTCGTCTTTTTCTTCTGAATACATTTACCTCGGATTATTCATATCTATCTTTTTTTTCTTCATAAGTTCGTGTATCAACCATGACGTGTTTCTTCATGTCTATCTCAGTCTGTTCACCTCTCTCTATATATATACACACATACGCATATATTATTGTGTCATCCACAGACAGCTGTTTCTCTTCAGTGTAGCTATAGACTTTAATCCATCCAGTACCGCAAGGCAGAATTGAAACATCGGACCCGGAGGCCGATATCCTACCTCTGGACTACGGAACTGGGTAGTCAGTAAGGTTGAATCTAAGCAATATATATATTTTACGCAGAAACTCCTCATCCAACAGAGTGCTCTATTCCTATGGAAGAGCATTTCATTTTATATATATATATATATATATATATATATAATATATATATATATTCATAAGTTTTTTAGTGGTACAAAACTTCGCTATTGCCGTAATTAACGGATGTGTATTAAATAAAAAAGGGGAAAAAGTTTTGAAATTATTGCTTGTAAGCTTCTTCCGCCTAACATTAATCAGAGGATGACTCATCAGAAGAATGTTTTAAATATTGAAGTTAGGAAATAAAAATAACTTCCCAAAATGTGTTATCAGAGCAAACGGTCTTTTATGAAGTCACAACGTTCTATTACGACGTCACAGCTGGTGGATACAAAATGAGGGTTGAGTTTAACATTATAGTTACATCGTTAATTGAACCCGACCTCACCTCCTGAAACATAATTTTAAAGATGAGAACCATCCAAATTTGTTTTATTCTTTGAAGTTAGAGCATTTAGAAGGTGTACGCCCACCAGAAACATAATGTACATTGTGCTATTTTAGTTGTGGCATGGTAACGTGAACAAATAGTCTGTCACATAAAGAAAAACTATCTTAATGTAGATGTCAGTTCACCGAATCTTAATGATTGAATCGTTCTGTGTCTTTTTAGACAAACTGTTGCTCTGACAGACTAGCTCAAATCCTAGGTTATCATATCGATAAGATCATAACCATCATCATCAGTCTCATATCATTTGTCGTTGGACCTAGACCTTTCCCAGGATTCGCCACTTTTCTCTATCGTAGGCGTTGCAGAGCCAGCATTTTCAGAATTTGTTTCGTTCATCTCGTTCATCATTCTTGCAACATGACTGGCCCATTGCCATTTTAGTTTTCTTGTAGATTTTTTGTTATCTCGGACCCCTATTTTCTTCCTGATATATTGTGCTGTCTCGTGATCTCTCTATGTGAGGTTGAGCATGATTCTTTCATATGTACGTTGTATTCTTTTCAGTTTGCAGGTCTGTCTCTTGGTTAGGTTCCATGTTCCAGCCTAATAGGTAACTATCGGAAGGATGCATTTGTTGTATACTCTTCTTTTTAGGATTAATGGGATCGTCTGGTTTTTGAAGGTTGAGCTTGCTCTGGCGAAAGCTTCATCATCATTAGCCTTCTATGATCCGTTGTTGGATATAGAGATACCCTAGGATGCGCCACGTCTCTCTATCTTGGGCGTCGCGGAGTCGGTATTTTCTGAATTTGTCCAGTTCGTCTCTCCATCTTTTATTCTGCTGGCTTCAGTTTCGGATGTGAATGGCCATAATTATTTGGGGTAGTGGGGACTATGAAAATAGAACCCCAAATATCTGAAGCTAAAAGTGGGCCGATTCACGACGTCTACTTTTTGGAACATTAGAAAATTAAATTTTACAACGCATGAAGCAGGAAATTTAAATTTCCAAGAGACAACCGTAAAAAAAAAACAAAAAAATCTAACTATTTTTTTAATCAATAAAAAGTTTATGTAGACTTGAAACTCCTACGACTACAACAGCGTTTCTTTCTCATCATACGACAGTAAATGAAGTTCTTCATTAATGTTTCGGACATCAAAATGGCGATTAATGTTTATCTCCCCGAGTTGATTAAAAATATGACGAAGCAATTTTAAAGGAGTTTCCAATAAAATGCGTTAATGGCATTCATCAAATTTTATTTATATTTAATAATATTTTGCTTGTTGCTAGGGACAAAGCCATCGATAGGGTAGAAACAATTATTTGGGATCTGGAAACAATCATGATTCATCGTTGAAGTATTTCGTAACGACACTATGTAAGGAAATCCAACAAAAAATAATGGTATAATATACGTACTAGTCAAACCCAAATGGAAGAAACGAACAAGAAAAACGGAAATACAGAATTCCTCGTTATCCGAAAGAAGAGAGTTCCAGTAAAGCTTTTCCTAAGCCGAAATGGTGTAAAGCGAAGAAACAGTTACCATTAATTTATATGGGGAGAATTTGCAGACCCAGAAAACGATGAGGATGGTTATATCAAGCAGCCATCAGAAGTTGCTGTGGTGGGAAGTACAGGTGACTGAAGTGTTGAAGATAGAAGAAGAGGGAGTGCGCTGTCTCAATAATGGTTCGCTGAAAAACAAAAGCTAAAAAACTACTTCTGTTTTCCATCTCTCTTCGCAGGGCACTGCCTGTGTTTTAATTTCATTTAATGATTTTTTTCAAAAAGAGAAACTAGGAAAAAATTGTTAGAATGGAAGAATCCATTGGATGAAAGGGTGGGTCGGAGATATTTGTTATCAGCAAAATTGTTACCTTCAAATGGAATAGTCCATTGTTACGGATAAAGAACCAACATAACACACGGCTCATATTATAAATAGACAGATGATAGCCCTGTTTTGTCAGTGACACTTCCAGTCACCTGTTTGTTCCACGGGCGAGTCGCCAGTCCTGTGCCGCTGACGAGATAATACACATTTAATTAGTTACTAGAATATACCCGTCAGGAATGTTGGTATTTTATTATGTATGGATCCAAAGAGCCAAAATTCAATGTATTTGGTAATTTGAATGTAACAATCGTAATGTACTAAATGTAAGCTGTATGAAAGTCTAAACTGAAATCAATCTGTTTTTGTAAGGTTGATCGGACATGAATCATCAAGATCAACTGTAATGTAAGGATAGAACTATTGATGTCGTTAGATATAAAAAAAAGTCCTGATGTACACCTTAATTCAAAGTTTAATGATTGTTTATAGTTTAAAATCTTTAAAAAATAACCCCCCCCCCAAACTGACAAATTACCAGAGGAAACGTTGGTCTTACGGAATGAAAGCTCAAACGTTATTTGCAGAAAATGCTTTTCTATTCTTTATCAAATATTGAGTAAGATCTTAAACGTGAAACATTTGATGTAAATCAAAACAGCTTAAATAAGATCTGCAGTTTCGTGCGACGAATGAAAACTAAGGGTTCAGTATATAGCATTATAAATCGAGTCATTTTATTTGCTTATTTATAAAAATAGTAGAAATAGATTAAAATGTGCCATAAGAAGTTGAGAAAAAGATTTAGAAACATTGAGCAACAAACATGAATTAACTTATAATTATTGTACCTTTGCAAAAATTTTAGAATCCGTAAGAAGCCAATTTTTAGTTCTTATTCGGAAGACCCTTTTCAACCATATTTAAATGAATTTATGTGGAGAGATTACCAAAGTATAAATAGAAATATGCATATGTTCTTTGCATTTTTAAGCTTCTCACGTTAAATATTACGTAAATTCTATGTTGAGATATTTTTTTTAATTCATAAAGAAAATGTAACAGATTTCTTGCAGTTCAGTAGAAACAGTCCAATTCCTCCCTATTCCATATCATCTCTTAGACATGAATGTATCAGATTATGGCTAGTCCATTATGGACATTAGGTTATATCAGGAACGTGAGCACCTGATAAACCAAATCAACTACCTAATTTGCATATCTGCCAATTATATTGATTATCATTAATTTATTATTTCCAAATGTTAGACACTGCTCAATGCCATTCTGCAGTTGTGTATTCGAAACTTGGCAAAATATGCCCCTCATTGACATCCGAATCCATGCGATTCAGGAGTGGAAGACAACCACGTCCTATAGGGCGACGATCATCTGAAACGACTCCCCTATCTCTAATAGAGTGATATGGGCGTAACTGTTGACCCAGGCACCTCAAAATACTTAATAGATAAAAAAAAAGCCAAAAGGTTTCTATATTTTAGTCAGTTAGTCCCTGTTTATCTTTAATTCCGAAGTAAGATATTTATACAAAACTTCAATGACTTTAAAAAAAAACCGACGTATTTTTTTTGAATTAAGAAGTGGCCAGTTTAAACCAATGTTTATTTCAAAGACAGTGGGGAAAAGCTAAAAAATAAGGTCGAAAAATGAGTCAAATAATGGAATAACCTCGCTTAAATTTCTGGCTAGGATGGCTTATCAGCTTGGATGGCTTGGGTGAAATATTTCTCCTCAGCAGTTCAACCTTTTTAGACTTGAAATAACTTTTGCAAGTCAAGGAACCCCCACAAAAGAAAATACGTACCGCCAAAGATTAAAATTGAAATCGATGTAAATCGATTAAAATCGACAAAAAAGATCCAATACGGTACTTCTTTTTACCGGTGAGGATATAAATTGACGAAAACAATAGATATAAGGCCTTAATTATAAGTATTTTATTTTATCATCTGAGATTGTAGCTTTCTGGAATTTTTCCCTGTCCAGTGTTTCTCTTTCATTCTGTTTCTTCCCCTTTCAATACTTCTTTCTTTCTTTTACTTATTCCTACCACCTAGTCGTCTATTTTTCCTTTCCCATTCTTTCTTTTTACCATTTTTCCTTCACTCTTTCTTCCTTTTATTTTCCGATTCTAACTTTTTTCACTCATTTCGAAGACAATGATAATCAAAGATAATTATACACTCTCCGAATTCACCCCCCCATCTCTCTCTAAACTTATTTGATCCTGCTAATCCCGTAACGATCCCGATAGATTTCAGTTGATCAGACGAAAGATTCGAACTCATCTACTTTCGTACTTCTTCCAAGCTGATCACCTCTGACTCCGATCTGTCGACAAATATGTCTGTCACTCAACGGCTCAGTGCACCAGCGTCAAATGAGTTGGTCACTTACCTCTAACCCGTGATCACGGGACTAGATTTCTCTGAATGCCCTGATTACACCATCTGTATAAGGAGAGAGAGAGAGAGGAAGAGAGAGAGAGAGAGGAAGAGAGAGAGAGAGAGAGAGAGAGAAGGGAGAGAGAGAGAGAGGAACTAAACAAGGAAAGAAATACACCCCCCCCCCAAAAAAAAACGATTCGTCTCCCTTGGTAAATATCAAGAATGAGAGATCATGGGGGGTCCAAATTGCAATGTCTAACATTTGTTAATCTTATAGATGTAACGTTTTCGAAACTTTTTAATTAGAAACAGTTTATCGATTTTTTAGTTTTTTTTTCACTTCGATATAAACTTACACTGGAATTACACATGTACACAATATATATATATATATATATATATATATATATATATATATATATATATATATATATATATGCACGAAGAGGGAAATCAGGGCATAACTTTGATTAAATATTCATAAATTATTTATGTATTTATGTATATATGTATCTTTTTTCCTGTAGATTGTCAGAATGTGTGGCGCCTCCGAGATACTTCCTCAGATAAACTCACTTGTTTAGAATATGCGATTTTTTCCCCCGTTTTTTTTTTTTTTTTATGTCCATTCTGAATATTTATCCGTTACCAACCTCTCATCTGATCCATTCATTGAATTTTTATCGGCAAGGATCTGCAGATATTTTTTTTTGTTTCGTTTTTCGTTTTATCTCTGAGTTTACATTTTGCTTTTCTCTTTCTTTTTTTTTTTTTTTTGTCAGTCTCTGTTAATGAAGGTAGAAAAATATCCTATCTGAGGTGGTTAATTATATAAAATGCAGAACGGTTCATTTCGCTGGAATTTATCAAGATGAAACCATTGATGGAACCAATGACGTAGAAAAAAACATGTCGGCAAAGCTTACTGACGGGAGGTGGATATAAGCATCGGGAATTCTAATTTCGTTCGATGTATCAAGTTTTAATCTCAATTGATAGAAAAAGAACGAAAACGGTACTAATTAAAGTCATTATCCTCACAAAATTCGCTGACATCTTGTCTGTACGAAATGAAAAACACAATTCTGTCAGTTAGACTCGGTCTGTGTTTATCAAGTTCAAAATACAGGTACATTACCGATTTTCAGGTAACTGATGATGACATGGTACCTCTTCAAATCCGGACAAATTTACGAGCGGACACTTGAATTACTCGCGGCCTCACACTATTTCACTGAGTGGCCACAGGTGGCGATATACGCGTATTTATACCATAGACAACTTAAAACAGAGCAACAGTGTAATTACAGTGACTGATGGCTTCGGAGTGTCGAGTAATCTGCGTGGGGTGCGTGTAGAAAACGGTCTGTCAACCACGAAGGTGCTGCTGTGTATTTTACAGGAACTTCTACTTTCAGACTACGGAAGACACATACACACACACACACACACACACACACACACACACACACACTTATATATATATATATATATATATATATATATAATAATCAAATAATTGTGTTATCCACAGACAGCTGTTTCGTTGTATTACAGCTCTTCAGTGTGGCTATAGACTATCCATTATCCCATCTAGTACCACGAGGTAGGATCGAAACCTTCGCCTTAGACCCAGAGGTAAGCATCTTACCTACACAGAACTGGGCGGTCAGTAAGGTTGAATTTAAGTGATATATATATTCACGCAGAATTCCCCATCCATCAGAGTACTCTATATATGACTGGTGTATTGATCATAATTCATCCAATTGTATTGGAGTGAAAGGACAATTTGGAAGATTAGTTAACAAAGACTTCCTTATTTAATTTCACATTTTGTTAGAAAAAGTTGGAAAATACTGAGAGATGTCTATTTTATAGACTCCCTATTGAATTCTTGGTGTAATGTCCCGGATATGTGCACATGTTGATCACTTTTCAAATAAACCATGCAGATTTCAAATATTCTGAATATATATATATATATATATATATATATATATATATATATATATATACTCACGCAGCACACACCACTGATGATGGGAAGAATCCCGAAACATGTATGGACTATTCACTTATAAGGATTAATAAACCTTACCACCAAACACCTCACTCCCGAGTCTGTCTCACTCTCTACAGTACACACACACACACACACACACACACACACACACATATATATATATATATATATATATATATATATATATATATATCAGGGGACAATTTTGGTTCAAACATTTGTTCAATAATCAAAATGAACTAAAATCCTAATCTTGGGATAGTGTTCATTACATTTTCTCGAAAGATAGGAATGTTCGTGCGGAGTAATGCGGTAAAATGTTGGTTTATCAAAGATTATGAAAACAGCAATTTAAAAAGAAAATATTTCAACATATATTAAAATATTAGATTTCAATAATTTCGTACCATGCACTGGGTGTATAAAGTATTTGGAACATTATAAGGGTTTATGGAGTTCAATAATCTTAAATTGGTTATTTTTGCTGCAAATGACACGGATTTGTGTTAATAGCGCAGAAAGCGGAACCGGCGTATCGAGTTCACTTTCCGATCGAGGTAGTTTATGTTCTCTTCGTACTAATGCCCCCAGGAAATCATACTTGAGGTTGGAATCAGAATTCAAACTCGTTTTATCGATTCTGTCTCCTGCTATGGTGCTAAGAGGGCCCAAATCGAGCAAGATAATTCTGATGTTTCTGTACGCAATTCTCGCTTTCTATTATTCCTCCTCCGTTTATTGTTTCACTGCCGTTTGGTATCCCTTGGGAAATAGGGATTTATTCCTGGACATTATCTCCCCATTACGCTTGAGAAGGATTATGTCATTCTCTGATGTCTGCAGTTCAGTCGAGATGTCACAGACCATGTTAGAGAAACGACCCTGTGTCGAAATTCTCTATTTTGTTGAGTAAATGAACGTCTCCATCGAGAAAATCTTGCTCCTACTTTCTGTATCTTGAGTTGATTTATATTATAATGGCCCAGTTTCTGTGTTTCTTACTGTAACACAGCAAAAGTGGCACATCTTAGTGAGTTTTATTTTGGTGCCATATCGTTAGAATGGAGAAAAAAGCAATTTCCAGTCAAATTGATGTGCAGAAATTGATTCAATTTAATGTACAATTGTACATAGTTTATAAAAAGGAAAACATATACCGTCAAAGTAGGATAAACAAAAAAAAATACTGTAAAAATAAAGCTATGCATTTGAAGATGCTTAACTTTTTAGCGCATTCAAGAAATCACCTCATTGGATCTCAATCGCCAGCTGTTTATTCTGTCTCTCTCTAGTTTGTATTATTTTTTCTACATTATATTTCTTTTGTGATTAAAAGACGTATAGGTAGACACTGCTAATAATAGTCTCAGGTCTTAATTATCTCTCACTCTAATAATCCATATCATAATGATCAAATTTGAAAAAAAAGGGAGATAACTCCAGGTATGTAAACTACTGATTATAGATCAGTTTCCCTTATTTATTTTCTGCTAATAAATAGGACAAATTCTATGGATAAGAGGTGAGTTTCGTTTGCTGCTGGTGGCCATCTTCGGGCGAGTATGGATAAAAATGTATTTTTCGCTTAGCTGTTGTTTTTTCTTTACATGGATAGGGTCATTCCCTAATGTCTGTAAATCTGTTTAGATGGCAGGAAATCCATGCCACAAAAATATCAATGCATATCGTCTGTGAATATACATAACTTATACATACAGCGTAAGTTGTCAAGTTTAAAACACGGACAATGTTATCGAATGGCCATTGGTATCAAAGTTTGTCAGTCCTAAGACATTTGCTTAGGGTGATCAGCTAAATGAAATGTTTGGGACTGACTGACTTTGAAATGACTACGGAACAATCAATAGACGAAAGAATCATGCAGAGGGGCCCGTAAATTATTTGATGTATGGCTTCCTGTGTATAAGTCTTCGTTTAATGATTGTCTTGTTTTTCTTTCTCCTGTCATTTTTATTAAGACCTCCCTTCTTCGAAACAAGAAAACGTTTCTATTTTTTCATACCTGTACAGCCACAGGCGGATCATTTTTCTCTTTGACCATTCATTCATCCACCTATACACAGCGAAGATTGTTGGGAAAGATTTACGCAGCAGTAGGATCATAGACGATGGGCCTCTGTGCAGATTTTCCCTCCTGTCCGATCAATAGATTTTAACGATATATATATATATATATATATATATATATATATATATATATATATATAAACACCACAGACTTTATCACAGACCTAACTTTCTCTTACACGACAGGATGCCCCGAGCAGATGGGATACCATTTTTGCTCACAAAGCAAAGCTCCTGATGGCGGACTCGTGTTCCACATCAAACTTATAACCTCTAAAAGTACACAAACACACATACACGGTACACACTAATGGAGATAGGAATACCTCCCAAAACATGTCTAGACCAAGAATAAAAACATTTACAGATAAATAAATCTAACTTCTGTACATTTTCACTCCTAAGTCTGTGCCACTCTCTATAGTTCAAATTATATATATATATATGTATAAACAAAATATCAAATTTGACCTTTTTTGAAAATCTCGAAATTGACGACCTTTAGTGCTCACCAGAAGCCAGTGCCTTCTATCCTATGGTCGTCCTTTGGGTCAAGTTACCCGTATACACTAATTTTCAGTCGTTATGGTGCAGCCGTCTCCCTCATGTTTGAAAATGCCCAACTTGACCCCAGGATAGGTGGGCTGGCCTTTGTTGACTTTAATGGTCAAGACAGGATATGTGTTGACCATCAGAGGTTAGCGCTATCTATCCTGGCGACAAGTTAGGCATGTACACAAATCTGCAACCCCTAGTTTGCAGACGTCTCAGTTAGATTAGGAAATGCCAAAGTTACCCTTTTTTTGAAAAATCCAAAATTGAGCTGACTTTGAATTGACCATTAGCGGTCTCTAGAGGACACCTATCTTACGTCCATCATCTTGTCAATTTACATTTGTACACAAATTTGCTGACCGTAGGGTGTAGCTGTCTTCCTTAGATGTGGAAATGACCTCACTCCAAATTGATCTTGAGAGTTCACCTGTTCTATGTTCATGGGGTCAATTTACCCGAGTACACAAATCAGCAGCCGATGGGGTGTGGCTGTCGTAGTTAAATTTGAAAATGACTGTGTTGACCTTGAAGGGGTTACCAGGGACCATCGTGATCTAGCCTACGTTCATCCTGGATCTCTGTTAGATTTGAAAATACCTGCCAAGATTCGATGTACCCTAAATCGAACTTTGAAGGTCACAAATGTTATCGTTACGTATCTCATGTTCATCGTTGGGTCAAGTTACCCTTATGCATACATTTTCAGCTAGTACCGTTTAGAAGTCTTTATACCTTTTCTCTATAGACTACCTGTGGAGCATAAGTTTCGGTAGCTAGGAGGTTTTTATGGTGTTGAGTAGCTAGCCTCACGACCAAGATGGACTGCCTCACAGAGCGTATGGGCTATTTACTCTTAACTGTAAATTCATTCATATTTTTTTTCTTTTGGTAGGGAGGCAGCGTCTGTTCCCCAAACACTCTGCTCTTAACAGATTGGCTTCAGAAAAGCCCTGCGTTTTCAAACCCTTTGTCGCCACATCACCCCCACCAACTCTTCGGCCAAAAAAGGTGCTGCCATAATTCTAGGTCTCAGTTCTGGATATTCTGTCTAAATCCACCGTAACAACATGTATCTATCTTTGACTGTCACAGGCGGTGAAATATTCTCTTAATATCTACACGGACAGTATATTAAGCCGGCATCTGCAGACCTTGAAGCTATAATTCAGCAAAGAATTGATCTATATGCTGTTAGCCTCCTCCAGATTACCATCAATATATTAGACATAAGAGAAACACACACACACACACACACATATATATATATATGCATATATATATATATATATATATATATATATATATATATATGTGTGTGCTCATATGAGCAGAAATGCGTGCATATGTGTGTGCAGAGATGTGTACATGTATGTGTTTGTGCATGCATATTTGGTTACTTGCACGTATGTGTGTATATTTGAGTGTACACATACGTGAATATGCATCTATGTACAGCTATGAATGCAGACATAGATATATGTATGAGTGTGTACAAATATATGACCATCCATGTATATGTATGCGTATATTTATCTGTGTGCATACCACGCACATTTGTGAATATGTACGCCGATAAACCCGTGTATCTATCTCTCTCAGAGAGAGAGAAATTGAGAGAATTTCCAACAAATACACAATAACAAACTCTCTCTGTACCTCTGTCTGTCTGTGTGTGTCTCTCTCTCTCTCTTTCTCTCTCTCTTTCTCTCTCTCTCTCTCTCTCTCTATATATATATATATATTGTGCATGTGTGTGATATGCTCGTTTACGTAGGTAGAAACACCGTGCACGTTCTGTCGAAGGCACGAAAACCAATGTATATTTTTCGGCGTAAATAATAGCTTTGTCTTACATATGTATGTATATAATAACATCCGATATTATATTGGCAGCTTGGAGTGATAAAAAACGTGAAAAGAATAACAAAAGAGAGCCTTAAAACATACGTTTCGAGGAGTGCGCCGAGGCTGGCCATTTTTTATTTCATTTATCCGTCCATGACGGGGATATAAATAATTCACCATGTTAAATATAGGACTAGAACAGAAAGAATGAAAGACAGTCCTTATATATTCAGAAGTTGGGAAATTTGAATAAATGTTTCCGATGTGTGCATGCCACCAGGAGAAAGAAATACGAAGCTGTTGGAAAAATGGCTCAGTGTTCTTTATCAATTTCCATCGTACCTTTAGATATCTATCACAGATAGTTCATAGCTATCTATCTATCTATCTATCTATCTATCTATCTATCTATCTATCTAAGTCTATTCTGTCTATCGTCTTTTATTATTAATTGGTGAGCCCCAAGGATCATCTTATAGAATCCATACTCTCGTCAACTAAACATTTTGTGGTAGTGCAAAGATGCAACTATGAAAATCGTGAGAGGAGACCACTGCATCTGCTCAGGAAAACGAATTTCCATGAAATCCTCACAAGAAGAAAAAAATCAGGCTGAGAACCATTGGCAAGATTCCGGTTTAGCAAGCTCAGCCTTAAAGAACAAGAAAATCCCTGTAGTCTTGAAATAGGAAGATCTGCAACCATTCGCCCGATAGTCATTTACGGAGCGGAGAGAAAAAAAAACATGGAACTTGACCAAAAAATTTGGTCCCAAACTGAGAACCATACTGCGTAGAGAATCAGACTCAGAATCACATGGAGAGATCACAAGACAGTTCAGTATATCAGAGAAAAAAACAGATGTTAGAAATACTATAATATCCATTCGAAAACTCAAGTGGTAATGGGTTGATCATGTTACAAAAATGCCAGACAACCACTGAACATCACAACGTGGATCCCAGGAAACCATATGCGAAATTATGGCCGGCAAAAAATAAGAGGTATATTATAGAATTATGATATGGAACACAAATTTTCAAATTCATGCGTGTGGTCATCCCTAAAACAAAATTAAGGAGTACTTGATATGTCTTGTATCCCGAATAATTTTCTGTTACAAATTTATCTTTCTACTCACGGTTCTATTAATTATTCTGTTGACATGGAAAGACTTTTGGCCATTTAGCAACAAGTGGGATTGAACTTTCGTTTATCTTGTCGTTGTCCCACCATGCTCTAATCAATTGAAATACACAACGTACATCCTTGTTGATTTAACCTTGCACAAATATCCTGGACGAAATTAACTTAGAAAAACATTCTTGTAGATCATTATTATTCGATTACAAAGCATGAAAATAGATATATCTATCCGTATCCCATTAGTACGGATGGCCTTACGAAAATGGAATTTTCACTTCTCACTAATGCCCTTTGGAAATATATTAATCTATCTATTCTTCCTGCAGCTATGAGTAAATAGCAGAGTAGGTTAGACTCTCCAGCCTTGCTTGGCAACCAATCTTGAAGACGAACAACTTCAAACCAGGAAAGCCCAATTTCTCGTCCAGTTTTGTGAGAGGTTGACAACGGAGAGAGTATATAACGTGATCCTGAAATTTAGAGTTAACGGTTCCGGTGAAGCTTCGGCGGGCATAGCAAGCAGCAAGTAGATTATAAATAAAATAAAAAAAATAAAGAGAAGAATAAACGGATGAAATAACGCGTCTGCCGTTCTCAACTCCCTCTGACACTTTGATTCTAAGTAGAAGATTCATTTTAAATCCCCACGTCGTGTAATTTGACGCAAGACCCATCTGATTAGGTCCCTTCAAAAAATGCTGATGAGATATCTCGTTTAACGACCACTGACGTCATCTGGGCAGAATTGTGATAACTTAGTCAGGTAAGAAAGTATAGAATTTTGTTCATCTTTATTGATAATTGAAAAGTCCTCTGAACAGACTGTTAGCAAGAAAGTCGTGTCTTTTTATTCTCAAGGTTTAGGAAGATTTAGTTAGAATTCTTCATCATAATTCACATCTACTGAGGATGATGTGAATCAGCGTTGAAACATCAAGCTCAGTAATACCTTCTAGATAATGAATTTGGTGATTTACGGCCATTTTTGTACGGTATCGGCTTGTGCATCGACACGATAAGAGCCGTTTTACTATTAAGGGCACCGAAGGAATCTTTTTTTTTGACTATGTAGTGCAAGCGCTTCCTTAGCATATACAATCATTACGCCATTACGAACAACGATAGGGCCAATGAGGATTTAAAAAAAAAATAGACAAAAACCTACGCTCTTGTTTCTTCTGTGTAAAGAGCGAGTTAAGTGTCCCTTTTTATCCATTCGTAATCTTGCTTACTTCGGCGAGCGTTTCACCATCCGTGTTTCTTCAAAGGCATTTGTTGACGGCGAATTCAAACGGATGCTGCTTGATTTTGTATATTTATTTATCTATTCACTGTATGTGGGGCCAGAGGGGAGAAAGCTAAACTATCACTTTCTGATGTTGCACAAAAAAAAAAAAAAAGAAAAAAAAAGGAAAATGGCGAGAGGCGTTCGCGGGAGAATATAAAGACTTGCATTGACGTAGGAAGAGACAAACAAGATGGCGGCGAAAAGACGCAGAATAAAGCGGGAAAGAATTACGCTTAAGAATCTCTCTTCCTGTTTTGGTGATTATTTATTTATTTGTTGCGGTAGATGCAAAAGTAGATAAAGATGGGGAAAATGAATACAGAAAATGTAGCATTCGGTTCTATGAATTGTATATAAATTGATGTATTTATGTCTGTTTGATACCACCGTGTTCATACGTTCATAAATGGATGAATAGGTTTATGTGTACATATATATATATATATATATATATATATATATATATATATATATATATATATTTATATATAATGTTTGTGTATGCACAAGAGTAAGAAAGAGAGGAGAGAGATAGATAGATATTCTTATCGTCCTTGCTTTTTTTCTTTTATTTATTGTTTGTTTCATTCATTTTTCTTTCATTTATTGTTTCTCTCATTCATTCATTGTTTGTTTCATTCTTTTTTTCCGTTTATCTATCGCGTCTTTAATTCATTCTTTCTTCCATTTATGTATTCTTTCATTCATTCACTCATGGTTTTCTTCATTAATTATTTCTTTCATACCTTTATTGCTCCATTCATCCAGTCTTCATTTCATTCGTTATTCCTTCCAGTCATTGATGCATTCATTTTATCTGCTGCTTCATTCATTCACTAATTCATTCGTCTATTTACCGTTTCTTTCAGTCATTGCTTCTTTCTTTCATTCTTTGTTTTGCAAAAACTTCATCTTTTTCCGTTCGATTTTCTCCTTTGTTCTCTTTCATTCATTTTTTGCTCTCTTTAACTTTTCAGAACTTTCTCGACGCCTTCTGCGATGCCGGTGAGACTTCCTTCGGTTGTCTAATGGTGCATAGAAAAATTGCCGTGGCTACTCGCAGGTGGTGGAGCCTTTCGGCGACAGAACTTGTCCTCCTCTCAATGTTGGCTACCTCAGCGACAGCTTCGTCGTCTTCGTCCTTTTCATCATCACCCAAGTGCATCTCACAGGACATTCCCGTCTTCTTACCTGACGAGAGCCCAATGGTAAGACATTAAAAAAAAATCGATCTATCTTATTTATTTTCTTTAATTTTATATATCGTTAAAAGCAATTCCGAATCAGTTCAGATTGGCTTTCATGATATTCTAAAGTCTTTTTACGTTTTTTTTTTACTTTCTTATTTCGTTTTACTTACATATTTTTTTGTTGTCACGTTTCTTCTTTTATATTTACCTTTCAGCAATTTTTGAACATTTTGTTTGCTGTGAATGATATTCCTATCTTTTCATTTTTGTGTTTGTTTCATTTCTTGTCATCTCATTCCGAATCGTTTCGTTTTGTTTAGCACTGTTTCATAATTTATACATTCCTGTTAGCTTTTATCAACAAATGGAAAGCTGTTTATTTATGATAGTTTTCCTACCTGCTGTACATATTTTGTATAGAAATCTACAGCATTCGACACTTGCTTGACGTATTTCCTTTCCGAATCGTAAAAACTTATCAATTTCCATCCTCGTGACTTTTTTCTCCATTTCTCTATGGTCTCTTTACGACTGTGTGTATCGCCGACTTTGAATGCAGATTGGCTCAAAAGTCGTGGAGGGATTAAAAATGTTCGTATCTTTTTAGTTTTGATGATTTTTGACGATTGTTTTCGATGAACTGGAATGTTTGAACAAAGGGAACCTACTCAACGTAAGACAATCGATTCTTTCAAATGGCCACCATTTTCAGTGTCACAAATTATTGCTCTTTCTATAACATTCTGTATTACGAAGGATATCTGGTCATAGACCACTTATTTTTCTTCGGATATTATTTTGTATCTCAAGGACAGCACTTGCTTTGTTGATGTAGACCTTATCCTTCAGATAACCCCGAATCCTTTGGAGGACTGGAGTGGAACTCAACTCAAATGTTGGTATTGGCACATTCAAGTATAAGGAATATAATATTGACTGATGGTATAATGGTAAAATTCTAGTATTTTAGTTTGTTGCTCAATTGTGTACTTTTCCATGATGAATTCTCAAAGGTCCGTTATCGTGTCCGAATTGAGAGAAGAAATAATGCAACCTTTGAGAAAATGGATAAAATACTCGATTCTTCAAATTTTTTGACACACAATTATTGCCTATATATATATATATATATATATATATATATATAATGTGTGTGTGTGAGCATGATGTCATTCTTCAACTTCCCCACTACAAATTTGCTTACCAGATTTTTAACCAATATTTCAACACTACATTTGTTTCTTCAACTTACACAAGTATTACTGTCGATCAGACCTTACCGTATACGTATACATTGATGTATACATATATGTTTATATGTTTATATATATGCACATATATACACAAGTATATATATATATATATATATATATATATATATATATATATATATATATATATATATATATATATATTGGAATGAGGATTAGCTACAATTATACGTTTATGTTTCTGCCCTGTTTGGGCTTATTCAGGCAAATGATTCGGTTTATTTTAGATTCCTATTTGGGATATTTTTGGGGAGGAGTGTATTATTCTAGGTGGTAGGGTCTTTCTTTTATTTCGTTTGTTTTTGATTAGTGGTTGGTTATTGCTTGCTATATTTTTTGTTTTATTTCATGAAGATTCATGTCTGTTGGTGGTTATAATTTACAAACCAGCAGGTATGGTGTGAGTGTTTTTGTTATAAGTTAGTGGCTGATCTATCAGTTCATTTGTGGTATGTTTCCTTTATATTCCATCCCTGATTTGTATTGTGTGAAATATATATATATATATATATGTGTGTGCACACTTTCGTGCATACATAGATATGTGCTTATATATATATATATATATATATATATATATATATATATATATATATATATATATATATGTATATATATATACTTAAACACACTGACACTATAAATATATCATGTATATATTTGCAAACAGATTGATGGATGTGCGTATGTGCGCATGCCTGCATAGGTTAGAATTGCGTACATTCATATCTAAGTATAATGAAATTCACACATAATACTTCATTGAACATTCATACACTTACATATTTATGTACATATTTTCAAGTATGAACTCGACTACGTTTCCGAGTGGGCTACTTATCGCTATATAGTTCTCTCTCTTTTGACGTTGATTCTTTCAAAATCAAAAATCTTGTTTTCTTTTCCGGAATATTTTAGTACAGACTCTGAGCTTTACAAAGATATCAATATGAAAATTTTATCGAACGTTACCAAACATCCCTATATATATATATATATATATATATATATATATATATATATATATATATATATATATATATGAAAGACGTGAATAGCGTCCCAAACTTCTGTTTGCTCGACAATGTTGGAATCTTTCAAGTATAAAAAAATTTCTTGGTGCGTTTTTTTCACTTTCCATTCTTATTTCCTGTACTGGTTTCATACATATATATATATATATATATATATATATATATATATATATATATTCAAAACTATTCTTTCTTCCACTGCATCGAGTCGCCTTCTGCATTGAAAACTATTGAAAGAAACCATTCAAAGGAACAGACTTTTTTGTTGTCGTAGATTTTCTGATAAATGCCTTGAAGAGCCGTGTATTTTTCTAGGGGAAAAAACATTCGAATACTTCAACCCTGAGTTTCTGTCTATTTAAATAGATTTCTTATACTTCAAATTGGTCAACTGGTCGTCCCTGGAGACATCAGGAAGACACCAAAATCCCATTTCCTTTTTTGAAGATCCATTTTAATCAAGTTATTTGCATCTGCCTTAAATGTTGCTCCGGGGAATAAGCATACAGGCAATCAATATTTGATTAACAAAAGAATCACAGTTAATTTTGTTAATAATGTTCAGAGAAAAAATCTGGTTCATAAGACAATTATTTGAAAAAATAAGATTGAAAGTAACTGGAAAATAATGATAGTTAATCTGTATTTGATTACCAAAAAGTTTAGTTAATTTTGTTAATATTGTTTTAAGGGTGGTGTGATTAAAATTGTATTCATTAGATATTCTTAAAACTCTAATTTACCCGTGCCATCAAAATTGACGGTATGTATGAAATAATTGTATTTTATATACGTGGATAATATAGATTTGCATTGCAGTGAGCTTGGAGAATAGTGTTCTGTTGATCACATACGAATTCTTTTGGTCAAACACTTGGTCAAAAAATTGACTATTATTTTCATCAAAAACTAGTGACGTCATGCACGAATAAGAGTTCGTCATCAGCCTTTTAGTGTCTGTCGATAACGTCTACAAAAAAAAAAAAGACGAATTCGCTCTCCTAACTCAGGTCGACTTATTTTATAACCGGAATTACTAATAAAGGAATTTTAGTATAATATGGAAAAATTAATTCTGCTTTTTACATTTTAATGAAGCAAGGGGATTTGACCCTTGTTATTTTTTGTTTTTAAAACTTTTTCTATTTTCATATTATTCTTTAAATTCGATACTTTCATTGTATTGCGAGAACATGAGTGAAATTCTATGTTACTACATCAGTTATACACACGAAATTCCACCTTACTACATTAGTTACATGGATTGGATCATATTTTTACTACATCAGTTGCGTCCTTTAGTGTGACAGAAGACATCTGCACATTGTTGATTATTATATATTTGTGTATCGAGATTTAAAGTAAATGCTGACAGGAAACCAATAGGTGATTATCAAGTAATGAGCAAGCATACCTGATTTTATTGATATCTACGCTAGCTGGACTCATAGAAAGTCCACGGGTGTTGACAACTATGATTATCCATTACCTCATTCCTCTACTCATTTCTTACCCTGTGTTCGTATATTTTCCCTATCTCTCCCTCTCTCTCTCTCCTATCTCCGTTGCCAGTCCATGGTTTTATCCGAAATGCACACAACCTTGAATTAGTTCCATGTGCGAAGATTTTCTTATTTTCTCAGTAAACTACCGAACTTTCTTTTCAGTTTTCTCCCATTTCTACCGTTTTATCAAACTACCCAACTCCTTTTCTCCACTCTCCCCCCCCTGTAAACCATGTACCCTTTTCTACTCTCATTAAACTACCTAACTTTCTTTTCTCTCCCTTCTCCTTTCCTACTCCTTCAGTTTACTACCGAACCTCCTTTTATCTGCTTTCTATTTCTGAATAAAATAAGCAACATTTCAAATAAGTTAAGTGATGTTTTGATTTATATTATTCATAGTAAGAAAATAAAGTTTTCGATAAAGTATGTAATAATTGTATTTTCTTAATTGATAGTACAAAAAAACAAGATATTTTCGTAAAAGAAATTACTGTTTTGCTAAACTGAATATTGGCCAAGATTTTTTTAAAGCTTGTAATTCTTTAATGTGATAAAGGAAAGAATCGCCCTCTGTCCACTGCTTTATTTAGATTTCTGCGTTTCAAAATTCTCTCTCATGATCGGTCCGTTTTTTGACGAATAGACCACTTACAGCGAAACAGACGGAGTCTGTGACAAGCATATTAATGGTATAGATTCTTTTTCTTTACCCTTTTCTCTTGATACGCTCATTACGCTTTCAATGTATCTTCCAATATCAAATCCACGAAGTGGCTGCTAGAATATCATAATAATCATAGCATTATTTTGCGTTTAAATGATAAAGCACTCAAGTTTAATGGTAACAGCCTATCTAACTCATCATAGGGTTACAGGTTCAAATACCATCGTTCTTGCTTTTTTTGTGTGGAAGTGTTCAAATGTTTTAACGTAAGAAGATGAAATCGAGATCTTGAGGTTTTCAGTGAGTGTTTGGATGAGGTTCGCAAAGAAAAGGGGAGTAGATAGTGTAGAAGCTGTAGATGATAAAATCATAAACTGTAAATTATGGAGACAATTCAGAAAAAATGGAGACAGTTTACTTCTTATCTAAATAGGTTCGTGTGGAGAAATACTGTAAGAAATGACAAAGAACAGCTATAGAATCATTTTACGATAATAATTTCAACTGTATATTCATTTAAGTGTTAGAAATATTAAACAAAATTTTAATCTTTTTGTTAATTGTATCCCCGACCCCAAACTTAATTCTAACCCAAACCCTAAACACTTACTCTAACCCCAAATTATATCCTTTGTGGTTAAACTTGATACACAATATTTGAAGGGTAAAGTTTTCTCATTTCTCTTGTTCCGTAATTAGTTAGCAGCAGCAGCTTAGATAATTATGTATATACTAGTTATCTTCATTTTTACGAACCTCGTCCAAACAATTATCAGATTATCTTTCTTGGGCGGATTTTTTTCTCTTTTTGTTAGTTCTTTATACTTTCTATCACAGTTGACTTTTTTTTCGTACAAAGTTATTGCCATCTTTTTCTAAAAAAAACAAACAAAAACGGAAAGACGAGCAAACAGTATCGCAATGGAAGATTAGATTGAAGTGAGAAAATGTTTACCATTACGTGGCTGCTCGAATTGAGATGAAGTGACAGGGAAGATGGCTGGAAGAGAATTGGTAGTCTTAAAAATGTCCTATTTTCTAACTTCGAAAAGATATAACGCAACAAATACATAAGAAAAAGCCCGAACCAAAAGAGCTTGAACTAATCGTATTGTGGTGGTTAAAAACGTTTCTCATTTTATTTCTACTTTTTTAATAAATCAAAGTTGACGTTTTGAGTTTTTCTCGGAATTTTCATTTTAAAAATACAAATTTTTTACATAAATCACAGTTCAAATTTTTTTCTTGAAATTTTCATTTCGAAAAATTTTTTTTTACATAAAACATAGTTAAAATTTTTAAGTCTTTTTTTATGTTTTAATTTCAAAAATGAATTTTTTTTTACATAAATCAGTCGAAATTTTAGTTTTTTTCGTGGAAATTTTCATTTTACAAATCCAAACATTTACATAAATCACAGTTGAAATTCTAAGTTTTTCTTCCCAATTTCATTTTTGAAAATACAAGTTTTTAAACTTAAATAAAAAAAAAACAATGAACAAACAAAAAGAAGAAAAGAAAAAAAAGCAGCGACAAAGAAGTTTAATTTTGTTTGACAGGTATGAAGAATCAGTTCCAGAATCAGTTGTCAACACTAAATCTTCAGTTTTCATCGACTTTCGAATCTAGACCATCTTTTGAAGTTGCTGTCATTCCCATCCTTCCAAACATCTTCTGAAGACCAGTGGGGGGGGGGTGACGGTGGCTAAATTGGTCTCGGTAATGGTGGTGGTACTGACAGCCAGAAGTGTCAACCATCTTCATCTAGTGGAACTGAAAAACCATTTCCCTTTGCTAATCATCACCTGTACTAACAGACAATGCTCATCTATTTGCACACCAACACACGTCAACTCTTGTTTAGTTCTTCCATAAAAGTCAAAACCAATAATTAATCCATTGTCAAAAAAAAAAAAACGAAAGACAAAAAAGAAAGAAAAATATGGTCTTATTTTTTCTTCCTTTGTGTGATTTTTTAATGACATCATTTTGAAAAACCATGACCATTTTAGTGAAAGTGTAAAATTCATTAGATGTGTGCAAAAGTTCCCATGGCTCTTTTTGAAAATTAAAGGCTGGATATATAGTTAGGAAGCCTTATTTTTGCTCCAAATGTTTGCACACACCTATTAAATATCAATATTTTTAAGAATAGAAGAATCTTCGAGTTACTTTTGTAAAAAAAAAAAAAATACATTGTAAAATTGGTTCTACGCTCGGCGTATCTGTTGTGAGATAGGCTTTATATTAGCCCGGTGGTCAGTGCACTTGACCGATGGCTCAAATGTCTGTTCAGGCGAAAGCTAGATCGATCACCAGCAGGACGACTTATTAACAATGGTTCCGTAAAAAAACGCTGTTGTTTTTATGTATAAGAGTCTCTGGGCATTGTCCTCTTATCTGCTTATTTCTTGAACACAATCTTTCGGTCGTTGTGCCCTACGGCCTTCTTCAGGTACGTGTCATAAGTGATGGTATTTTGGTAAGCTGAAACGGGAAGTAACTATTGTAGCTGTTTATGATCAATGCGTAAACCGTAAATTACGCAGACAATTTGGGACATATTGGAAACCGTTTACTTCTCACTTGAATGAGTTCGTGTGGAGAAATACCGTTAGAAATGACAAAGAACATGTATATAATAATTTTATGATATTTCAACTTTATAATCATATTACTGTTAGAAATATTAAACGAAATCTTGATTTTTCTGGTAATTGTAGCTCCAACCTCTACCCTAAACAGCTACGCTAACTCTAACCCTGAATTATATCCTTTCTGTTGAACTTGATAAAATACATAAAGTACGCAATATTTAAATGGTAACGTTTTCTGCTTTCACTTGTTCCGTTATTATCGAAGCTTGAGGGCGGAATGTCCCCTATCCGCTGTCTAATTTCGGGTGGAAGCAATTGCTACGTCAGAACGGTGTTGTTGACCATTTCATATCATAAATATGTCGGTGTTTGAGGTTGGTGCCACAGGGGCGTCTCTTTGAAGGGATCAATTAGACCCCAATAAAAATGCCGAGTGCAAAATAGTCAGCCATCTTTCTTTCGAGTGCAGATTGTATTTACTCGTTGCTAGTGTCCACTGGCCAGGGGCAAATCGTTATAATGGTATACGCAGTAAAATAAACGTGTGCATCGTGATAAACGAAAATTTGAATGAATTAGTTCCTGTTATAGATATATACCAAGTTTAGCTAAGTCTGGCTCGAAACCACAAGTCAAGGATCGAGCTCTCAACGCGATAGTCATACTCGCTTACCATCGCCACAGGATGCCTCCAGCGCTTGTTGATAACGTCCGATAGTTGGGGGAAATAAATTCTATAAACAGGGCTGCTCGTAAAAGTATATAAAAGTCCGCAATTATACCCTGTAAGCGCCGAGTAAATTAACCGATTATAGTATTTAAACTTATGACCAAGCCATAACGTTTACGATCCAGGAAATGATCATTCCAAATTAAGCGACTGAAATAATGTGTAAACTTTGACAGTTTCAGATGTTCGAATCTACGAAGAAAACATGGCGTCTTGTCTGTCGCCTATTAGGAAAAAATCCAACTTTGCTCGCCAGATGGCGGTAGTAGTCAGTTCTTGTACAATTTTGATAAATTTACTGCAGTTTTATCCTTGTGTGCAGTTAATCCTTTCTTTTCGTGTTTTTATTGAATATAATTGAAGGAAATAAAATGAAAAAAATGTAACCAAGAATCGGTTGTTGGGATAAAAGATAGACCTAAGAAAAAACTAAATGATGCGATGTGTTGAATTTCAAACGAAATGTAAGAGGCAATAAAAGTTCGTTTCAATCTACTTACTTAATGATAAGAACATTAGCGTAATGTGCAGCGTTAAACGTGCGGGAATTTTGGGCTTCTTGGCTTACAATTCTTTCCCGAATTTGCTTAAATCCAGTAACTCTATTCTGCTTCCTTTCCTTATCTCTCTCTCTCTCTCTCTCTCTCTCTCTCTCTCTCTCTCTCTCTCAGTCCATCCGTATTTCTCTCCCCCCCTCTCTCTACCACTCTTTTCATATCTCTCTATTAGTTATCATTCTATCAATCTGTTCATCTCTCTCTCTCTCTTAATCTTCCCCGTCTGTCTGTCAGTCTCTCTCTCTCTCTCTCTCTCTCTCTCTCGGTATTTCCAGTCCCCATCTATCAGTCTCTTCTCTCTATCTCTATCTCTCTACCAGTCTTTTCCCTACCCCTTTCTGTCTCTATCCAATTCCTCTCTCTCTCTCCCTCTCTCCCCCTCTCTTTATCAGTCTGATCGTATCCACCACTCTCTCTCTCACTCTCTCTGTCTCTATCCATGTCTATTCCCCTCCCTTTTCTGAATCTCTATATCACGTTGCTTTTCTATTTATCTGTCTAAAATAATCCCCTTCCATAAATCAAATTTTTCTTTTTATTGAAGACGATTTGTGCTCTGTCCATGTGACTATTATGTAAATGATGGCAAGAAGCGTCTTTTTAACACCCACACAAGCTTATATCTATTGAGTAAGTAATACACCAAAAAAAAAAAAACCACCACCTGCCGAAACACACTGTCTACCATAAAACTGCAAGACTTACAAATTAGTTTATCAATCAGATCTTTTAATTGGGTTAGTTTCTCGTTTCTCTTCTTCCCTTACTTCATTTCTCTCTCTCTGTCTCTCGTAAAAAACGCATAAAATGGCGTCTTCTGAGTTGCGATTTCACCCAGAAGAATTAAGCCTTGATTGGAACTTTCTGTGAATTTCTTGAAAATTTTTTCGTAGTTACAAAAATGGACGGTATCAAAGTAAATATAAAGTATCAACTCTAGAAAAATAAACTCCTTGATGACGACCCGGGAAAAAGGAAATTAGGAATTGAGTGCATGACTCAAACCGATAAGTTGAAGTGTGATAGCTATTGAAAACTTTTCGTCATTCCTGTTGATGTGTGATTTATCTAGATATCTATGCTTTTCCCCTATTAAGGCAACCGGATTTTAAAAAATACGGCAAGCAAATTAAAGTTTAACTGACGATTCATTTAATTATTTGGTTGGGGGTTGAGTCACAATCGGAATTAACGCTGGTCGACATCAAAAATTTGATTCAGTAAATTTGGAAGATTATTAAATCTAATACCTAATTGAAAACTAAAAATGTATCTTCATTTCAACAAAATATGTTTAGAGGCAACCTCGTACTTCGGTAGGAAGTTCATGAAAAAAACTTCCAAAAATCAGATAATACTCGAAACCTGATGTCATAATAAGCGGTAACAGATTAACAATGTTCCAAACATAACATTTGCTACAGGTCCCACAATTTCCAAGGCCCCGCTCTGAAATGCCTGCTAGTTATCTATTCCGATTCAATGATTCAGAACTTACTCTATTAATAAAGTATTATTCTGGCCTCAACTTTTATGAACAAATGGGTGTGTAAGGTTAACGATTTCAGCCAATTATCACCTCTAATTAGGATTATTATTTCGCCACGGCTAATAATAAGTGTGGTATTTATGTGATAAATATACGACACTTATATACGAAGGTACTTGAAACTGAAGTCATTGACGAAAACAGTAATACTTCTTCTGAAATGTCAGACATATTTGTCGTATTATCATGCTGTGTAAGAAATTCTTTATTATGCAAGTAAGAGATGTAATGTGTTAATTATTCATGTGTACATATTTTTTTTCTAAATTTAGGCCCCTTTATAACATATGCTATATACCCCGCACTATTTTGATCCGGTCCTGATAATAAGCCAACGTTTTTAACGATGCACCGTTTTATAATTGAACTAGTTGCAAGTTAAAACCTGTCCATTGAGTGTGACACGTCTTTTGCAGACCCAGGACCGGGGATGAGAGGACAGGGCTAGTTGGTATGATCCTACGATTTCTAGGGATCTTACTACCCCTAGTGGGGGCAAAGGGGGATAATGAATATTCATATTGTAAAGAGAGTCAAAAGGGAACCTTTTGCTTCTTGGTCCTGGCGCTATATTTGAGCTCCGTAGGATTTTTAGAGTTGACTAATGAAATCATTTCAACAGGCTTTAGCGTTGGTTCTCAACCTCTTTACCACTACGCCCCCATTAGTAACTGGACCCGCCTGTGTGTGACAAAGCATAAATTCTGATATATCATGTTCATCACGATATTATTAAAATATTTGTTGAGAGAATTCCAAAAATAATAACAGAAATTCTAACTTTTTCGTTGTTGGCTCACGCCCCCGAGGGTGTTTGCCCACACCCCAGTTAACAATCCACGTGCTTGAGGGACATTCAGTGAGTGAGAATATCTCGGGTAAAAATTTCTGATTAGTTGCAAGAAAAAAATTAGCGCCATTTTTCATAATAGCTGATTTTTTTTTACTTTGGTACCCAAGTCAGAAAAAATATTCTTAGTCACTGAAGGCTTCTCTAGCGTGTTCAATTGGTTTCATTCGTCAAATCAAAAAATTCAGGAAACTTTTCTTTGACAGCAAATAGGTATAATCACTTTTTCACTAACCGTCAACCAAAACTATTATGGAAACTGTTAACATGGGTTTTTTTTCGGTTTTCAAGTTAGTCTTGCTGCTTATGTATGCATGTATTAATGTTTGTATCATGCATACAGGATGCACTAATGGAGCTAGAGGACTGAAATTTCAAACAATTACTCTAACAATTACGCCTAGAAAAAAGTTTTTTTTCACCCCACCCCATACCCTTTTAGAGGAGGTTCAGTTTGCAATGTAAGCTTATGCTAAAATTGATCTCTTAGTTTTCATCCTCTTGTTTTTTGCTTTTTGAAAATTCAGGCTTTATAATGATCACTACCTAACAAAAGGCGAGAGAAATAACATTCATTGATCACCCCCTCTACAATTGATTATCCCTAACACGGCATACTGCCAAAAGACATTGGTCAAGTGACGGTTTCTATTGAGTGTTCAATCGGACCTTCTTCAATACTTATTGATAAAAACAATCATTATTGTTTTAAATATTCATATGAATATAGCAATGATTATATATATATATATATATATATATATATATATATATTTATTGTGTCATCCACAGACAGCTGTTTCGTTGTATTACAACTCTTCAGTGTCGCTATAGACTTTCCGTTATCCCATATATATATATATATATATATATATATATGGGATAACGGAAAGTCATATATATATATATATATATATAAGCAGTTTTAGATGGGGGCCTATATTTACTATCTGGCCTGGGCTATTACGAGCTCTACACGGACCTGGCCCTGCTATCCACACACACACACACACACAGTATTTGAGCTTCGTTCATCCAATGCAATGATTAGGAATAACGGAGGTTACCTAAGCGGTGACTACATCCCGAGAAAAAGACATTAATAACCCATGAGAGTTAAATTGGCATATCGAGGGAAAGGTCATGAGAGGTTCGGCCGTGGGATGACTCTCTCGTTTCTCCCGATGGTTCCCCGCTTTCGTCCCGTGCCTTCTTTCGATCGTCGCTTGTCGGAAGATGACCGGTTCTCGATTGGGTCCGTGTTCCCCATGTCCTCCGTTGAGGTGAACAGAATTGACCGGGTCAGCCTGTTCGTTCTTGTCGAATAGATTGCCTGTAGAAATGTAGTGGACATCTTGGACTGGCACTGTCCCTATCAACTGCGATTCCGATCTCTCATCAAAGTAATTTTCTCATTTGTTATTGTATGCCATGTGTGTGTGTCTGCATGCGTGTATATATATATATATATATATATATAGAGAGAGAGAGAGAGAGAGAGATACAGATATAGTTAGACATGGATACTTATATATACATAGAGATAGATAGATACAGATACACTTAGTCATGGATGCTTATATATATATATATATATATAGAGAGAGAGAGAGAGAGAGAGAGCGAAATATACATAGATATGAAAAGACAACATAGAGACGTTGACATAGATCTGGAAAGGCTTGGAAATATACATAGGTAGATTGATTGAAATATACAGAGAATGGTTGAAATATATGGAGAAAGATATTGGAAGACAAATAATATAGAGATAGATAGATAAAGAATTAGATAGAAGGAAAGAAATATATGCGTATATATGTTTAGATTCACTGTTATAATTTCTGTAGTGTCTCTCTATATATATTGGTGTGTGAGTAAGAAGGCTCGTATACATTTGTTTGTGAAAATCTTTGATACCATCATGACGACGAATGGTTCTTTGTTTTTTCCTTTATTTCTAACTTTATGTTTTAAAGACTCCCAAACGTTTGCACCCTGCGAGCTGCAAATCTGTGGACAAGAGTAATTTGGCCCCAGAATGAACATAGAATAGGCAATGCTGACCTCTAGTGACCTCTGAAGGTCTGTTTTGGCTCCTGTGAATTTGGGCATTTTCAAATCAAAGATAGCTGTTTGATACAGCCGCAAATTTGTGTTCAAGGGTAACTTGACCCCTGGATAAACATATGATAGGTAGTTTATACCTCTGATAACCGGTAAAGGTCAATTTAGGTCAGGTCAATTTTAGCATTTTCAAAAATGGTCAATAATGGCATTTTCAAATATTAGGGAAACGGTTACACTCTAGGGGCTGCAAACTTCAATCCAAAAGTAACATGACTTCATGATAAACATAGGATATGTGTTGCAAATACTAGGTCACCTCTAGATGTCATTTTGACGGTGTGTATATATGATTCTGTATGTCTTGGTCTATTCATAAATCGATAATGATTTACTGTATGTGTGTGTATATACATTTGGTATTTTATGGACGGTTATATTTATAATTAGATTTGATTTCATTTACGTTTAATTGGTCTTTCACTGCATACACGTGTACTCGTAAATTACCATCAGCAGCTGCAGGGTTCAACACCCGTCGTTGGATAGACTTTGCCCAAGATCAACCAGATCTCTCGATTTTGGACGTACTTTCTGAACTTATCGAGTTCATAGCTCTGTCTGATTTTTTTTTCGCCGCCTACACTTTCGCATATGATCTCTGTGTACCTGCATTGCGAATCCTGATGTCCAGAGCTTGACATTTTTGCTATTTAAGTTCTTTTATGGTCTTTATTATATTTCTGACCCCTGTTTGCTTTCTAATATAATGTGCTGCCTTCTGATCTCTGGTATGATTCTATGCATGCTATATATATGACATATGTACATATGTGTATATGTATGTTAATGTGTATGATTCTTGATAGATAGATGTAGGTATTCATTCTTATTGAAGGAAATGTAAGATTGTTATTATTTTTGTTCACGCTTTGCCTGTCGAATGACATTTAAAGGGAGCGACAGATCGATAATATTCCTATTTCCATGATTATTGATACCTTTTCGAGTTCTAGGGGCCCTTTTCTCTGCTCTCACAATTACGAATCCCCACCCTCTACGTTTCACGTCCAAATTTCTGTTCCCTTATGCGATGAACATGAAAACACGGTCACAACATAATTGAGTGCACATTTATCAACGTGCCACGCACTCACAATCTCTATCGTATGTATTTACATATTGGACTCCTCACCATGGATAGGGTAATTTGACCCCAGGATGAACATGAACTCTTTCCTCCTCCTCCTCTGTTCTGTCTCTCTTCCCGCTCGCTCTCATTGCGTTTTTACATATACACACTCACGATTGGCCTCCTCCCTATGGATAGGGTATCTTGACCCCATGATCAGCAAGCTCTTTCTTCCCCTTCTCTCGCTCTCTCTTATGCCCTGTCTTTCTTAACCCCACCTCTCTGTCTCTCTCTCTCTGTCTCTCTCTCTCGCTCTCTTTAATGTGCATATTTACATATACGCCCTCTAAATTGGACATCACCATCGATAGGATAACTTGACCGTAAGAGGGCGGAACCTCTCTTTTTCGATTGGATTCTTCGTCATGGAGCAGTGGTTATTACTGCTATCGATCCTCACCGGGTGCCTGATATCTGTGGCTTTGTGCGAGGCTGGGTGTGCCTTTCGTCAGTGAATGATTGACGCAACAAATCTTCCCAGTCCCATTTCCTCATGAGTTGTACTAAGCTAAGATTATTAAATGGCTATAAGTTATTACAATGAGGTCTATAAACGAACCCAACTATTTGTGGTGTCAATCTTTTACAGTTAGGTTTTATGAGAGGCAACCCAGAAGTCAAGAGGATTTGACTAGAAAAAAATATTATTTTCCTTAACTCCTAATGACCAGTTTCCTTCGATGTGCTTCCCTTGCTTGCCATTGTATTGGTACTGTTCTCAAAGGGTAGCGGAAAAACCGTACTACGATTTTCAAATTCACCGAGATTTGGGGTAAAACCTTGTATTCATGTGCTTATACACACTTCCATTAGTTGATATTCATGTACACTTTTATCTAAATTTACATCTTGTATTTCAAATCTTCGTTGGCAGAATTTTCTTGGCATATATACTTCTCTGTATGGTCTTTTGAATAAACGCAGTTGGATTATTAAAAAGTCCGATTTTTCAACCAAAGAAGAGTGGATGCTGCCAGACACAAAGTAAGGGACCTCTACTAAAACCTATTATGGGGAAGAATTTTAAAAAGCAAAAAAAAAAGGAACTTCTTTCCTAGACATAATAAGACGTAAATGCTTAAAATTTGAACGCTCTAACTCCATTTGTGCGACCTGTTCAAGATATATATATATATATATATATATATATATATATATATATATATATATATATATATATATATTATTATTATTATTATTATTATTATTATTATGTCATCCACAGACAGCTGTTTCGATGTATTACATCTCTTCGGTGTGGCTATAGACTTTCCATTATCCCATCCAGTACCACGAGGCAGGATTGAAACCTTATTTTTGGTTGACAGTTTTAAAATTTGTGAATCTCAAATTTGATACTTTTCTAATTGTTATCCGACCTATGAATGAAAGGATCATCTGGGACCGTAAGAATTTATTCATCCTTATGATCCAGATGGTCCGCTCGGACAGTTCAATGTTTAGTTCGTCTGCATAACAGACAGAAGGTCTCTTGTTTGATTCCTGGTTTTTTTCATTAGGACAGATTTCCCTGTGCGCTCAGCAACTAATTGAGTACACTCTCAGCTGTGTGATTAGGATGGAAGTATCCCTTTGGTGGACTTGCATCTTGCCAAGGCTCACTGAGCTGACTGATGCAACAGAAATCAGGACTCCTTCGAGAGTTGTCTCTTAAGAGACGGGGCACTTTACCTTTACCTACTTCCCAGATGACGCATCCCCGGGGAACTTGTTGAGAAAGGAATCTTCACAACATCTATGATTCAGACTCAAACATGAACTTCCTAATCCACTCCCATAGTCCTAAGAAAATTACTTTATATAATTTACAGGATTTTGAAAAAAAAAGGTATTTGCCGGGGACCAGTTATTTTCCATCATAGGTAAACAAGAGTTAGGATTCATCTTTCACTTTTCAAGTTCACTTTACGCCACTTTTCGCTTTTACGGAAAATGGCAAAAAGCGAAATTTGCATTCCGCGTTTGTTCTGCAGTGAGCCGTTATAGAGGCTGCACTGACCCTCTCCCTCTCTCTACGACACCGCAGTCTTCAGTACCTCCGATTACCGGTAACTAAGGCTGAAATACCACTATCGCCATTCTGGGCTCAAAATTACCCAATATAAATTAATGGTAATCGCTTCTTCGCTTTAAACCATTCCAGCTTGCGAAATGTTTTTATTGGGACCTTCTACTTATGATTGACGTGGGAAATCTGTATTTGCCTCCCTATGGGGCCAAAAATGAATTAGGATTGCTTTAATATGAAGCCACACTCACATGAGTGTGTGTGAATAGGGATAAAATTACCCACTTCAACCAGCCATTGCCGCAGGCGTCAGGGCGTGCCCACTGACCCTACCCTGTTATTACGATGGGAAGGTACTTCCTGGGATACGGATCCCCTGGAATTATCAAAGTGAAATTATCATTAATGGTTTCCCGACCACGAATGAGTGGAAAATTTCCGGCATATTGAAGTGTATTTAAACAAGCTCGAGCGTTGATTAATAAAGAAAACTACCACCCGAATAATGTACAAAAGGAGAAACGGATATGATGAATAAAAAAAGCTTTGGTTTGGTTTTTTCCCTGACCAATATATAGCACTCAATTTACCATAAACGTACATCGATCTTTTATCTATTCCTTAGCCTGGATATACATACAGGCATAAATATATACACCAAACTTATCTACATATGTGATTAGTGCACATACAAACGTATAAATAACAGTCTATATATTGACATACACACATCCTTTCAGACCTAAGAATATACACACGATCCCAAGCATACACAATACCACACAGTGCAACACACATTTTGCTCCATATTCGACTCTTTCAGCTCCTCCTCGTTCTGGTGCAATCTCGTCTCTTCTGGCCCAACCCCTCACTCCGAAGTCCATTCCCTGAGGTGCAGGGTTCAATGCGCGTAATATAGAACTGTTATATTTTGTTAACCTTCAGACTCATCAAAATTCCCCGGAAATTTCCGACGTCCGACCGAATAGACCCTGAAATGAAAGGTGTTTCAAATATGGTGGTCATGGAACTACGATGTTCGTCCACCCTTGTAAGATCTACTTGACTAGCGTTGAAATGCTCATCGTTTTGAGAGAAAGATTCTTTCAGCGTCAAATCGGTTCATTCTCGGCTAACAGTCAAAAGGTTGATCGCTCGTTTGTTGAAAATGTCTTTTTATCATCTTTTCCTCCCTTATCACCGGTCGATGATATCTTTGGCTTTTCGAAGGTTAGATATATATCTGTCTGTTCATGTATATCAACTTTTATTTACATCTATTAAAAAATGACGGGATAATTCTTGTATTGATAAATCTTCAAATATTATATATGTTCTAGTTCAAGTGTATTATTGCAAACCAAGAAAAACTGCTTTCCTCGAACGAAATCTAATTTTTTCTGTCGATTTTTTACATCACTTTTCTGGGTTTTTTTTAAATCTTTTAAAATAAGTAGGCAACAGATTTTGACAAAAAACGAATTTCCTCTCTGATAGGAGGAGAAATTAGTTTTGATCATGAAAAATCAAAGATCTATACATTTGTTTTCGGTCCAACTGAAAAGACATCAGTCGCAGTTGTAATAATGATGTAGATACAGACACACATACACATAGATGCATACTTTAGACACAGACACACACTTGGTTTCAATCTCTTCCTCTCTTTCTGTTTGCTTTAGCGTGACAAAACCGACAACCGAATCCAACCAACAATTAAAAGAGATGTATTGACTTTTAGTAAGATATTGGTACCCTACAAGTACTATGGAATTGCTATATTTCTTTCTGTTTCAAAATTGAGTTAATATTTCTTTCAAATCAACCTTAGAAGGATAGTCACAAAACTAGCAGAATTGTCTGTTTGTTATTCAAATTGGCATCACCCAAAAGTATTCTTTCTGGAGTTGCCCCCTTCGTAATCAAACACCGAACATAAGAACAGTATTCTTATTTACCTCATGACGTCACTTTCGTTTGCTTAAAGCAATTTAAGGAAGACTTATTTACTTTTGTCGTAAAAAAAAGTCTGTGTTATTCAGCTATTTTTCAATTGTATTGAACTTATGAAATATCAAAAACATTATTTTCTTACTTTTGTTCAATATTTCCTGTGAGATAAACTAATCTAAAGGCAAAATTAAGTAAAGAAACAACATCTTTTTTTGCAAAATACGTAAAGATGGGTAAATAATTGCCTATTGTCAACCTTGAAAATATCGTAACATGCTAAGAAATGTATCGGTTTCTCAGATCGAGGGCATATCTACCTAAACATTTGAAAAAAAAAACATTCTATTAACGATTGAATAATTATGAAATTATTTGTCAAGTTTGACTTGACAAATAAACGTCTATACATAGTTGTAGGAAAAGGATTTCACATTAGGTTTAACATAAAATGTTTTTTTTTTTACTACGTTGCGTCATCTGGCGTCACTGGTGACGAAGAAAAATATTACGTCACAAGTGACATATGGTGACTTAAAAAAGTGTTGAAAACAAAAAATATATACCTGGATATACAGGGTGTTTCATATCTGCGGATGAATCACACATTTTTTTAAAAATAAAACTGGAATATAACGGAAATCAAGAGATAAAATAGGTAAGTGGAAAGTCTGGATTAAAAGTTTTCGCTTACATACAGGCAAATTCTTTATCGTCTGCCTCTATCAGTTTCGACAATTAACTCAGATGTTGCCATTGCTTGAATTGATTTCATGTCTGGTCAGTTACTGATGTCAGGATTCTGAGATTCCTGATTTTCTTCTTCAACTGAACGACCCTGACTAAAAGAGAAATTTGTTGACGGGTTAAAAATTATCAAAACGTTAATCACTTGTATTATATCTCTTTCCGTTGACATTGAATAAAGGACACCTAATCATTTCTAGACATTAGCTACATTTTTAGCTCTTGAGTCAACTGGACTACAAATTGTGTCATCAAAATCCTTTCATTTTATATATATATATATATATATATATTAGAAACCGTCAACCAAAACTGTCGCAATAGGTTTCTTCAGTTTTTTGGTCAGTCTGGCTCTATATGTATCGTTCGAGCAGGCTGCACTAATAGAGCTAGAGGGATGAACATTTTAATATTTATTCCTTATCAGCTCTAAAAAAAACTTATTCATCCCTCCTCCTTAATAGGTTTTCGCGGTAGTGGGTGCAAAATGCAGTGTAAGTTTCTGGTAAATTGATCCCTTAGTTTTTGACCGGGAGCATTCAAACTTTTTTTATTTTGAAAATTCAGACTATTTTAGTGATCATCGCCCAACAAAAGGCGAGAGAAGAGACTTGATTGATCACTCCCAACATTGCCTCCTACCAAGAGACGTTGGTCACAAGATGGTTTATACTGAGTGACTAACCATACCTGTTTCAAATGTATTTAGTCAGAAATTGGCATTGTATTACTTAATCTACTGTTATAACTGTTTATCTATCTATCTATCAACGAATATATATATATATATATATATATATATATATATATATATATATATATATATATATATATATATGTATATGTGTATGCCTGTCCGAAATGATACAGTTGTTCATGTATGGATCAGCACTATGCAGTCAGAAATTTGCATTGTATTATTTAATGTACTGATCTACCCGCTTATCTATCTATCTATCTATCTATCTATCTATATATATATATATATATATATATATATATATATATATATATATATATATATATATATATATATATATATATATATATATATGTGTGTGTGTGTGTGTGTGTGTGTGTGTTAGCATATACCCGTCCAAAGTGACATGGCTGTTTATGTCTGGATCGGTACGACGGAACTTAAGGCTATTTTATTGGATAATTTCTTTTTTTGATAATTCAAGTAACCTAACTTTCAGGGTTTTTTTCAAGTCTCAACCCAACAGGCTGTTTCAATGTGCAATCAGGCGTTTCAATTCTCAAGAGTTTAATATGATGTGATTGTTACGTCATAAGAAGTAGCGAATCCCAGTAATGTATGTAGACTTGCCATCGTTTTCATACACCATCCTTCACCAGAAGCTATGAAGGAATCCAAATTTCAGATGAAACATTAGTTATCATAACCATAAAGAATAAGAGATGTACTTATCAACCTCATATCTTTTTTTCTTTGTTTCCAAATTGTCAACTTTCTTCACATGGTCCCGTCAGTCCATTCCTCGTCCGTTAGGGGGACTTGGGTTAACGAGATAGCATAATATTATGTGTTTTTTCTGTCCAGTTAACTTTTAATTTGTAGACCGTTAACTTTTAACGCAAAACAATAAACAGTTTTTGACACAGAGAAGTAACGGCTTGAGCATTTTTAATTTTGAAGTGTGGACTATTTGCGTGACATCTTTTAAGATTTAAAGATGTTTTCTCTTTGCAAAAAAATTGAACAAAAGTATTTAATCAAGTTTTAAACTAACAGCGAATAGTTTATAAGAAAAAATCTGAAAAAAAAACCAAACTTCAAAATGAATTGAACAAAAGAGAATTGGACCAAAAACGTCATTAAAAAATTTAAATGAAATTTTCAAAAATTTTTAAAATAAGTCATGTAAATCATAACGCAAGATTTAAAAAAAATAAAACAATGAGAGAATTAAATTAAAGAAAAAAGACCCCTACTAAAGTGAACTTGAAAAAAATTATGACAATTTTTTTAAGCGTGATAATCTCCGAAAATTCTATGAATTTTTATAGTCAGGTCAGCATTCATTTCTTAAGGAAGAAGGGAGATAATTTAGTGTTTTTGTTTTTTTTTTTTAATAATTTTATTACGTCAAATTTCATTGAAGGCTTTCAATAATTCTTTCTCTCTTATGACACCGTTGTCTTTTTTAACCTCTTCTCTCAAAGTAGAGACTTCGTGTCACGGGAAATTGTGGACGAATGGAATCGCCGTTCAACACAGAACAACCCCGTTTTCATCCGGACGATATTGTCACGCATGCGCACATGTCGAAACTTTCTGTGACAATTGACGACTGTTTTGTCATTTTCTGATATTCTTTTATTTGTTTGTTCTTCAATTACATTTTGATTCAATTTTTTTCATCTTCTTTATACCTCTTATTTTGTTTTTATGAATTTTTTCTCCCTTCATTCTTTCTCCTTCTTCGTCAGCTTTCCTTTCCTACACTTTCCTTTTAATCTTTTTTTCATACTTGTCTTCATTCATTCGGTCCTTTTTCTTAATACATATCTCAATATACCAGTAGTTACCAGTTTATATTCAGGTAATTATTCGGCTGTGGTTTCTCTTCTGTATCTGATTGCCTTGGCCAAAAGTCTCCAACCTTTATTTCATGATACGAACCCAAAATATTACTGAGTGACTTAGAAAGAACTTTTTAGCCTGATAATAGAAAGAGTATACAAGACATACGAATCTTTTCAGTGACTTTCCGTATTTCAAAGTCTAGTGTGATTAAAGCATAACGTTTGATTAGTTAAAATAGTGCGCTAATTATGAAAGTTATACATAGAGTATATAGTTCAAATATAAACCTTATCACATTTTTTATCACGACAGAAGTATTCTTTTTGCCAAACAATCTCCAGAGAGCAGAAATGGTTTGACATTGTTCACAAAATGGATTTTTTGTCAGAACCAAAATGTTTTATGCAATATTAATATGTTTTACCTAAGATTAACAATTTGGATTGACCTTCACCGTGAAATTCAACTGACAAACCCCATCAGAACCCCTTTTTTTCACAAACCCAGAAACATTTTTCGCGAACACTTTGGGTGACCACTGGCCTGGGCCCTATTTTTGATTAATCAACTTTGTAATTTTAGATCTTTGATACAGAAGGATCATTATGTAAATTTGAAGAAAAATTCTTTAGGGGTTCGTTTTTTCAATCCTCTCTCTGACATCTCTTTTCTTCTTTTCCCCCCTACTTTCTTTGTACCCGTGTTTCTCTTTTTCTTTTTCCCCTCTCTTGTTTCCAGCCCTTTGCCCCCTCTCTTGGTTCCAGCCTTTTGGTTTTCCAACATCATTTTTAATTTCCGTTTTTTTTTTCATTCAACTCCTAACATTTCGTCCTTTGTTTCTATTTGCCTTCTATTCTCCTCTTACACGATATTTGGCGATGGTTACCTTCCTCGCGTTAAATTTAAAACATGGACAGCGTAAACTACATTCTTTCGTGTCGAGGCTACCATCGTGATAATAAGAAGTTTGCTGCTTTCGTTTGTTCCATGATTAACTGACATGACCTCTGACTGTAAACCTAGCCCTAAACACTAACTCTGACTTTCCAGATAAGGTTGAAAAAAAAGCTGGAAAAAAATTAATCAGAGGAAATTTCAAACTTTATGAAGAAAATTTGTCAAAATAATGCAGCGAAATTTATCGCAGATAGGGTGGCAATCGGCGATATTGATTAAACCGGCCAGAACAAAATTTCGAAAGGGATCCTTCTTCAGACAATGCACATATAAATAATTATTAATCTACAATTGAATGTTCTTTACTCTGAACAGTGAGAACCATCTGCATATCAAAATATTGAACAGCTGACTTTGTATAGCGTGATCGTAGAAGACGGTAGTTATTGTACGTGGTCAGTCCGGAAAGTTACCAGTCATTCAATATTAATGGAAGATAACATCTTGGGCAATGGCATTTTAGTCCAATTCAAAGTACTCGCAGTTTGTAACGTCCTCTTGCAGGATTGCCACCAGCTGCTCATCACGTTCTCCTTAATCTCGTACACGGTCTGAAAGTCGGTTTATGAAATTTGTTTGGAGGAACGTTTTATTCCCGAATATCGAGAGGAAACTTTACATTTTCAAGGTTTGTGATAATCTGCTAAGAAAATGTTCAGTGTTACATGACTATCTCTGGTGTTAAGTGTATGGGCACATACGTCCGCGGACACTTTTTTCCAGGTACGGGAAAAAAAGGATCTATCAAGGGAAGGGGTGGGTAAAAGGGCATATTGGGGGAGGGAGGCTAAAAGATAAAGGCTAGCATTGCTTATCAGCTAGAGGACGAGCTGTTATTAGTCTGAAGCAATAACTCTCCATAGTAAGTCATTGATTCGTAACTTCTAAGGTTCCTGCCTTTAAACCTCTTCGCCCTCGGAGAGAAGACCTGGCCCAGGGGATAGCAGGTGCCAGTTTTGCACACACACACACACACACATCTATCGGGGTGAACACTATTCTAATCAACAGAATATTGTTTGAAACAAAATGACCTCTGCATAAGAATCGGTGTGCCACGAAATCACGTTTGTAACCAGAACCTTAGATGTGTAATCCAAGACTTGAGAAATCTCGAAAATTTGGTTCGTCACAACAAGAATCTGATAGAGAAATCGATGTATCAAATAACAAGTTTTCTATTTAACACCATAAAAACAGAATATTGATTTTCATCTTAAAGTGAGCAATTAAGTGTTTGATTATTAAAACTGGAAACCCATTTATCTTTTTCTATGCAAATACGTAGTAATGAGTGCCCTTGACCCAACTCAGACCCCACCCCTGATTTTTTTTTATAATAGTGGTGCACCCAAGAGGGGTCGAAAAGCAGTGCACTAACAAGGATTGTTACTTTCTCCGCATTGAATTCAAACCATATTGATAGTGTAAAGTTTTCTCAGTGCAGCACTATCACCATGATAATGATTAGTTTTCTGCTTTTATTTATTCCGTAATTGACTTAAATAACCTCAACCGTAAACACTAACACTGTACACTAAGCCTGCACCATATCGTAGTTGAATTTAATTAAAAGTAGTTTTAAGTGGTCAAAGTTTTCTGCTTTCATATGAAAAGATTAGGTTAGAAAGGTGAGAAAACTATGATCAGAGAAATTTTCGAAATTTGTGAAGAAAAAATGCCTTTCTGTGGTCCTCAGAAAAATATGGTGCAGCGAAATCTAAAGAGGAAATGTTTTGATTTTAATGCAGAAAAGGTAACAATCGCCCAATAACGAAAGTCTAAAAGGCTGGATACATCAGACATTTACGTTCCCAACCTGGGGGCTGCGGGTGCATGAGGATCCACAAGGGTATCACTGGGAGTCTGTGGGCAGACCTTTCAGAAGCTTGGAGTCCGTAAATTTATTTAGTAGGTAGCTTTCAAAAGTCTGGGGTCCTTAAACGAATTCATTTAAATGAACGTGGTCCTTGGTAATGAAAACGTTGGAAACCACTGATTTAGTGAGATTTGATGAAACCTGCCACACTTTTGAGGCTACCATTGAATATAAAACGAGAATTATCTATGACAGTGACGTAGCTAGAGGTTTGAAGGTTCACACATGTGCCCCTCCAAAATTTAGTGAGATTTGTTATTGTATGATGTAAGTAGAAATGCGATAGGGGACAGTTATTCATAAAGATTTTAGGGGTCCCACCCATTGGAAATAAAATCGCCTCTCTCTTCAACTACGGCTCTGGTCTCAAGTTTGGATTTTGTTCGATAATAACCGTACTTTTTTTCTCCATTTCTCCTCTTATCGGATTGCAAATGGCCCGCTAGACCAACCAGCCAAATGATCTACAGATTCTTCCATCTTTGCTCGTCTATGTATGTGTGTGTGTCTTCGAGTAGCCCCCTTTGGGTGGGGGACTACAACCTTGAAAATGTGCATGTGCACTAGGCACCATCTAGAAACTTTTCTTCTCTTATTTTTTTTTTTCTTCAAAAAGTGCTTTTGGGGGTCTCTATGATCATTTTGGACTAACAATGCCCGAATCTCGAGCTGGTATCTTACAGATAATTTCAAATAATTTCTCAAATAATTAGTTCTGGTACACGCGCGGGATACTCTGATTCATTTATGCGAGGTACGGACATTTTCATATAATCTTTAAGCTTAACGATGTTAGTAAGAGAAGACTGTTTTGTTGTTGTCGTTGTTTAAATGCGAGGATTGGTCTGTGTATTTAATTGGAAATGTTTCTGTCTTCTCTCTCTTCTCAACGTTGAGATTTTTTTTAGTCCAATTCCAAACAATCTAAGTCTTTATCTCAGGACTTCTTTTACCTCATTGTATCTCAGGACGTTTTTTTCCCAATTTTTAGAATTCTATTACCATTTTTCGTTTCATTTATTAAAATCCCTTATTTTAGTTGAATTTAATTCAGGAAATTGTGAGGACTTTTACAATAAATAGATAATCTTTCTTGAAATCTTTTTTCCCCCAAATTTTATCATTTTCGTGAAGGCTTTCTTTTCTTTCAGATTTCATTTCCCCTTTTTTTTCTTTTGTTTTGATTTCGTTTCTTTATTCTTTAAGTTTCGTACAATAATTTAGGATTTTTTTTTTTTTCTCTTTTTTAACTTGTCAAACTTTTCTTGGACTATTCATACGGCTTTAGTGATTTCTTTTCCTTTTAATAGTGAGAAAACGAAGTTTTGCGATATCTTGTCTCTCTCTCTCTCTCTATCTATCTATCTATCTATCTATCTATCTATCTATCTATCTTGTGCCTGGTCTTTTCCTGCTGTGCTTACTGACCCATGGTTACCAATCGGTTAGTCTTTTGCACCATCTTCTCGCTATATGCCTCACCCACCTTATTTTTGTTACTTAATTACTTGTACGGTATCCTCCAACCCAGTCCTTACCCGCATCCATGTTGATCTCTTTCTATAGCTTCGTCACAATCCTAACGTTGCCCTCTGTGCTATTCTAAGTTTGTTTTCGAGTGGCTCTGTAAGTTTCCAGATTTGGCACCCTTACGTCATAGCTGGAATTATGCTTCGATTCTATACTATACGTTTTTGGCATATTGGCAGTTTGCTAGGTTTCAGTACATCTCTATATATACCAAATGCTTTCCAGACAATCGTTGTACGCCGTCATTTCATTTCTGTAGTCTTTCTCTTGATTTATCGTCTGACCAAGATAAAAGTATTCCTTAACTTCTTATGGTCTTTTTTCGGGACTTCTCATTGAACATTATTTTTGTCTTTGTTTTGCTCATCTTTTGCCCCATTTTGGCTCTCCCTATTCAGATCACTCAACATGTTTTGTAGATCCTCTACAGTTTCTGATATTAATACAGTAACTATCATCTCGGTACATTTCCCATTCTGCTTTCCGAAATGTGCTTCCAAGGCTTGCTGCGAAGAGTCGTGGTGATATTATATTCTCTTGTCTCGCTCCTTGTCCAATCTATTCAACAATAGATCACCTGCACACATCAAACCAGCTAATTAAAAATACACCAGAATAAAATAAACCTCTTTGCCTTGCTTACGTAGACTGATTTGATTCAATAGAACACACGGTACACTTACTGTAGTCTTTTCCTGGGAGGATTAATAGAATCGTCACGGGAGGCTCTGTACATGATCATCAGCTGTAAACCCAGTTGGTCACCCATCTAGGTAGTGACTAGGCTCGACGTTGCTTAACGCCAATTGGCACTAAACTTGTAACCCAATTGAATTAATTCTAAATTGTGGTAAAAACAACTTAAAGATCAACACGAATGTGAATAATAGTCGAAATTACTTCTTCTCTTCTACGAAACACTCCTCTTAGCCCGAAGAAATGTTTTCTACTGACTCAGCTGCTCTTTGAGAATTCGTAGATTATTCAATAATCCTCTATATCTAATAATGTTGAAGATAAGACAGTAGAGCTTAGTCAAAATATTATGTTTGTTTTGTTTTTTTCTCTTGTAGTTCGTTCATCTTCACAAAGCTGGAAGATAAACGCCCTGCAGGCACACCATTCAAAGTCCATCTGCGTTATGCAGAAAAGAACGCGCCTTTTTGTAGATATCCACAAGTGGAATGACCTTGCAATTTCGAAAGACGAGTAAACAACTAAGTTCGTTATCGTTATTAATTTATTAAAAAAAGAAGTTGGTCACTCAGTAGAAACTGTCATGTGACCAACGTCTTTTAACAGCATGTCGTGTTAGGGGTGATGAATTATAAAATTTGGAAAAGTGGAGCGATCAATGAATATGTTATTTCTCTTGCCTTTTGTTGGATTACTAATAAATTTGAGTTTTCAAAAAGGAAAAAAAACAACAAAACAGGCATGAACGTAGCCAGGTACAAAATAAGGGAGAAATTTATTCATGGGGTGGGGTAAAAATGAATTTATTTATGGGGTGGGGTCAAAATGAATTTTTAAAAAAAGTTTGTTTTTCTTCGAGACATAAGGAGTTAATGTTCAAAATTTCAGCCTCTGCTTCCATCCGTGCTGTTTGTGCGCGACATACATATATACATAGCCAGCAATCCGGACCAATTTGAAAACTGAAGAAACCTATGTTGACAGTTTGGGTTGACGGTTTCATAAAGTAGGCAAAATAAGTTGATACAGATTGTGAGCAAATTAAGGAAGGAAAAAAATATCACTAAATGTTTTCAAAAATATTTACGATAAAATAGAATTTTTTTGAGAATTTCGAGTTGCCCGTTGGCAAAAATACTTCATAGTCATATCGAAGGGTCCATTTCATATTGGAAATGTTGTTCAGGCCTCGGTTATACCTCATTCATTCCTTTCTCTTCGTATAAATTAAGTGTGTGCGAAAGTTTCCCTACAACCTTCATTTTTTAAACTAGATACTGAATATATAATTGAAAACTGTGTTTTCGCTGGAAACTTTTGCACCCTCTCTCTCTCTGTCTTTATATATATATATATATATATATATATATATATATATATATATATATATATATATATACATGTATATATATGTGTGTGTTTGTGTATGTATATATATATATATATGTGTGTGTGTGTGTGTGTGTATGTACATACACACACACACACACACATATATATATGAATATGTATATATATATATTGAGGAAAAAGAAAAGGAATAGCCACACTTGTTAATTAATTTGATAATATATAATTTCATTATTTCTTGTACCTTGTCTTTTTTGTTAAACCCTCATTGTGGAATTATATTTTTCTGTTTCTCTCTCTCTCTCTCTCTCTCTCCATATATATATATATATATATATATATATATATATATATATATATATATATATATATATATATATATATTGTCATGTTATTGTTTAATAGCCATTTTAAGATATAGGCGTTTACCTCCTATGATATTTTGTTTACTTGAGGTTATTTTGTTTCAATTAGAATGATTTCGAATATTTGTAGTCTTTTTATGTTGTTATAATTTTTTTCGGGATTTTTGTGTTTTCAGTGCGTATTTTGCTTATATTGAAGGAGGGGCAATTGTGTTTTTGTTTTAAATGCTGACACATGGAACTACTGTCTTCTACTCTCTACTAGAATTGTCGGAGATGCATTCTCTGAATGGGCATTTAAATTGGTACATAACGTTGTTTTGTGTGAGAAGCAGTTATTTGTTATAAACAAGTTTGAAGTTTTAATTCTTTATAGTAAATTGTTTATTTCAGATGTTTTATCAGGGTCGGCCGATTATATTTTGGTAGTTAGAGTGCATTTGGTTATCTGTTTGCAACTGACTTAGCTGTAGCATCTCCAAGAGGAATTTTATAAGGCGGTGGAAGGCTGCCCTAGTCCTTTAACCATCCAGGTTTTCATCTGCTACAACGCATTTGGCACATCATACCATATTTGCTCACCAGTAAACAATTATCAACCTATTTTTAAAATGGACGTATTGTATCGACTTGCAAATTTCAGTACACAGCCCTTCCCCAGTAAGTCTTGCCCCCATCCCACCCTTGTCTTCCTACACCCCATCTCAGAGGCCCTCATCTCAAAAGCGTATAAGTAAACGATAAAACGGCTTTTTCCAATGAATAAATACTTAAAGGGTGTCTTGATCACTCGAATCATACGTATGTGGGTGCACACAAACACTCCCATGTACGTAATTTCTCCTAGAAGTACGAACAGATCTCGCAAACGCAAAACGTGTATAATTGTATAGCCATACATGAGAAGTGCCCAACCTTGATAAAAAGTTGATACTTCCGTAATTTTTAGGGTTATAATACCCAGTTTTCTTCGTCAATTTGCTGCTTGAACACTCAATGAATCATTATACAAAGTGTTCAAACTTCAAAATGAATGTAAAGGAAGCATTGTAGCTCTTAAAACAACGAAAATATCAACTTTTTAAAAAGTGGTTCCTTGGGCACTTATCACGCGCAGACACTCAATCACTCTTGATGACAAAAAGACAACCACACACATAACTACTCTAAGACACACTCCACAACATAATTACTCTAAGAAAATGAATTTTGAAGAATCGAAATCCCTCATTCCCCTTTTTACTTAGACTCTCCAAGGGCTTATTAACCTCTTTTCTCACTCGGAAATGTAAAACTGATACCCTAATGTCATATATCAGAATCAATATATTCCGTATTTCCTTAACGTTTCCATCAACACTTTGCTTTTATTATTTTTTATCTTATTTATTTTTCTCTCCGGATAATTACGTAACATATTGAACAGAGCATAAATGGTGGGTGGTGGTTCTTAAGTTATCTATTTATTATAAAGCCGGGGAAAAAAATCATTGAAATGAGAAAAAAATAAAGAAACAACCAGAATGATTATATTTTTAATGTACGTGTCAAAAACAGAACTTGAAAAAAAAAAAAGAAAAAAAAAGATGGAGTCGATTATATTTGTTGCCTATTTGAAAAAAAAAATCTCTTTTCTGACTTTAATTGGGGTATTCGACGAAAGGGTTAACCAGAAACGAAACGCCTCATTTTGAATGCCTATATGCTTTACGAGACAGTCTCATTTTACTTGCGTAGGTAACCCAATAACTGCCACAGAATCCGATAATTGCAATGAAATTAATTTTTTTTCCTTATTTTCTTTATTATTACTTAAGAATTTGTTTTCAGGATTTCTGTCTCTTGTTTCTCTGCTACGACCTGCTCCCATACACACGCGAAAAAACCACACTTGGATTTTTAAAAGGGGCCCCAGACATTAATGAGTCACGAACTCAAAAATGACAGAAAGCAGACGATCGTTACAAATTTGCTTTACAGCGTTTTGAAGCTATGATTTTAAACGACTAGAGATTGCTTTAGCAGCCATCTTGAAGAAAAAAAAAGAAAAGGTTTTCTCGATATATTCTGTAACCGTTTCATTGGTGTTTATGAATCATATCATCTCGATCGGTCATTCTCCGACCCTGTAGAGTGAATTATTATATACACTAGCTTTTGAAATTGAGTATTTTGATTACTTCAAATTATCCGGTGTAGAATTCTCATTCTCATTGTGTCTGTTGCAACATTTCTTGTCGAAGAGCTTATAGGCCGAAATGTCAAGATAAAAACAACTAAGACAAGGATACTTGTTTTCAATTTTTTGTGGAATAGCCCAATGTGCTGTATACTAATTGAGTCGAACTAGCACCCTCATCTTGGTTGTTATAGTCACTACCTTAGGGTCGTTATACCCTCCCGCCTTGACCAGGTAAAGCATTTATTCAATCCACGGAGGTAGATTGTTCTCGTTCTGCTGTCCACGGTTGAGGAATTCTTGTCTCAGTTAATTATTTTAGGTTGATTTGTCCTTGCAATGACAGTTGTGTGCCTCTTCCACTGAACCAAAGTATATATATATATATATATATATATATATATATATATATATATATTGCACTACCAGATCGAAGGATTGAACTCACCACAAGAGTGGGATGGGTCGGCTCTAATGTTCCGGAAACAAAACCAACAAGATAAAGAACATGCTCAGTTGACTGAAGAAAAAACCTTGGAGGTAGTTTTAAAATCTATGAATTGTCCCAAATTGAGTCTCTGCCGTCCAGGCCGATAAAAACTTCAAGTACGATGCACACCTTTAACTGAGTAAATGAATTAATAGCGTGGATCAGAATAAAGAATAAGTTCCAAGCGAAACAGAAAGACAGGCAATGTTGATGAATGGAATATGCCTTATGGAGTCGAACATATCATCTTGAACAGTTTTTAGTCATTCTTACGCAAGGGCCTGTGTTGCCATTAGGCTGACCAGGTAGTCGCCTAAGGCGTAGACCCGACCTTTCAGGAGGAAAAATCCAAAAGAAGATCAAGCAACCGGTGGCGCAAATTTTGAAACCCTCGCACAAATGTCAGGTCTCGCCTACATTGCTTGAAACCCTTGCACAAATGTCAAGTCTCGTCTAGGGTGCGTAAAACCCTTGTGAGAGTTTACAATCTCGCCTAGGGTGCATGTAAATCTCGTGCCCCTCCCTCTTACGCATGATATAACATTTCTTCGCCCACTTTACGACGCCAAGATGTTTACAATTCAAAACATCTCATATTAAAAAGAATAAAACAAGCCTAGCTGTTGTAGGGTCAAACCCTACTGAAGATGATTACTGCAACCTTTGTATCGTATATAGATTTTTTTTAGTATGTAAGACTTATGAGTTTGGCTCGGTCGGTAAAAGAGCTACCTACCAATCACTCGGTCGTGATATCATATTACGATTGGGCTGTGTTGATTTTATATATCTGTTTTGTTCAACGCGCCAGGACAGGTAAACAGTGAAGTGTTTACTTCTCTCAATTAGGTGAGGATTGTTCTTGCTGTTGCGATAGAAAAACAAAGTCTACGACAGCCTCCGACTTGGACTAAAGTTTTACAATTAAAAAAATAACTGCTTTAAACCAATGACGGTCACGAGACTATTATATTGTGGTACACAATCTCTTAATCGAAATTCTGAAACACCTGAAGCTCCGAAAACTGACCATTTTCCTCTTGGTAAACTGTTCACGGGGAGATACGCCAATTTCCTACAGGGTTGGAAAAATATTGCAATAACCACGGCTGTATTTTAGTGCTGACTGTATGGAGAGATCACAAGACAGTATATAATAAAGAAAACGGGAGTCGGAGACATCATAGGATATTTTAGAAAACTTGAATGGCAATGGATAGGTCAAGTTGCAAGAATGAAAGACAACCGATGGACATCACGTCTCACAACATGGATCCCCAGACATCACATGCGAAACCGAGGTCGACAGAATACAAGATGGAGCGATGAACTAGTACAAATTCAGGAAATACTGGCTCTGTGACGCCCACGATAGAGAAGTGTAGCGAGTCCTGGAGAAGGTCTGTCCAACAACGGACGTTAAATGATGATGATGTATTGACATGGTTTCAGCTTTTGTTATCGCAGCTCTCTAATTTCATTGCTACGCAACGGCTCTCTCACTTAGCTTTGATTATTTTCAGCACAAACAATTTAAATATTTCTGGCGATCGAAGAAATTCTGATAATTAAACACTGAATTTCACAATTTTTGACCTGAAATTTGTTTGAATAAATTTCGGCACACTATCTGTAATGCATCAAAAGCCAAGAAAAATGGATTTTCAATGGTCAGGAGTAAGGCCAGGCGTTACTGACAGATTCGTACTATAACATGGCGAATTCTTCTCTTAGCTCAGTATTCCATTGTCACACACGCATTAGGGTTTTGGGTAACTTTTTGATATTGTTTTCGGTTTTTAGTTTTTAGTTTTATCCAAATATGCATATTTTGTTAACTCATTGATGATCGGCTTCGTTCAGTTTCTAGTTAATTTTTGGAATTGCACACATTCAAACTTTTGTCAAGCAGATAATTTGTCGGCCATTTTAGAATGAGCAAGGAATCGTCTGCTTCGTGGTATAGAATCGAGAACAATGTCAAGAGTATATCTTTTTCGATATTTTGTTCAGCCTCCAGCCGCCATCAAGATGATAACAATAATAAAAATTAAATGCAACGTTTTTGGTTTTTTGTTATCACTTTTTTTTCTCCTCTGGCAGAGCAGGCCAACCAGGTTTGACGCATTTTCCCCTCTCATTCACAAATCATTTCTTTCATTCTACCCAAGCCATCATCGTTATCAATAATCGGCTTCTTCTTCAATATAAATCGCTTGTTATCTTATCTCTCACTACCCACCACAGCCATTAACACTATCTTTCATATATATATATATATATATATATATATATATATATATATGTGTGTGTGTGTGTGTGTGTGTGTGTGTGTGTGTGTGTGTATTTTATTACGTTTTTATTACCGTGCAGAAGACTACGACATCAATAACGAGAAAAAAGAAAGAGACAACCAAAACATATAAAAACAATAGCATAAACGATGTAGCCAATATGGAGACATTACTTAGATGCAGATGTAGATATAAGGACATCCCACTAGATAAGGTTACACTAGTGGTGGTCGTGTCATCCCCGGGTATAAGTCGTCAGCTCTCCCGTTCGTATGTAACCGATCTGCCTCTTACGCATTTTCGGTCACCTGTCAAGTCAGATCCTCTTTCCGGCCATTACGTACCTTATTTACTTTATTCCATGTTATTATATCTTTCGAGGTTGTTGGGTTTTGTTTTGTTTTTTCCTTTCTATCTTTTGGATGTTGTTGTAATTCTTTTTTATAGCATAAAGGCAATTTTATTGTATAATTAAATAAGAACCCACATGTTTGCATGTGGCAAGCTAATCTGTTCCAGTCACACTCGGGGGCATTCTCGTGAACGCTGTTGTTCACTCGTATCATTTGGGTGCCATCTGCACCATTCCGCGGAGTGCATCTTTCGTGCAACAAAGGGGCCAGGAACTTGATACCTCAAAAGATATTCGCTTAGAGAGACTCGGCTCAGTACGGCACAAAGCCTATTGGCGGAGTAGGCGGGCAGGTAATGGGTGTAGAATGATTGTGTTACGCCAATCTCTAAACTGGGGAGGTCTTATCTAGGAAATCAATATTTGAAATCATATAACTACCTGGGCTCGAACATCGACCTCTGGCACCGGATTGAAATACTGTATATGCCGGTAAATAAAGCGGATATATATATATATATATATATATATATATATATATATATATATATATATATATATATATATATATATATATAATTATTTTGTCATCCACAGACAGCTGTTTCGTTATATTACAACTCTTCAGTGTGGCTATGGACAATTCGTTATACCATCCAGTACCACGAGGTAGGATTGAAACCTTCGCTTCAGGCACGGAACTGGGCGGTCAGTAATATATATATATATATATATATATATATATATATATATATATATATATATATATATATAAGAGTTGTAATACAACGAAACAGCTGTCTGTGGACGACACAATTATTATTACACACACACACACACACATACACATATATATATATATACATATATATATATATATATATATATATATATATATATATATATATATATATATATATATATTAAGTATGCGGATATCACACTGCGTCCAATGTGCAGGTACTATGACTGATTGGACGTCTAACAAAGCTCAGCATTAATAGTTATGAAGCCTGGATGATTTGTATTGAACAGTAGCCCTCCAAACACCCTGATAAACCATTTGTCGTGTAGTCCAGCATCTGCGGTACGGTCTCTGTCATGGACCGGCCATGAACACTATTTTTGCATGTTTTCGTAAAAGCAAAAAAAAAAAAGTGATGTAAAGCAAACTTTTGAAAGTGAGGAATCCCTATAAATCTGAAATACTTAAAACCTCGGGTATTTTTTAAACAAAACGATTCAATCTTATTGATAGTCCGGCAAAAGCCAAATGATAATTTCAAGTGACAGTTGATACATTGACGAATTTATATACACTTGGTTAGTATCCGTTCGGAAGGGGTTCGTTTGGAAGGGGCTGGAATTATGGGTTTGCAAAGCAGTTTGTCATAATAATTATCATGTAAAATATTTTTCTCTTCGTCGCACGAAACTATGGCTTCGAAGTATTTCGGGTACTCCTCTTCAGTGTTGCGAATATACATATTTCATATCTAAATTTAGATAATTCTAAAGAATGGAAGTCAGGGGAGATAATTTATAGGAAATGCGAAGAAAGGTCTATAATCTCCAGTTTCTTATTTATTCATTTTAGATTCCTTGGGAACCTGTTATCCAAATAGCGCCAAACTCAACACTGCACTGCCTCTGGCGAATATCAACTTCGCACGATCACTAGTTGTCGAGTAATTGCAATTAGCTTCAAGTAGATTTCCAACAATTTTTACAAACCACTATTTGGAAAAATATTCTTAGTCCGTTTCTGGCGTTCTTTCTACTTAACATTGACTTTGAAAAATGGAGCTTAGTTGACATGAATAATAGACATTAAGTATTGATATATCTCGATGTTCCTGACAATTCCTCATCTCAAAAAATCAGATCAAAATTCATCACCTTTGGTGGCCGAGTGGATACAAACGTTAGTTAAAGGCTATTGCAGTAACCTGATGTTCGTGATTTCAATCCCTGTAGCGAAATCTATATAGACTCTGGTTTAGCCGGAACGAGCAAAAAAATATGGCCAAAGTAGCCAAAGTATGAACTTGTCCCCTAGTATGGGCTGCAGAAATAATTAGAACAAAATCAGCACCTGAAAGAGTCCGAAGCGTACACCGCTGTGTTTATAACTACTTAAAATTACATTATTTATTCTGGCTTCATCCTAACTTTCAGTTGCTTTTCATCTCAACTGTGAGTTGCTTAACCTCTTTACCTTCATTCAGCTTTTCACTTTCATCCTAAGTTCCAATTGCTTTACATCACAACAGTTGTGATAAAAGTCAAATGAACTGAAGGTAAAAAGCTAATCAAAATTAATAAAGTTGCTACACTTTATCCAATAATGAATTTGGAAGAAGAAACATTGTTGTATTTCGAATTAATCAGGACTTATCAGTAACACGCATCTACAAACTGGTTGAGACAAAAACCACTTGTAAGTTTTTTCACATTGTGGCTTATTGTTATTGGATAGCAGAGATGAGGTTGTTCAGAATCTCTTACATTCGCCCAAACTCGTAATCCTGAGTAGGGATGTGGCTGTATTTGAACACTACTCGAATGAGGGTCTCCTAAAGTTTTATAAATAGTGGTTCACCTGCTGCATTTCTTATGGCATAATACAATAACGAATATCTCTAAACGTTGGAGAGTGCCCCGCGAGGAACCAACCCTCTCCCGGGCCCCATATCTCAAGCTACGCCCCTGACTGAGAGGATCTGATACCGTTTAACAAGACAAAAGTTATCTGAACTTTTCAGTTATAACTGTACCATTATTATTAATTTTGGGGATAGTTTTTCTTTTTATCTTATTTTGTTGCGCTTTATTGCTTATCAGACCAGTTCACTAGGATAAAGAATGAGGTTTCTGATCTCAGCGGGAGTTAATTCTTTATTTCCGATTCATATCACATAATGGTCGTGGAATGTAAAAACGACCTAGGTGTTGCGATAAAATGCAGCAAAAATAAAACGAGACAAACTCACTAAAAAAAAGATGAAAGCGTCAAGAAACTTCGATAATTTTGACAACAGACAAAATCATTCTAAGAGCTGTTTGCACTGCTTAACTCTTTGTTCCTTATTTTGCTTTAGTTCTAACCACAACGTCTCGACCAATCCATTCTTCCACCTTCGAGAAAAAAAGAGAAACCTCGCTTTCCGTACGGATCGTATGAAAAGATGGGACGAGAGAGAAATTGTAAAAAAAAATAATAAAGAGAAAATACAGAGAAAAGAGAAGGAAAGAGAAGTTTAAAGAAACGAGGAGGAAAGAGGGTAAAGATACGAAGGGAAAATGTGAAAAACAAATAGAGGGAAGGGTAAAAATTAGTAAGAAAGGAGAAGAGGAACAAATATCTATCAAGAGAAAATAAAGAGAGAGAGAGAGAGGGAGTGAGAGTGTGAAAGGAAATATATGTATACCGTTGAAAATGCGAAAAAAAAAAGGAAAAGATTGATATAAAAAAAATGGTGTATACAGTATTCCCATCTGGTGCCAGAGGTTGGTGTTCGAGCCTAGGGTAACAAATAAAGATGAAGATAAAATTGGAAGTGAAGAGAGTAAAGGACCAGAATGGAAAAGAAAATAAGAAAAATAAAAGAGAAGGAAAGATAGATATAAAGTGGAAAGGAGAAAAGGTGTGAAAATCATAAAGGGAACATAAAAAGAAAGGGAGAAAGAGTAACAAATAGCGATGAAAAGAAAATAAGAAGAAGAGAAAGGAGATGAGACAAATAAGAGAAAATTAGGAGAAAGAGGTAAACGTAACAAATTCTATAAAGAGAAAATGGGAAGAAGGGAGGATAGTGATAAAAGCTCAAAGTGAAAGTGAAAATGAAAGTGAAAGTACAATGGAGAAGTGTAGAGTAGCAAGGAGCGGGGTAGCAAGGAGAGTAAGGATAACGTTCGTGTCAGTTAGTCAAGGTCAATTTTAATTCTTTCTGCGTGCAATTTCTATAATACGAGTAACCAACCAACTGCGCAGCTTTAGTGCATTGCAGAAGCGATGTTTCAACTTATGCTGCAATGTGGGGGCGTTGGGTGGCGGGTGGTGAGAACAGGGGTGCTGTACAATATAACATAGCATAATACCATTCCTAGGGCACTAACTTGTTTTGCCCAAATGCACTTCGGCATGTTACTGCTTAAACTAAGGTCTTGGAGGGGTCTCAGACCGGATTGGTTTTGCAGTGTGTTGTCAAAACAGTTTTAAGGGCATACGTCTTAAATGTCAGGAAACAGTTGAGGTCAAAATGACCTGACCGGAAACAAAGAGGGATTGGTACTATGTAGTGAAAGAGTCGAATTCCTTTTCTGTATATACATCTACACTACTCTGTCTTATATACGGCTCTTCGAAAAGAATAGGAGAAAGGAACCATAATACTTTATTTATGATACTCAAAATCAGGGGTTCCCAACCTGGGTTACATGTACCTTAGAGTATTACCGTGGTGTACACTGTTGTACAGTGTAACAACTATAGATCAAGTCTAAAGTAACTGGACGTGATTTTTGTGCAGTTGCTTAAGTTTTCCCTCGTATTAATGAACTTGTTGCCTCAAAAACCTGTCCAAACCATCTCACAGTTTAAGTGACATATTCAAAGAATCCGAGTATTTTATAGAACTGGGAGAAGAACGTTGATGATATTTCCCTGACCTTTCCAAAACAATTGAATGCACTTATTAAAATCACTGTGGGTTTAACATTTTTTATCCTTAATTTTTCGGAGTATTTGGATATCTGTCATAATTCCTTAGCGATATAGAGGAACAAACTCAAAGCAATATTCACGACCTGTGAGACCACCTAGCTACCTACAATTCCAAAGCAGGAAAACCAACGTGTGTGATCATTTAATGAGAGATGAACAGTCGGAGACAAATACATGTAGACAGTCTATGATAGCAAGATAGATTTGTAATATAGAAAGGCAATTAAAGCTGCCTTTGATGTCTTGGAAAATAAATCGTTCAAATTGCGTTAGCGGCTAGCTTTGAATTGTTTTGTCATCTATCGAATATAAAAAGTAACTGGTAACATCAATACACACTCACACACACATACATACATATATATATATATATATATATATATATATATATATATATATATATACTTCAGCTAAATGCTTGATGTACAGAGCACTTTAGAAAATAAATCCGTCACCCATCGGATATTGAATCATTGATTTGTATATTTTTGGTATATATATATATATATATATATATATATATATATATATAAATATATATATATATATATATATACTTACTGGAACCGATTTAAAGATTACTTTCTATCGCTTGTATCTGGGAAGTACAAATCTTTCAGGTAAATTAATTTTGATGTGCAAGAAATACGTAACTACGATAGCTCGATAGTGAGTATTGAGAGATAGAATCCGATTTTCGTTTGGTGTTAAACAAAGCCAACAAAAATAGTAAATCTCAAGTCGACACAGAGAGATTGTGTTGATGGCATAGAAATTTAAACTAAAACATCATTTGAGAATGCCTTATGTACCAAAAAGCACGAAAACGTCAAGCGTTTAAAAATTTCTTTTACATCATACTAAAAGTGAGAGATTTACCAATTGCTATTTTTTCTGATTTAATGTAAATGGAGATATAATTTTTTATCATCAGGGGTTTTAAATCTTTCACTGCAATAGTATCTACCCAAGAAGTTGGGCTAATTTTACTTATGTGACCTGTGATATCACCGGTAGGATTTGGTAAATGAATACATCAGAACATCCCGTTCACTCTAATGGTCACATATTCAGTTTCACAGCAAATGCCAAAAGCATATATAGGAAATAAACAATGCCAAAATTCAAATTGTATATTTAGGCAGTGAATAGATATCGTGAATATAGAAAGAATTTTTAAAGGGTTTATTGTTCAGTTCTTATCTATGATCCAATAAAAAACCGAATAACTGATAGCCCACTCTTGGTGCAAGGTGAAGCTTGTTCACAGGTCTATAAATGAAATGTTTTCTATAGCTGGACACTATCTTCGAGGTATATCGTGTATTTGATTTGTAAATGATTTCAAATTAGGACATAATGCTGCTGATCACTATTAGCGTTTGAACTTATCAGCATTCGTTTAATAGGTTTAGGTGTTGATATGTGAATACCAATCGATCTACAAAGAGAAGTTCAAGCATTTTCTGAGGATTTCCAGACAGAGCAACCACAATTCACGTATTCTTAATGCAATAGGAGAGGTTGAAAATTTGGAAAAATGGATGAAATGCTTCTTAATAGTGCAAGACCCTTCATAGGGGCGTTGCTAGACATTTGGCGGACTCAGAGCTTGGCTAACCGAGGAGTCCCCTTCAACATTTACCGAGATTTGTAATTGCATAATGCCAGTTGAAATGCAGTAGGTGAACTACTATTCATAAAGCTTGAGGGGGGCACTCCATTGGGGGACGTTATCAAATTTTCCCTCCCACAGCTACGTCTCTGACTCAACACTTCTCGGCTGATTCTCTATAAGCTTAAAGAATTGGGATATGAAGTCTTGCAGCATCCTCCATATTCACCTGACATTTCTCATATAGATTATCATCTTTTCAAGCATTTTGAACTTCACATCCGTAATAAAAGATTCAATAATAGGGGAGCTATAATTAACGCTTCTACTGAATTTGTGACCACTAAACCCAACAAGTTTTTTTAGAAATGACATATTACTATTGGGGGATCGCTGGAAAGATGCAATTGCTTCAAGCGGGTCCAATTTTGATTGAATATTTACAATTTTTGTTGCTTATATCGTCCTTCATCTCACCTTTTAAGAAAAAACGACATTCCACCTGTTATAATCTAATAAATAACGCTTGCAGCTGTAAATATCTGCATTATCGTATGAGGTATTTGATCACGTCTCTCCATCTATTCACATGATATCTCCGAAAGTACTGAATCGATTTTAATGACATTTCATGAAAGGGTGTGAAATGTGGTAAGGAAAAAGTGGTTAAACTTTGGACCAGATCCAATATTTTCCATGATTAAGAGATATTTTTCCGTTTTCTTCTCATACATGCATATATGCATACGGTCGTGCCTGTCCATGCGATACATCCAAACCTCCTCGATGAATTTTTAATGAAATTTTGTAGTGGATGGATGATATGCTACCAAAGAAGTGTTTAAATTTTTATACCAATCAATGTGCAAATACATCCCCTACGTCGTAGTTGTAATTAGTTATAATTCCAAACCAAATAATATCGCCAAAATTCCATGTCCGTCAACTCGATATCTCCAAGAATTCTCTATGATATTTCAAAGACCTTTTTGTGGAAGGGTTGATAATAGGCTTCGGGATAAGTGATTAAATTTAGGGGCGGATCCATGTCCAATACCCACTTCCCTGCCATTGGCGTACGCTCCCTGAATGCTTTCTAGTTTCAATTTGGGTTTTTAAATGGCCTAGATTATTGTTTGTCTTCACATCGGATACAGAATTTGACACAATGGTTTATCAAAATGTGGGTATTGACCGTCAGCATGATTCCATTTCGAAGCTATTTTTTCAAGTAGGATAAGTGAAATTTTGAAAAAAATAGGATGACTTCGAGGTCCTTTTATTATATTCTATATAAGTGTCTTCCGTTGTATAAAATGCTTAGCGAAATGTTAATGGAACTTTCAACCAAAAGCCGATATATATGTAGCGTTGCTCTTACCATCGGGCTAAACAGCCACCGATAATGCAAAGGCCTAAATGACTGCTTTCACTCCAAGTTCTCATTTTCTTATGTAAGTGTGAATAAGGAAAGACAGTTTTAGGGTTCGAATCATATCCAGGGCTCATTTCTTCATTTTTTGTTGTTCTGCACACTACCGTGAATGATTTGGTTCGGACAAAAAATTTAGCTCCTAAAACTACACACACACACACACACACACACGCACGTATATGTATATATATTCGTGTGTGTGTGTGTGTGTAATCTTGGCTTCTGCAGACAAGGACTGAACCTGCATACGCTCGATCGCAATGCAGTGTGTGGTAAACTTTATTTGACCCAGTATCTCGAGAGTCAGTCTCTCATCTTGTAACGATTTCTTTGGAGCAATGGTTTGCATGTTCATCTGGCAGACAATTTCGCGACTATGATGTCTTTGATTCTCACTAAGCGCTTCACTAATATGGCCTTGTGTCAGACTAGATCAGGCTTAGTCATGAGCTTATAGCACCTAGCCATGTGCGATGGTTAGAAGGCTCGTCTCGCTGATACACTCACGAGCTTAATGGGTTCGATCATCACCGGCTGCCCCATTATTGTGGTCTTGTGCTAGACTTGACTAAAGGTAGTAAATATTTGAGGGACTTGTGCTGTACTAAGCTTGGCTGATTTAATATCGACCGTTTTTACTCTCCTGTTGATGGTATTCGAGCCCAGGTGAAATCAGGAGTTTTGATGCTGATTTTATTGGTTGGCGAATCGGCAGCCCTGCAACTCATTTGTAAAATTGGTGCTACACTGTTTTTGGTATTGTGACGTACCCATTGAAATGGAAATGCCGAGGGAACTTTCTTTGATTGGTAGGGAAAAGGCGTTCCCTCACAATCTATTTACTACTAAAATTCTAATTCTATTTATCTTGGAACTCTCGATTCGGCCAATTCGATGCATTGTAGCTGTCATCACTGAATCAAGGTATCTCTAGAATGCGCCCTCTCACCACAAACTACCCAGCTTTAGTGGCCTGCTCCGCTCACCGAAATGCTACGCAGACAGCTCTACCTTCCCTAATTAATTTTCTAATTTTTATTTTAGCACTCCACCACTGGTCGTACTCCCCCAAAGTGAAATAAACGGCGGGTTACGTGAGTGCCGTCTCTTCCCGCCTTTTTCTGATTTCGACTGGACACGCACACACAGACACAGAGACAAGCAGGGGCATCAATGGTTTCGTTGTTGTGGGTCGGAGATAAAAAGAGAATTGACTCTGTGGGACAGGGAATTGCACGAGCAGTTTGATTTATATGGGTGGGTAGGGGGTAGGAAGCGGGGAGCGTCAATGAATGGATAATATTCAGATGACACGACCGAATAACAATGATACCGATTTTCTGAAATTTTCCGGCTGCCTTCTTTAATAAGACACACATACACCCATATATATATATATATATATATATATATATATATATATATATATATATATATATATATATATATATATATGCATTAAGTTCTTTTATTTTCTTTCGGGATCATCGCTTGCAGTGGAATTTTCTCAAGTTCTCCACGAGGTCATCACTGTTGAATAAATACTTTTAAAAGGTGATAAGAAGCTCCCATTACATATCTCTCTCTCTCTCTCTCTCTCTCTCTCTCTCTCTCTCTCCAGCTTGTGTGTATGTATACATCAAAATGTGTGCCTATGTTAATATGTAACGAAGGCGTGTACACTCTCTGTGTACCAAAATACGTTTGTTTGTATGTGTGTGCGTGTCTATCTCGCTATTTGCTAAGCTTTTCTCTGGATCAAAGTCACAAGTATGGGGCACCTGGTAAGGATCGAACTCACTACTCGGCAGTAACAGACTGGCAGCTAAATGAGCTCGTTAATCGTTACCCACGGCGAGCTGTCTCTTTGTCTGTAGTCTTCGTAATTACTGAACTGGTAATGACTAGATAGTTTTTTTTTCTTTTTTTGTTTAGTCAGATGATGAGTTGGATAATAAAAAATTGCAGATTTTACAAGTACACAAACGTATCTAACAACAAGAGACTTTACAGA